>JAZDSH010000025.1:0-427748 GCA_036873115.1 Pseudodiploospora longispora
TTGCCCCCCCCCCCCCTCCCACTCTCCTCCGTCTCGTCCAAGCTGTCAGAGCGAGCATTACCAACAAGTCGGTGCTTTTATAATACGATCATTTTAATTTAATCACTGGTATTATAGTGCAGATAAGATAATGATAGTTGTATATTTACTTCCTCTTAAATTTGTAATGCCTCAAGTCAAGGTAGAATCCGCCCACACTCTATCGACAGCATTTCCAACAGTCGCCAACCTTATGTCCAATTATCATTAGTATATCGTAGTATATCGAATCAAAATGATCTACAGTGTTAAACCAACCTTTGTAGGTGCCTGCATGATATATTAGCTGTTGTATTTTATATCACGTCTCTGGGAAAAGATCTTATAATAGAGCACTTTACTTACCCAGCCGGACGGGCAACCAGTTGGAGGGCTCTTGTAGCACCCTGTGATACAGCTCGCGGCTCGTTCAACAGGCGAGTTGTCTACGGGGCTTGCAACCGATATAGCGGCGAGGGCGAGGGAGAGAATGGCGACAGCGGACTTCATGTTGGCGGCGGTGGTAAATTGATAACAAGTAATAATGTTTAGACAAGGTATTTTTCGGTTTGAAGCCGAAGAAGAAAAGACGTACTGAAACAAATGCTGAATTGCAGGCGCATGCTGAGGTTTCTATAGTTCCTCGCAGTAGGTGGTTCTTACACAAAGACGTCTCTCAGCTTTCACCAACCTGTTTTGGGCGAATTGTTGTCGTTATGTTCCTTCTTAGCGCTAACAAACAGATTGCCGCCGCATGCTCATATTTTCGCACAAATAACGACAACCGTTGTGAACCACAGAACTCCATCCTCCCACTTGGAAGCCCGAGCTGTAAAAAGCGCCCACCCTGTTATAGGTTGTTGGACAACGTTATTGGATTAGGAGATATATGCTGTACAGGGGATCTGACTGTGCGCGAACAGGGGCTGACCAAACGACTCGCATGACTCAATTTAGGGGGTCAATAGAGTGCACAAAGACACCGCTAAGACCACCCCAAGGGACTTCAACTGATAAATTTACTAATATGTAGAAATCTCTGTAGATTTCTAGAGATCTCTGGCAATATCCAGAAATATATAGATATCGCTAGCAATACCCTGAATCTCTAGCGATATCTACAAATATATAGCAATCTCAGTCAAACCTGGTACCGGGTATCTTAGGTATTCAGGCATTGTTATATCGGCGGTGTTTTTTTGCACCCTGTTAGGAGTCAATGTGGAAGGAGAAAGCTTTTGGATAAGACGGAAGTTGCCACTTGGGCTGTGTTGCGGTGGTATTGAGCCGGTGTAAGCGAATGAGTATACGCCAAGTAATTGACTCCAAAGCCGTGTAAGCAACCAACTCGTCAGAGTTACATTTGTAGGTGTAGGTTGTAGGCCCCTCGTAGTGACACGACAGAACAAGCCATGTAGTAGTTCTCAGTTATACATTGACTTGGTGGCTGATTTAAGCCTCATCATTAGTCGGGCTGATTCCAATTTTTTGTTCTGCACCCTGCATCGTGTTTAATTCTCTCCGCGGGTGGTACCCCTAGTATGAACTGCTTCAGACTGCAGCTGGCTTTGCTCTGGTATGATTGTAGCTCTAATCTTTCTCCCATATCTGTTTGAACTATAGAGCTTGGGCTGTGCAAAACAGTCGTTGACATCCCAGCGTAGGAATCAGGAATGAGGGTTGACTCGTGGCGATAGCTTGACGGACCAGATCCCCCACTCCCATGATCATCACTTGCATGTCGTTTATGCGTTGCATCATACCCTGTCAATGATAAAACCCACTATTTAGCTGTGAGCATCGGATGATCCTGGTTAACTGACCATTGGCGCTCCGACAATGCGTCTGACTTTAAGTTCATATTGGGGGCATAGTAACCCGGTGGCCTGCCTAACCCGGCAAGAGGTCACAATCAAAGTCAACGTTGTCCTTCAATAGAACCTGGAGAAGCTTCACCCTTGTTCAAGTGTACTCATGTTCATCCGGCGCCACATGATGCTGCAACAGAATAACCCTCCTTCGCAAGGTCGACCAAGGTTTTCTTCAATTCCTACTACAAAAAAAGATAGAAAACTAAACATCGAGCAAGCCTCGCCGTTTGGCCGAAATTCAGCTAGTTTGTGGTTGTCGAGCCAACCAGCGCGCTCGTCGCGAACTTTGGAGAGAACCAACAGCAATTCGCGTGACACCTGAGTGCAGTGCCATACGTCAATATTTCGTATTTTTTAGGGCTAGAAATTCACAAACATGCCTCCCAAGGTCTGCTCTACAAGACCTGTATCGCCATTTAATCATTTCGGTCGCAGTACAAAGTGGCGTACGTAGTATGATAAGTGCAATCTTGAATTGCCTCGCTTAGACACCGAAAAACGGCGGTGCTGCACATGATCGAACCAAAATATAGCAGAGTGGACAGGGTAAGGGTCGCTCCAATATCTTTTACTTGACAAACCAGCTTCAAGAGGATGGCTGACTGCGAAGAGATGTAGGCTGACACAGGTGCGAAGCGTCTACCGTATAGTGGTAGCCAGCCTCAACGCATTGACAACGCTGAGCTGAAGCAGCAAAGCACAAATATCATGCCCGTCCCTGCTCAAATGCCTCCACCGAAACTCACACAGTCTTCTCTACTGGTTCGAAAGACAACCACTACAATTTCGTCAAAACAGCATGAGAATGCGCTCCCATCCGATTTCGCCGCGGTCTCCATCATCCAGCAACCCGCACTCAAACAGTTCCATCTCGGAATGTTCGAAATCGGTCGGTCTCTAGGCAAAGGCAAATTCGGACGAGTATATCTTGCGCGAGAACGACAGAGCGGATTTGTCTGCGCCTTAAAAGTTCTCTACAAGAACGAAATCTTACAAGGCCGAGTCGAAAAGCAAGTGCATCGAGAAGTCGAGATCCAAAGCAATGTGCGGCACCCAAACATCCTTCAACTCTATGGCCACTTTCACGATAGCAAGAGGATATTCTTGATACTCGAATTCGCCGGCAAAGGAGAGCTGTATAAACATTTGCAAAAGGAACAACGTTTCCCAGGGTGGAAAGCAGCGCAGTATGTTGCGCAAATGGCAAGCGCCTTGCGATATATCCACAGCAAGCATATTATGCATCGCGATATCAAGCCTGAAAATATTCTTGTGGGGATATACGGAGAAATCAAGATGTCCGATTTTGGCTGGAGCGTTCATGCGCCAAGTGGTCGCAGACTCACTAAGTGTGGTACATTGGATTACTTGCCTCCTGAAATGGTAGATCCTGGCAGATCGAATAAATTTTATAATGAGAAGATTGATATCTGGTCGTTGGGTGTTTTGATGTATGAGTTCTTGGTTGGTGAAGCACCGTTTGAAGATTCGCCTGTTATGACGCAAAGAAGGATTGCAACGGCTGACATGAAGGTTCCCGCCTTTGTAAGCCTAGAGGCAAAGGACCTCATCAAAAAGGTAAGTTGAGGTTCAACTTTCCGAATCGTTTGATGTGGCTAACATTCATTCAGCTCCTCGTTCTAGAAGCGGACAAGAGGTTGTCTTTGGATCAAGTGCTGCAACATCCATGGATAGTCAAACACTGTTCAAGTACTAGCGAATCGCCCAGGCTAGCGAGGCCATAGGCATCATGTCGTTGTTTCAAAGCCATAAACGGCCCTAGACATGGCTATAAATGGCATTTGGGCCTATGATGAAACGGATTCTAGATGGGCCCCCTTTTTAAAAATCCGTACAGACAACTCGCTCGCGCTCCCCTCCACCCAAGAACCGGCTTCATCGTCGCACAAAAGATTCTGGAGGCAAAGAATACCTATACCTAAGAGGGCGGGGCATATCAAGAACACGATCACTTCTGACGTAAGAACTCTAGGGTTATGGTAATCGGACCAGGGAGGTTTGGCATCTATATTCACTATGCTTTCTCTGATGGTACCAAGGTATTACTGTGCGATGAGCTCCTCCTCGAGCCCGTGTCATCGTACTGACAAACTTATTCGACACAGATGTGCAGGCAAGGACAGCCACATCAAGGTGGAAATCAGTCAACAAATCCTGTCCCGTTGGCAGAGACATTTGGTAGATACTTGATCAAAGACATGAAGAAATTCTCCTTGAAGCAAGACTTATTGAGCCTTGTTCAAGAAAAACGCGAATAAAAAATAAATCCTTCATAACACATCGCGTTTTGGGCATTTGTGAACAATGAATTTAGATGGTTGAAATAGTTCATCGACTTTGGAGGTCCTATGCGAAGCCAACTCCAACCTACTAGGGAATAAAATTCATCCAAGATATATGGCCACCGCGGAAAGCGACGTGAAGCATTCAAACCACCCTTATTCCCCCCCCCCTTTTTTTTAAAAAAAAAATACCAACTTGATTCAATTAGCAAAAAGCTCGTAGGCCGCTCTTTCAAGCTCTATGAACAATGACGACGCAACAGTATCACCGTGAGGGAACAAATTCACAACCATAACACCAGCAATTCCCGACTTGCGATCAATCCACTAACCCGATTATCAACGAGTGTCAAAAGTTAGCCTCGACTCCCAGAATTAAGAGGTACGTATCTGCAATAGCAGAGACACTGGGTAGGAAATTTCAACTCACCCATCGAGGATTGTTGGCGCCACTCCATGTAAGACTCCCCTTGCGCCTCATGCCGGGGATATCGTCCATGCAAATCACTCCTCCAAGTCCAAAATCAATAGGCAGACCTTCAGGATACTCGGGCCCGAATCCAGGCTTAATCATGGGGTTGAAGCACACAGCCTGGAGCATTTCCCTTTGCTGCTCGCTCAGCTGCGGCGTAAACATTGCCTTTACCGTCTCTGCCGATACTACTTTCGGAGAATCATGTAGCAAGGCCCGCTGAATGCGAGCATAGTCGTGTGCAGTGGTGCAGAGGCCAGCCCCGCCGGATTCCATATTGCTGTTTGCGGGAGTGCTGTAGTCGTACGGTTTAAGATTACCGTCACTATCTCGTATGGTGTAAGCGTCAATGAACCGGGAGACGGTATGAGCTACGTGACCGCTGGTTTCGAAGCCAGAGTCGTACATTCCCAAGGGTTCAAGAAGGTGCTGCTTCATGTATTCGCCCAGAGTTTGACCAGTCACCTTTTCGAGGACGATGCCGGCCCAGTCCAAGGCAGAGCCGTACCACCACCCATTGCCAGGAACGAATTTGAGCGGAGTGGTGTAGCCCTCTTTCGTCCAATCTCTCATTGAGGCTTTGCGGCCGATGGCCTCGGACCATTTAACAAGATCTGGATCGACCAGATCATACCCAAGCCCAACCGTGTGAGTCAGAAGATGTCTACATGGGCAGTTAGGCACCCGCTCAGTGTTTATAAATTCAGTGTGAAAAGTAAGCAAGCATCTCACCTTAGTGTGATCGGTTCAACGTTATCCTCGAGAATAGGCTGCCCTTCAGTTGTGAACCCGCGCAAGATCTGCATGGCCGCCAGCTCTGGCACAAGCCCGCGAACGTCATCATCCAACGCAATCCGGTTGCTCTCAACGAGCTGCATAAGACATGTAGTCGTTACCAGCTTTGTGAGTGAGGCGACCCAAGTGCATGTGTCCCCATCAAACAAAGCGGAATCAGCTTTGAGATCAATTCGGCCTGCTGCCCCAGAGTACAGAACGCCTTCAATAGAGTCAGCCTATCATTTTGTATTTCTCAGAGTTGCAAGCATGTTTCGAAAAGGCAAATCTTGAAATTCTGAGCCAGTGGCACTGGTTTACCTTCTTTGTTCGTCACGACAAAAGCCGCGCCGAGGACCTTGTTGTTGGTGTCATCTCCTTGGGCGACAATGGCCTGTAGAATGGCATCCAAGCGTTCCATAATGTGTAACTGCTGGACCAGAATATTAGAACGCTTTCGTTGGGCACTATATGCTAAAAATGGCTTTGAGACTTCTCAGATTGTGATCTCTGCCAAAACGCAAATCAGTCGCAGCGGAGTGCCGTTTGTGATGCAAAGTCTACAATAGTAACTTCTAAATCAGTACGACAACTCAAACTTTATAAACAGCAGGCAACCGCAACAAGGGCGGGGTTATTGAGTCATCTCTAAACAGCACGGAAACTCATGTATTCATACTACGCCGTCGACTGCAACGTGACTGGTTGGGTTAGTTTTATCATGTAAGCGTGCGTCAGACGGGCCAAAATCCAGGCCGAAGGATGGGAACCACGTCCGGCCAATTGTGTGCTCGCGGCTGCGTTCCGGATCCGCGTCAGGCAATGCCCGGTCCCTCGCCAATAACGACATTTCTGCTAACACGCAAACTTTCCCCTCATCTGCACTTCCAGTCCGTCCCAAACCCGGTCATAGGTCCGATCCGCCGTCATGTCCACCCCGGCCCGTGAGAAGACGTCCGGCCTACTGAAGCTCATTACACTTGTTGACAAGTAAGTTTTTTCACAAACCTGCCACACACTGATTGTCAGTGGGCACAAATAGAGGATGATGAGGCGAGATTGAAACAACCCAACTGACTCTCTCATGCTTCTTATGTAGCGTCTCGCTGAACTTTGAGCAAGAATATTTCCCATACTACAGACTATTCTTTGCACCTGATGCCAGACCCCATGGCTACATACATCCTAACACTGTGACTCACATGCCATGGCCACCAGCATTTCATATTGATAATGAGAAACGTCAAGTTGTGCTCGAAGCACCACCTGCAGGAGTCTCTTTGTCTGCACATGCCAATGCAGCACTCCAGCAGGCGGTCGATGGAGCCATCGCTGGAGGCAAGTTCCCAACATTGAATGGCATGCATAGCGAGTATTTCCTCGTTGTGGGCGCCCAGGAATTTGTCCAGGTTGAGCGTTTCACTTCCGCACTATTTGGCATCGCAACCCGTGGCTCGCATTTGACGGCTTATACTCGCACACCAGAGGGTGAACTGCGTCTCTGGGTCGCGCGTCGGAGCAAGAATCTTCTCAGCTATCCAGGCTTGCTAGACAGCACTGTGGCAGGAGGCGTCAAAGCCAGCGATACACCCCTTGGCTGTATCCTTGCTGAATCAACCGAAGAAGCTGCCTTGCCGGCCTCACTTGTGGCTGCCCGGGTGAAGACGACGGGTGTCATCACGCTGGCAAATCGCAACCCGCGAACAGAGCTCTTCCACTCAGAAATCATATATGTTTACGATCTAGAACTATCGGACACGGATGAGGAAAGACCACGACCCGGCGACGACGACGAGGTGGAGGGGTTTGTACTCATGAGCTGCGAAGAGGTCAAGAACCGCATGTTGGCAGGCGAGTTCAAGCCCAACGTGTGCCCGGTTATGGTGGACTTTTTGATACGGCACGGAGAGATCACGCCAGAGCAAGAACCAGATTTTATCGAGATTTGTACCAGACTCAGACGACGACTGCCGGTTCCAACTACAGTGGATGGCTGCTCTTAGTTAATAATGCAAAAACTTATGGGTGCATTGATGGAGGGGAATGAAGACCGTGGAGATAGAAATCAGGCCAAAGCATAGAGAAAAGTATAATATCAAAGAATTGCCCCGAAATGCCTAAATAGTGCACACGCACACGCAGCTTTTGGGGGGAAAGGCGAGCAAGCGCCGAGCCCGTTGCAGCCTTCCTTGCGTGGATGCAGATATTGCGATCTCGGAGCTTTTCAGTGGTTCTTGTCGCAGGTGCCTGCCAACTCGGGTGCAAGTGCAGGCGAACTGCAAATTTGGAAAGTCGAATCGGCATCTTCCCATCAAATTATGTTTGCACAATGCATGCAGATGCAATGTTTTTTTATCAATATACCGTTATGAAACAACGATATGCCTTTTATACGGAGCAGATACAGTGGTGTATGAACTGATTAGACTTTATACAGGTGTGCACCACTCACAGTCGTCACCCCACCCCCGCATCCACCCACACACACAAAATTGCCATCTTGCATCTCCCAGCTCCAAGGCTGCACGCAAAAGTTTGGACTGCCCATCACGCATCCATCCGCCCACCCAGCGACACTCTCCCTTTCTAACCTCCCCGGCCCTCACAACCATTGGCATCCTGTCAACGCCTTCTTCGCCTTTTAGAGCAGCATTCTGCCTTCACAGCAGGCAATCCACTCTTCTTATCTTTTCCCATTGTTTATTGATTCGTTTCCACTCCTGAGCAAAAAAAACCGCCACGAACGGGTCCACCAGCAAAGCCGAGATTAATACATGAGGAATTCTTTCCCTTGTTCGCCCCCCTTTCCTCGACTCTCGACAGAACCATTCCGATAGGCATGCCAATCACCAACAGGCTGTCCTCATTTGTCCACTCAGGATTATGTTGCCAATTTCTTCAACCGGCAGCCTACAAAAATTACCAGTCACGATGAAGCAGAGCTATGTTTAAATCACGACAAACCATCGGAGCGTCGATAGCTTCCTGGCGGCGGAACCTATGCCAACAGTGTGCAGTTTACTCCATACAACATATCACACGAGAGCCATCATTCTAGATACCGAGTCTCATCCTCTGCAAAAATGAAGCTTCTCACTCGACCACGCATCATGTTCGGAGACAAGCAGAGGTTGGAATTGGAAAACGACTGCTCTGCAGGCCATTTAAAGCGCATTATACAATTCAATCCTACTCGCTACGGTATAAAAGAGGACGCCAACTGCACATCCCCAGCTTTTGTCAAAAGCTCAAAGCAGAAACCAGTATGCCTCGTCCGCCATATCGAAGAGGCAGCTGCTGTCGATCAAACTCCTCAGCGCCAATCCCTCCAAATGCATCAAGGCCATTAGTCCATCCTTCCGTTTTCCCCCTGCCCTCGCAAAAATAAAAACGCATTTTGCCCAAAACGCCAAGCCGACCACGATTCAGCAAAATCCGGTGCGCCCTAAAGCGCCTAGTGTACTCAAGATGCCATCTCCCACCACCTTCTCTGACTTTTACAGACGATCGATAAAGCCATGAGAACCCTGGTCCTCGGTCACACCTTGATAGTATTTCACTCCTCCTCAGAGTCTGAATCATCGCTTGACTCATCGGCATTAGGAGAGTGTGCGTGCATCCTTTCATCGCCGTGCTCTTGACCAGGCGTGTATAGTTGGCTGATGGCAGTCAGCTGAGCGATGCGAGCCTCCTGCTCCTGAGCGCTCATGGGCTTGTTCTTTTTGGGCTTTGCCGCAGTCTTGGGGGCAGATTGTTTGGCACTGGCCCTGGGAGGCTCTGGTGGGGGCTTGGCATCTCTGGCAAAACCTGGCAGAACCTTCTTGCAAAGATCCCACAATTTGAGCAAGGCATCATTGCTAAGCTGGTCAATGTCCAGCTCGAGCTCACCATCATTGTTCTCCTGTTACGCAGTAACTAGTCAGCCCCAAAAATTCAAAATGGGAGGGATCAAAGAGCCCAGAGTGGCATGGCAAAACAATACACAAAAGTGGTACTTACATTCTGGCCTGTGTCGCGTTTGATTATATCAATAGCACGATCAAGGTGCGGGTACTCGAGATCATTGATAGCGCTCGCAATCAAATCCTTGTCAGCAGGCGACAAGGTCTTCTTAGGAACTTGCTTTTTCAATCCGCTAGACTTCTTGGGGTGATGTGGAGCACTACTCGTCGCCTTCTTGCTGGATACGTTGCTAGAACTTTTCGTCTTGCTGGATTTGCTAGACTTCTTGACGTGCTTGTCCTGCTTTGCCTTTGACTCGCTCAAATTCTGTGCAGCCTTGTACAATGCCGACTGCACTACTTCGACGAAGTTTTTCTGAATGTCAATCAAGCTCTGGTTGGCGCCCGTAGCAAACAAGCCATTGAGCTTTTTACTCTCCTCATCGAGCTTACTGGTCAGTTCTTGAACTTCCTTGGAGTAATCAGCACCCGAGGTGGACGCATGGTCGACTTCGTCGTCCTCATCCTCATCCTCATCGTCGCTATCGTTAGAAGAGGAGGCCACTGGCGCATTGGCCTTTGCATACCTGACCAGCCAAGCATCTTTGCCCTTGAGTTGCGCAGTGTACAAATCCTCAAGCTGCTTAGCTGTGAGTGAAACAGGATTGCCTTGATCAGGGGGTCCGTTGAAACTGTAACAGTTATTGAAAATTAGCCTGACAGTCTTGTCAAAATCCTTCAGGCTTGAAATCTCCCCGGCAGAGAGTAAGCGAGACACCTTGCCCAAGTCCATTGGCTTTTTGATTATTGAGTAATAATCAGGAATGTTAAGTCCTTCGGCATCCACAGCATCCAAAAACCAGGTGTTGAGAAGCCCGTGCTTGGGGTGCATGAGTTCTGTCAGCACCTCTTCGCAGAATTGCAACTCGGGCTTAAGCTTCTTGCGGGACGGCTTAGTGGTGTAGTCAATATCCTTGGGTTTCGGTGCACGCACAGTCCGCTTGGGCCGGTCGCCTTCCGTGGCTGTCGAGTTCCGACGGTCAACTGAAGACTCCTGAACCACAGGCTTTGGCTTTGCCTCAGGCGCCTCGCGTACCGGACTTGACACAGGCCCTGACGATTGTCTTCGGACAGCCGCTTCGTTACTGACGACAGCACGATGCTCACGTAGAGGTTTGGGTTTTGGCGTGGCTTTCTGCCTAATGGGCTCTTCATCAGGGATGGAGAGCACATCATTCCAAACAGCTTTTATGGCGTGAAGTGCAGACGCTGTTACCTCGTGGATAGGGCCATTGAAGCTCAGTGTGTTTTCAAAGATCAGAGCTAAATCCTTCTTGAACCCACCCATCGTCGCATAAGCAGTACTGGGGTCACGTAGATTCCGATCAATCTCAGAGAGATCCATTGGTCTGTCAATACGGGCAAGATATGATTCTCCAAGGGCAGGCCAAAGCTTCGCAACAGCATCTCGGAAGTGCCCACCATGCTTCGTCTTCTTGATTCTTCCAATGACCTTGCGGATCTCACGACGCTGATATGATGTCAACTTTTTGTTGTTCATGTCGGGATCTTCCCAAAGCGTTAGTGTGAGAAGGGTAGCCTGGCTGTCGCTGGCAGGTGCAGAGGTGTCAGTCGCCGCAGCGGGAGTTGCAGTCTGCTCATCCTCTTTGGGTTCTGTCTTTGCACGCTTTGGCGCAGGCTCGTCTGCAGCGTCGTCTTCTCGCTCTCGAGCAACCTTTGTGCTTGGTACATCGGCCATTGACACCTCAATAGAGGTTTCAACGGGTGAGATATCCATCTCAGTTGAATCAATAGCAAGCTGCGACATGCTCGCAGGGCCCAGGTCTACTTCAGAGGTAGGAAGTGCCGCAGTCTCGTCAGCTTGTCCAGGCTTTGGAGCACTGGCAGGCTTATCAGTCAGCTCATCAGTAGCCTTGTCAGACATTTCAGTATCTTTCACATCTGCATCAGACTTCTTCGGAGGAGATGTTGGTGCGGCAGGTGACTTTTTGTCTTTGTCCTCTTGAGTAGCTTCCTTAGTGCCATTTACACTTGTCGCATTTTCCATCTGTACGTCCTCGGAATCCGACCTCTTCTTGGGAGAAGGCTGTGAAGCATCTCCCTCTTTCTTCTCGGGCGATTCCTTGGTTGCTGTGTCTGCACCGCTCACTGCGGGCTTCTCCTCAATTTTTTTAGGATCAGAAGCCTCTGAGGTAGACGGCTTGCTGCTGTTGACGGTGTCTTCGCTTTTAGGTACATCACCATTTGAGGTGACCCCATTAGGTGTACCATTACTTTTCGGTGACTTATTTCCGTTCACTGCTGTCTCATCAGACTTGGAATCGGGCTTCGTCTCTGATAGTGTAGGTGGCTCGGTCTTTGTTTCGGGTTGAACTTCGTTCTTTGACTCAACTGGTGATACATGACTGCAAAAATGTCGCGTAAGTATCGCAGACTTGGAAAGGCATAACAGCGATGGCGGCAATTGCAACGAAGCCAAAAGCATGAATATTATGCAGGGAATTACTCACCCGTTGACGTCAGACTTGTCCTTTTCCAGAACCGGTGATTGCGGCTTTGGATCCCGAGCAGGGGCGTCTGATGCAGGCGACGCCATGATTGCCATTCGCAATGACAGCGCAAATGTATGTGTAGCTCAACGAATGCGTTGCGACATCAAACACGGCTGTTGTTGGGAGCACGCACCGGAGTTGGGAGTGATGCGAAGTAAAGCCGGTGTCGCGTCGCGACAATTGATGCGCAGTTCTACGAGGTGGTGGTGACGAAACCAGGTGGGAGTGCGATGCCAGGAACGAATAAAATCGGAAAACGGTGTGCAGCAGAGCAGGAGCACGCGCACGAAGTCGGGTTGAAGGTGGGTTGGCTGTTTTGTTGCAGTTGCCGATTAACCTGGAGCGATGCGCCGAATGTGTGTTGACAGCTACTTCCTGGCGCTTTTGCAGGCGGAAACAGTGACGCGCAGTTGAGTCGCGGAGCAGCGCACCGTAGTAAAAAGGGATTTGCCCAGTCAAAAAAAAAAAAAAAAAAAAAGAAGAGGAAGAGGTAAGACAAGTTGATGATGCGATGTTGCGGTCGCGCGTTTGAGCTCGCGCGCGATGTTCGGATTGATGATGAATACGGCACCCAAAATAGGTGGGTGGATTTTGGGGTCGCAGAGAGTAGACTAGATTGACATCGAATGCGTCAGAACGGTGGTTGGTTGGAGCTGCACAGGTACTTGCGACTGCGGCGGGCTGTGGTGGGGTGGCCAGGTACCTTTTTCTGGGTGCTGTGCTATTTCTCGGCGAGGGGTCGGAGGGAAGAGGGGAGGGAAAAGCGCGTGCACGTCAGTGAGATTTTGCCGGTCGGAGGCGCGGTGCTATTTATGAGAGAGAAAGGCAAAGTTGGTTGCGGCGTTGATTTGTCTCTACCGGGGCGAGCGGAAAGGCTGGGGTTGGAAATCTAGTTGGCCGAGCTTGGCGGCTAAACGGGGGTGTGGCGCCGGGCCCCGTGGCTGGTGGCTGACAGCGCCAAAAACTCTGGAATAACAGAAGCATGAGGAAGAGGACTTAAGAACGCCACAAATCCCGGCACAATAGTGACGCTTGCTCCGAATGAGGCGGCGAGGCTGGGGTTTGAGCTGTTCCTTATGTTTTTTTTTTATTCAGATGGAGGAGTATGTAATAACCATTGCCAGCGAGGTGGCTGGTGGCCCGATTGACTTCCGGCAATCTGCACGGAACAAAAATCTCGTGATCTACAAACACCGGTAAAGGACACACAGAACTTACACCCAAAGCTTCCAACAATGTTTGTTTACGAATGATGTCAGGTACAGGAGCAGCCAAGGCCCCGTGCACACTCACTTCGGGGGCCAATATTACTATGAACGTGCACGCCCATTGCAACGTACAGTTGTCAGACCCCAGGTTGACTCCAAGATAAGGGGCGGAGGGTCTCCTCCCTGGCGGTCAAGTCAGTGGAACAGGCCTTGGAATTGGAGACTGACCCACGAGAATGGAGCTGGTAATAACGTTTGTTGATGCGAAGCGTGTTTATGCTGGGCTGTGTCCTCGTCTCCACTGCAAGACGCCCTGTCCAATCCGGGAGGTTCAGTGCTACATGAGACGGGGGCGGCGGCCTTTGTTTACTTTGGGCATGCCTACCTACCTGGTATCAAAGACGCGATTTTGACAGAGCCTAAGTTGAGAAACTCAACAATTACCGGTAGTTATGTGTTGGTTCGAACAGAGTCGAATTCTAGATACAAGGAGAAAATAAAAAATGAAAAAAAAAAAACTCAGGGGGGGCTATTCTATCTGAGTCCCCTGGATTAGATAGTCTGGGCTCGGGGCGGAAGCTGGTGTTCCAAACACCTCACGCGTGGCCCGACATGGATAGGCGGCCGCCGTGCAGAAGCGACACACGCAATCATGGAGTTGAGGAGTAGAGGAGCGACAAGAAGCAAGACGCGTGCCACCGCGCTAGACACCAAGTGCCTGTGGGCGATGCTATTCATCAAACGGGGCGACTATTTTTCATGCAATAACTGTGCTTCAGTCAACTCACTCTCTGTCTTGTCGTGTGGACTCAACAGGGGTGAGTGAGTGAGTGAGTTGATTGAGCGGGAGCAAGCTGCCAAGGTCAGGTGATTCATAGTTGAGAAACGGGCAATTTTGCTTGGTGAGCAAGCTAAGACACAAAGCAACCAATGAAGCAAGTGTAGTGGAGCCCTGAGAAAACTCCACGGCCAACCGGGATTGAATATAAGTGGGTATCAATAAGTGGGACCCTCACAACCGAGAAGAAACTAAAGCCAATGCTAGTAACCAATCACATTATGGGACCCAGTCAAGAAGACCAAAAGGTTTGTGGTTGGCGAGAGCCCAATGGCCAGAGTGTCTTGAAAACGCAAAGATTGCCAAATGCGCCAGCTATCAGCACGTGACCTACATATCTGACTCCAAGCCAAGAGTTAGTGTGATTATGTCATCCAGATTTTCAGACGACTGGTGGAGCCACACCATCCAGCCTAGCCTGCGGGCTTGGGCTGGTCCAAAAAAAAAGTTCACTCGGCCATCTGCTGAGCGCAAGGTCGTGAAATTTTCCTTGCAACTATCAGCGCCGCACCGCTGAGACAGAGCAAGGAATATTTCAATCGAAACATACTGGCTTTTCCTATTTCGACTCTGCCTCTTTAGGGTTTTTTTCATCTTGTGAAACACCGATTCTTCATCTAGTACCCCAAACTCTATCGTCCCGCCTTCACTTTTTTTTTCCCACTCCAGCGTGTCGAGCAAAGCATCACTCATGCCTATTTCAACAAAACGGCGGGCGCCAGCCAAGCTGGCCGCCCCGATCGTCAAGGCCAATGCAGTCCGGCCTACGAAAAACACAATCGACGAATCAAGGGCCACAATCTCAGGCACAGATGCGCTTCGAAGCGAGGCCATAGAAATCTCCTCCGACTCCGATAGCGATGATGGATTTTCAGGCGAAGACAATGACGACGATGAAGACGAAGCACAGCAGGATGAGCCTGATGAGGTGCCGGCCGCAAAGGTCAATGGCAAGCTGATTAGCCCAAAAGAAAATGATGAGGCAGACGAGGCCGGCTCGGATGGAGAAGCTACATCACCATCTTTTGGCGAGCTTCTGCGTGGCAACGAGGCAATCGATGTTGCCGCCATGCTTCAACAGTCTTCTGCGGCCAACGGTGCCGTGGTTCCAGCTACACGATCTCGCCTTGCCCCGCCACAGCATCAATCACTCACCACTGTGCTCTCACAAGCGCTGCGAACAGATGACGTAGAACTCCTCGAGTCCTGTCTGCAAACAACCGATATAAACACAATAAAGAACACAATAGAGCATATTGACAGCTCTCTGGCCGGTACACTGCTCACCAAGTTGGCCGCAAGGATGTACAGGCGGCCTGGGCGGGCCGGTTCCCTGATGACCTGGGTGCAATGGACTCTTGTGGCTCATGGAGGTGCTCTGGCTTCGCAGCCTAAGGCGCTGCACCAGTTGAACGGGCTGCAAAAGGTATTGGCGGACCGAGCAAAGGGTCTCAACAGCTTGTTGGCGCTAAAGGGCAAACTGGACATGCTTGAGGGCCAAATGGACCTGAGGAGGAGGATGCAGAGGGGCCCGGACAGAATACAACACGCCGATGACGATGATGAAGACGACGAGGATGTGATTTGGGTTGAGGGTGAGGACAAGGATGTGGCCAAGGACCTAGCAAACGGCATCAGCTCCCGAAGGAAACGAGGCGATGCCGATGACGACGACGATGATGATGATGAGGAGGACATTGCCGCCCTTGTTGCAAACGGCTTCGTTGCTGATTCGGATGACGAGGAGGAGTTTTCAGGGGGCGAGGATGACGACAGTGATGGCGTTGAGGAGCAGCTAGACGAGGACGAGGTGGACCACGACGATGTAGACGAGTCCATGGGCGAAGAGGAAGAAAGCGATGTAGAGGCAGCCCCGCCATCCAAGAAGAGGAAGTAAAAGAGAGACCCTTTTTTTTTCTTTTGGAGTAAGCGGTTTGAAAATAAAAGATATTTTATTTATATTCTAAATGAGAAAGAGAGGGGGGAGAGGGTATATTTGGTGCAGTATATCACATTCAATCAATCAATGTCTTGGTGAAAATGGGCTGAGGTGGGGGGCATACATCAATCAGCATCTGTTTCTTGTTTCTGTCTGTTGGCGTTTGGCTATGTCACAATTTTCTGTGGAGATGTTGAGAAAGCTTGTTGTTGCTTCCTTAGCTATGTCGATGTTGGTATATCGAAAGCATAAAAGATTCAAGTAAACAAGACATTTGATACCTCTCTAATATGTCACAACTCTCAACGGCAACAAACTCTCAGCTCATGCTATACAACCCTCGACATATAAAAAGCTAACCACTCAAAAAAAAAATGTTGTTTCAAATCAACGTTTAATTTAATGTAGCACTCTGCCAATCTGAGATGGAATGGGGTCTTTCCCCTCACTCACCCCTTTATAGAAAGAAAACTCTTTCATCAACTCCCAAAGCGCTCGATACGTAGTTCTCCTCTATATACAATGTCATGCACACCAAAAACCCCTCCCCATTGTCATGCCCGGGGAGAATAAACGCTTCCATGCAAATGAAGTCCTGCAGAAAAACCAAATCGAAAAAACAAATCCGGCCGTAGAGTAAATCCTTAGCCAATAAAAAACATGCAAAAACAAACAGACAATGGGGCACCCGCCTATCGGCCCTTCCAAATGCAAGACTGCCGGTTTTCATCTGTCTTGATCTTCCAATAGGTCGTCGTTTCTTCCCAAGGAGCCCAATTCCAGGGGGGTATATATATCCACCATACAGACCCTTGCCTTGTCGTGTTCCCCGTCACAGTGACAGAAAGAAGAGGACATTGTTCAGAAAAGGGATGTAGAGTAAAAACGCAAATCATGAGTTCTTAGAGTATTGGTAGAAATTTGTGTGTGTGAATAAATGCACTCTGTCTAGTGGCGTGGTGCATATGCCCGCCCGTCTTCTTTCTCTCTCTGTCACTTGCAACGCAGTGAGGCTTTGGGCCCTGTCATGGAAGAGCCAGCTAAATAGCCCAGCTACCTCTTCTCTCCCTAACACCCCAAGCCAGGGGATCAAGATTGTCCAAGTTGGGGTGTTGCCTCGCCCACTCGTTGATATAAATCTTCAGTGCCAGCCATCGGGGGCATCTGTCGTTCTCTGGACTGTCTTCCAGCTTCATTTCTAGCAAATGTCCCTTGGCCATCTGCCTCTCGTCATATCGCCCTAGATCTTCGATAGTCACTTGGCTAATCTTGGATAGTTCATCATCAAAAGAGCGCGCTGCTGCAGGGTATCCCAATGACAAATAGTTGTAGACCTGTGTGATGAACTTGTCATCAAACTCCTGAGATATCTTCTCAGCTCTCTCCGCCCTCGCTTTTTCGAGCTGCAGCCGCTCATCCAGACCGTGGAGCATGTGAAGGCCTTTCGGCTGTGTGTTCTTGGGTCGATGGTGATCGGGGCACCACAAGCCGCCACCATGCTCGATCCCGCCTTCTGATGAGCTGGACGAACATACAGAGGCAGGCTCCTCCGTCAGTGACTGCGAATCAGAATCGTATGCAAGCGGTGGCTCTCGGGGAGTGGCCGGTGGGTGCGGTGTCACCATCATAGCAGGATTGTGCAATATCGGGGGCACTATGCAGCCGCCGGTGGATTCCGACCTGCAGCAATACCCCCTCCATAGACCCCCTTGCTCCGACGCATCCCGGTTCTGTTCCTCAAGGCGATGCTGCCCAAAGGGATGGTCGGTTTCCAGCTTGGTGAGTTTTGGTGAAGGGCAAGTTCGAAAAATCAGTTCCTTTCCAAGCATTGGTGGAGAGGCAGCTTGGCGCATCTTTGCCAGGAGAGGGTTTTCAGGCGCCATTCGAAATGCGCCAAACGGCCGTCCAAACGGGCTGTTGTGGCCAGCCGTTGGAGACGTGTGAGACAGCGGCGAGTGGGGCCCTTTCGGATATCCCTCTGCTGCAGCGAGCGGCTCATGCATCGACGCCAACAGATCAGCCTGTCTCTCCCCTACCTGGCCCAAAGCATGGCGGCTCGACTCGTTCATGGCTTGTTGAAGATCAGCCATGGAGTCTCTCCTGTTGTCAGACGTGAGGGGCTTCGTTGTGGTCCACATCGGGTCGGGGGGCAGGGTCAGTTCCATCATATCCAGATCAGCGTCGGACGGCATCATTAAACCCCCATCATCACTTTCTTTCTCCTCATTATCAACATCATCCACTGCCATCTCGTCGGCTTCTCTCTCGTAGGCAGCATGTTCCGCATGTTCTTGCATGTGCTTGTGCCACCAATTGAGACTCAGATTAGACGACTTCCGCCGCACTCTTGGCTGTCTAAACTCCTGGTCTTCCGGCGTCCTCTGCGGCGAATTGTCGCTATCTGAGCTGTCCCGGAAATAGAAATGGGCCACACCCCCCTCGCGGGCACGACTGTTGGGGAAAGCCGCCAAGGCTGCTTCCTCTATTTGCCTCTCGACCTCCTTTGCTGCCAGATCCAAAAGATATTCCTTAACACCCTCCTCTTCCGTCTCCCGCCGGGTTGGCGGGCTGTACCGTAAAGCGCCATCATCACCCACAGTGAGGCCCCGCCGCCTCCTGGTAGGCTTGGACTTTGCAGTGTAAATATGGTTTGTGTAAGGCGTAATATCCGTCTTATCCGTTGGTCTAGTAGCCGGCCCTTCATCTCCCACTCTCCTCGACCTTCTCGACGTCTCAACCAGTTGCGGAGCAAAGCGGCGCTTTGTGCGGAATTCGCAAGGCATTGGCGAGGATGTTCGCGGGGATGGCTCAGGAGTCAGCTCCGGGTTCGGACCAATTCTTGGCGGGGGTGGTTGCTTCGCTGAGGCTTTCCGGACGGATTGGAAAGTCGTCTCAATTGGGACGGGTGCAAATCGCCGCCTGGGTTGGTCGGGAGTTGCCATATCTGCTGGACGAGTCACCTCAACGCGCGAGGCTCAAGTGGAGGACTGATGTGAAGCGGGCTTGTCGAGGGAAGCAAGAGAGCGGCAGAGGCGGTATGAGGTGGGCATGCCTCGACCATTCAGGTGAGTGATAGCCCGACCCTCAACCAGTTGCAGCAGCAGCAGCAGCGAGAAGAAGAATACAGGAGTCGGGGGGTTTTCAACGTGGATCTCGAATCTGTGCAACACGAAGCAGGGCGAGGCCGGGGAAACACAAAAAAGATTTCTGCCACCAGAGGGTGAGAAGTAAGTTAGTTGGAGAGACGGGTTGGGACACCAGGGGCCACAGTGCGTGCGAATATGAATACGTACGTATCCTAGTGCAATCAACCAGTGCCTCACGATAGCGAGAGATGCACTATATTATGTTGTTCTGGCGCCGTGCGGTGGGGCCGTGACGACTGATGGTGGGGTGATGTTGAGGTGCCGGCACAGTCCGGCGCAGGGGCTGTCAGACAGCTATGCACTGTGCCCTTGCACTTCCCCCTCTTGTGAATCGCCAAGTCTCCTTTCCTGCCGTGCATCATGGCATGTTTTTCCATGGTGCATCCAACAGAGACTTCGTTTGTCACCGTGTGAAGAACAATGGCTCTACGGTGGGAGTACTTGGGCGAGCCACGGCCGACAGCCAAAACGAATCTGTCCCGTCTTCTGAGTGGATGGTGTGTTGGCGGCGACCCCAAAACCCCCAAGATCATCCATCGGATGAAGGTTTTGGCCATGACAGATTCCAGGGCTCAACTTTGCCCAGTTGACATCATTCTCGGGGTTTCCCTCCAGCTCCCCTGGCCCCGGAATATATCCTAATAAAGGTACGAGAGTGAGGACAGTTATCCGTACAGAGTTTCTCCCTCCCCAGGTCCCAGGGAGAGAATGAGCATTACCAAGGGCTTTTTCGTCTCATCGACAACCACCACTGTGCGGCACAAGCAACACAAAATCCAGGAAACTGTCCAGGCTTATGTACGGATTATTACTCTTCACAAACTCCGGGCCTCGCCCACGATGCCGCCCGCTTCCTCAGGACGGACTCGAAGAACTCGTGACTCCGCAATCTCGCCTGCCAAGCTAGTGTCGGTGCTCCTCGGAATTCTCCCCCCGGAGCGCCGCTCGTCCCCTCCCCTTTTGTGTGGCCTTTCTGGCAGCTTCACCGACAGTTTCACCCGCTGCGGGAGCCAAACAAGTCGCTGCCCGCGTCTGCGTAGTCTGTTGTGTGTTGGCGGCGAAAGAGGTGAATCGTGATGCAGCCCGCCGTTGGAGAGAGAGATGAAAGATAAGAAACCGCGCCCTGTTATCAAGTCACACTGGGTGTCGCCAGCCGGAGAGTGCAGCCGATTGCGGAGTGCTGCCCACATCCATGCTGTGCGCAGTGCCTGCCATGATTGCTGGCAGGGCTCAGGGATGGAAACGAGGTTTTCCCGGTTTCTCCAGCATCCTCGTGTTGCTCTCATTAAAAACCACGTTGGTTGTTGGGGCCTGGGCAAATTGCCACAATTTCACATGCCAGTTGCTGCGTCCTGCTCTCTACGCGTTTCCCCTGGGCTGTACGCGTCCCTTTCGGCTTTGCGCAAGACAAGGAATGTGTTGCTTGCTTGCTTGCAGCCTCGCTTGCCTTTGTGGTGGCCCTCTCCAAAGAGGAATTAATAGCTATTTATTACCAGCATATTTTGATTAGGTCGGCAGTGCACACATGGACGGGCCGGCACCGGTCAACGGGCCTCACAACGGCCGCCGCAGGATGTGGCTTGAAGTCGCATCCACACCACCAAAATTGCTGAATGCGGCACGTGTTGGTGCAAAGGCTAAACTCGTACCCCACATACAGGTGAAAGATTAGCATCCAGCCACCATTTGCAACTTTCATTAACTTGATACCGTGTCCAGGGACCAGTTGGAAAAGTGTGTCTCTTGGCCAAATGACTTTGTTCTGTTCAATTAAGAGCCAGACTGGTGGTGGTTTACGATATCAAGTTCTAGGCGGACAAGGCAATTGGTTTGACAAGCCGCAACTGTTGGCTAAGGAATCAGATCTTGCTGAAAACCAAATGCCATTCACTGTGAGCCTTGATGATTGAAATGCGCATCTGCAGTACTGATGATGTGTTATGCATGTCATCACTGATAAGGGTTTTACGGCAAACCAGAAGTGAGATTCAACACACTGCAGCCACAACTGGCACACCGCCTCAACGCCGATATGTGCAGCACGCCAGTCCTCACCAATATGCAGGGTTGTCTGCTCTCTACATTGTGGGAGAATATAGGAGCTCCACCACGTAATTCGCAGGTAATTCGGTACCTCTTTTGCTTACGAGGGGTGGAGCTCCTGTTTCGCGTACACTTCCGTCGAACTGGACTTGCTGGGCTGCCTACCCTGGACAAACTTGTGCGTTTTTGTTGTGTTAAGAAAAAATGACCAGCGCAGAAGCATCATGAAGAACAATGCACATGTACTTGGCAAACAAATAAATTCAGGTCGCCTTTGTCAGATGTTCGAATGCAATCGCGAGTCCAGAGTTTTGTGCGCACTTGTAGTAATTGCAGGAGCTTTTGTGGCAAGGAGACTTGGTAACACGATATCTCAAATCTGCAACCAATAAACACGACAACGCTTCTTCTCATCGTTGCACATCGTCAGATTCAACAATGTGGACACACAACATGCCTCCCGACGCAGGTCCCGTCATGGTTTGTTCCAGGTCTTTGATGGAGGGAACCGGGGAAGGTTGCAGCCCTAGTGTTCTGTGGAAGCCATGTCTAGGGTGGTTCGTGTCACTCCAACCATGACTTCATGAGCATCACCACATGAGGGTCAGTGTCTCGGATGCAAACGCAACGCATGTGTTATCTGGTCACACTATGAAGAATGGAACCCTGTATCCAACCACACTAATCATGAGCACTCATTCTACAGGTAGGTGTACATGTACCAAGCTTTGCAGGCTTGTCATGTTCCCACCTACGTGGCATGAACACCCAATACTCCAACTGATAATGGATCTTCTAACCGAACCTACCTAACTTGGACGCTGCAAATTCGGGCTCTCATCATGATAACTCATGTTTCGTCTCCCCTGAGCCAGGATGTAAAAAAGCGTGTCATTTCTCACAAAGTTACCGTTCCAAAACTCTTGTGCTTTTTTGATGCCCAAGTATGGAGAACTGATGACGATGCCGAGCCCTGCCAGAGCATGCATACGACGTCGGCTATTCTGGACTTTGCGTCACGTCTGGTGGGGGGGAAAGGGAGAGTGGATGGGGGGGGGGGGGGGTTCCCAGCCTGCCGGCAGTTTTTAAGCCTGAATGGGGGATTATATGCTGTCTGACTGAGCTTTCCAGCTTCTACGAGTTTGCTTGTCCTTCGCAGGGGATGGTCGGAATGTTTGGTATGGGTTGTCAAAGCGGGCAAACATGATGGGAACAAAGCGGCACTCGGCCGAGGAGCGGAGGGGGAAGAAAGACATCTGCCATGACTGGTAGGCCGATTGCGGTAAACTTTCTTTCTAAATCCAAGACACGGAATCGACGGCGTGGTTTTGCTAGTAAATGGTGCGAGCGCTTGTTCCTCAAGGTTCACGTTCACCGTGTGTTGGCATGCTGTTTTTTTTTTCCACAGAAAGGATTGGGTGATGCTAGAGTTTGGCTTATGTATTTCTGCATTACTCGTGGCACACACACGGATGAAACATCTTCTTGATGATTCGCACTAGCAAACATGCTCAACGTTTGCTTTTTTGTTTCAATTGACATTTTTATGCGAATTTAAATTTTGGCAACATCTACAGCTCGCCTTTTTATCTGGATCTGGGTCTCGTTTTAGGCGTTTCAACAGGGGGCGAGTGGGCGGCGGCGTTCGGGTCGGGTCGGGCACGCGACTTTGGGTGGCTCAAGCGTGACGCCAATCGGGGACAGTTTGCTAGCCCCAGCTAGAAGAATTCACAGCCATGCGGCGTCTGACTTGAAGAAAAAGAGAGAAGAAGAAAAAACAAAACGTGGATTCTAATCATTGAAGACAAATATGGGGGTTTCTCAATGCAGGGGGGGGGGCAATATAATATGCCAGGAACAAGGAAACATAAGGGATTGATTGAGGCGCACGCGGGCGCGGGTTGCTGACGCTGATGATGGAAGAGACGCGTTTGGTCTAGTCTCACTTGGACTGAAGAGTTGGAAATTAACTTCTTTATGCAAGGTACTAATTACTTATCTGAAAAGCCATCAGGCACATACAACCTGCATGTCGGTTCGAAGCTTGATATTCAACAAAGTATATGTATTTTGTTGGCAAAACAGTGGTTGCGTTGGGCTGCGGGCCGAAGAAGGTAAATTGACCACGACGTCAAGGATACAAGGTCGGCGGTGCAGCGGGCCGCATGGTGTTGCTGTAAATTGCAATTCCAAGGGGAAAAAACAAGGACTGGGGGTTTTACAATGGAGGTGTTTTCTACTTTATGCTTGTTGAGATATGGGTGGTTTATATCTTGGCTTTGCTGAATGCTGGTTAGGTAGTATTTATCTGAGTTGGATAGACCTGAGAGAGTCTGAGAACCATACTACGGTGTAGACCCATTTACTAACGAAATTACAAACCCGAACTTACCTATACACCTTGCAGGCTGTAGATGATAACAAGGCCAGTAGTACTTGACGTCTCTTCAAGCAATCTACAGGCACAGGTTCTTGTCCCGGGTAATGATGATGTGGAATTGATATTTCGCACCACATGGCCCGTGCTCTCGAACACCACACACACACACACACACAATTAATCGTACGAGCATGACCGCCAATCAAGGTGTACCTAGCATCAAATAATTTCAAAGCAATCAACTTACCCACCCACTGGCAAACAGCTTAGGGCTATTGAGCAAATCGTGGCGGCCGGGCCATCTACGGACTTTGGCCGGGACGGATTGCTCTAGTCATGCACAAAGTACTTGTAGCATTCCAACACCAAGAGTCTCACTCATGTTTCCCATTGCTGGAGAATGGCCCGGTTGTGTTTGCTCTAGTAGAATCGGCTCTCCTCCTGTGGCCTAATGCACATCTTGTGCCTAGGTAGACATGATTAATCACTCACCATAGTGACAGGTAACCTTCTACCTGTACTAATTTTTGTTGAAGGTCTCTAGCGTATACTTTTGGTTAATGGAACAACAAACACAAAGGGCTTTGATGGCAACTTTGTTGGCACGGCATGGCATGAACGTATTGATTACCTGCAGGTACACTTGTCCCATACACAGGTGTATCCTTGGTAAATACCATCCTTGGTACCAGGGGGGGGGGGGCAGCAAACAAAGGTCAAGACACACTTTCGCGTGGGCATGGATGGATTGGTGAGCAGGGATCACCGCTCCAGGGTCAAACGAATGGACAAAAGGTACAAGATTGGATACAAGTTGCAGACACAGATGTATACTTAGTAGCACAAAGAGGTAATAGCAGGTACATGTATGTGTGTGACTACCAAGGCAAGGATGGCGTCTGGGGTGGGTTTCTCGGTGGACACTGCTTTTGGTGCCGCCATGCGTTCCAAACGAAGCTAAGCAGAGAAGTACCAGGGTAACCATGCTGCATCGGTGCATAGCCGGGTTTTTTTTTTCTTTTTGTTTCTCGATCGCTTCAAAGAAAAGACCCAGAAGGATGGATGTTGGCTGTTGCTCCTGTTGTTGGATTTGTTTGCTTGGGGATAGACCCATACAGTACATCGGAGGCCCCCACCCCTCTCTCCCCTCACTGTAAATGCATCATGTTAGCCATGAGACTGCTTGGTGGCTGTCAAAGTCGTATGGTTTAGTAGAAAACGTATAGACTTATTATTTTCTTGGTTTGGGTACCGGCGCAAGCCATCGTGGCGTGGAAAGAACAGGTAGTGGTGTGTGAGTGTCGTGTGAGTTGTCGTGTGACAGCATCCCCAAAAGTGCGGCCATTCATCCAATCCCCCCCTCCAATATCTTGACAACGACTTTCTGCCGTTTCTCACCAACCGCTCACCTTACGGTATTCCTTCACAGAACATTTGCCAGTCTGATTGCTTCCCCTCGAGATCCAAAAGGAGAACAACAAGTGCAAACGAGTTGTCCGAAAACAGACCGCTCCACTTAAAGTTCACCATCTGCTCGCTGCCACGAGTCTAACGAAGCCAAAAAAGAGGCCCAGCCAACGAAACACGCTCTTGGGCCCTTTTTTTTCTTCAGTCTTATTCTGGGGGACGATCATTACTCTCTCTCATCAACTAACCCTCGTCGCTTGTCTCCCACCCCTGGCCCGGAAGCAATAATACTTGCTTGTCTTGTCGTTTCTCTTCTTCCGTTTGCATTTCCCTCTCTCTTTTCTAGTTTTTCCATTTTACATCATTGGGATCTGGGACTAGCGATCGCCGCGACCAGCGCTTTTCTTTCACTTCGACAACCCGCCGCCCGGCGTAGCAACAGAACTCGTACTAGGGTGCAATACGAGGCAACGGTGTGATAATCACGATCAACAAAACAAAACAACACACCCACACATACACACACGTACTGTTTGCGAAGACAGTCCAGCGATCATACAATTGCAGAGCATTTGTAAAAGAGAAACAGCGACACGAAAGGCGCCTGAAGATAGAACAAACCAACGGGCAAACCAAGGCTTGGTTCATGTCTCAGTCATCATATCGGCCTGGCACAGAAACACTCCCCCAGCAAGCAGCAGCAGCAGCAGCAGCAACAGCACGTCGAGAGTTGCCACCAGACCATTCCCGAAAAGAGCGACCGCAACGGGGCCTAGGAAGCTAATAATACCTTTTTTTACTTCTTCTTCTTCTTATCGCCCATTCCGCTGCGCATTCCGAGACCCCAATACGCCCCAATACGAGGTCGCATTTCCCCAGTGGCGCCGGCCTGTGCCCACCACAGCACAGATAGCGAGTTTGCAGCAGCAGCACCACTGATCATGGCCGCTGTGGCAGAGGAGGAGGCTGCTGCTGCTGCTGCTGTTGCGACTGTGAATACAGTGACTGCAGCGGCATCAGCAGTGGCGCCAGTATCGCCGCCCACGTTTTCACCCAGCAACCATCTTGACGATGACGACACATTGCAACAGAAACAGCAACAGCGGGAACAGCAGCATCACCACCACCACTTTGACGGCCGTCGCTCGCAGGCCTCCACGCCGACCACGCGCACAACGCCCACCAGCACCAGCCCGGCGTCGACGCACTTCTTGTCCGTCGCCGACCGCGTCTCCACGCCACTGAGCCTTTTTTCAGGCTTCGACTCGGCGCCCAATAGCAGCAGCGGCCAGCCTGGCAGCAGCGAGAAGCTGAAGCCTCGCGCCGTCGCCGTCGCCGACGCTGACTCGGTGCGGGACCGTTACCTGGCCATGTCGCGGTCGCCTGCCGCGGCGGCTGCTGCAAGACCCTTAAGACCTGCAGCAGCAGCAGCAGCAGCAGTAGAAGAAGAAGAAGGACAAGGAGAAGCAAAAGCAAACAGTGTCGGTGCTGCACGCTCAGAGCAAGGAGGCCTAGATTTTCCCCTGCGCAGCCGCAACAGCATGGCCGCCGTCATTTCGGCTCCCTCGCCTCAGCGCCCTCAACAGCGCCCTCAGCACCCTTTGAGCCCCCTGACGCACGCCAGGGGCCACCAACACGAGCGGCCCCAACACGCACCCTCCAGTGACTCCACCGCGAGCAACCCTGTCTTGCCAGCGCTGCCTGTCTCGAGCCTCGAAACCACCACCACGGCCGCAACCCCTGACCAGATGGCAGAACCCCTTCATGTTCTTGCATCCTCCGCCGACATTCCTGCTCCTTTACAGATTTTTGCCCGCGCCGCCCGTGCAACATCAAGCAGCACCGGGTCTATCGCCAGGCCGACCGCCACCGTGATTGCCCATCCCAAGCCCATCCTCCGCGCTTCCGTCGACAGCGTCAACATCCCCATCAAACACCCCATCCCCGATCTGTCGCCGCGCTCCGTCTCCGCCCTCGACAACATTGCCCAGCTCGAGGCTACTGCGGAGAGGCTGTCTATGACCAGTTCCATCGACGATGCTATTCGAGAATTGCATGGAGAACTGAAGCGAAGCGATAGTAAACGCTCATCCAAACTTGCCGCCAGCGTCCGCGCTGCATCATCCGACGAAAACTCTGGCTCTGGCTCTGGCTCTGGCTCTGGCCCCATCAACAGCCAGCTAAAGCGACAGCTCTCTACATCCTCGTCCATCGTCTCGACCAATAACGCTGCACGCCAAGGTGGTTATTCACCCGCAGCCTTCGTCATGTCGCCTTCTGGCTCCATGACCGGCCGGATGCGGTCCGGCTCCAAAAACTCCAGCGGCCGCCCCGAACTCGATCTCAACGCCATCATCACACGCCATGGGCCAGGCAAGAGCTCTGTCCGAAGCGTGCGGTCGGGCAAGCCTTCTCTGGCGGAAATTTCAGAATCAGAGCCCATTTCTTTGACTCAGGACGCATTTGATGCTGCCGACGCTGCTCCCCCGATCGAACACCAAAGCCCTGTTGCACTCATCGCCGATGGAATTTTGCAGCATGAACCCATCCCTGCTTTGCCTGCAACGGATGCGTTCCATCAGATGCTGGAGAGTACTTTTGCGGCTCCAGCAAATCTAGATCAACTTTCCGAGGAACCCGCTCAAGCAGACTATTATCCCAACGCCCCCCACCACCATCAGATGGATGAAGACGACGAGGACCAGGAGAATGCGAGACCTACTAGTTCTGGATCAGGCAATACCTTTCAGCAGGCTCAAGAGGCATTTATTGATTTCGACGGAGTACACTGCGACTCTGACGGAGAGGATCAATACGCCCCGTCCGATGCTGAGCATGAAACCCAGCTGGAAATGGATCCAGAAATACAGCCAGAGACATCATTGCAACGTGTGCCTTCAAACTCAATACCAAGACCGCAGGCATACTTTGACCCCGAAACAGGCCAGAAGATGTTATACTATCCTGCACGCGTTCCTGCAATGCTCAACCTACCTCCAAAGCTGTCTGCTAAACCCAGAGTCGCCCAGAGAGACCAACGAAGATCTCAAATCCTTAGCACCATGATGGATGGAGGGGTCAATGGCCATCACTCAAGGGCTTCGGAATCCCACAAGGAGAACTGGCTGCCAGATCCCCTCTCTGGCCACCGCAATTCTTTCGCTGTTTTAGCAGCAGATGAGCTGCAAGGATCTGAGCATGCACCTGGCCATGATATCGATCCTGAATATCAGCAGCCCACTGCTGAGCCATTAGCAGAAACCGAGACTGCATCGGAGTCGCTCCGACGCCCCCAACGACTGTCCAAGATGGATCTGGTCGGAAAACACAAGTCCAAAATTTCGATGCAGCTAGACAAGCTGCCCGCGCAACTCCGAGCCAGCGTCTTTTTTGATTTGCCATCATCTTCTCCTGAAGTTGAGGTCAAGGATGGCTCCGCCATGGCTACTCTTGACAGCATCCTTGACGCCTCCGCCCGCGCGCCAGTCAGCGCATTTACTGATCATGTGTACGCTGGCAAACTAGGCAAAGAAGTCTACGGCAAAGAGAAGAAGCACAAGGCTAATGCATCTGTGCCCTCCCTTGGAATCACTGCCACTGATCCACCAGAGCCTAAGAAGCGGGCTTCTTTTATGTGGCTTGGAAAGCGAAGCAGCAGCTACAACAGCGAGGAAAAGAACGGACAGGTCAATGGGAGAAGCCATTCGATGTTGAGCAGAGCCAATGAAGAAGTCAGGGAGGATGATGACCAGCATCTCGGAAACGGCGTCCATGATGAGACTGTCCGACGTCTCGAGGGAATGGAACCCACTGAGGGTGAACTTGGTGACGAGACTGAATCTGAGGGAGAAATTGATGGCTATCAAGGACCACCTACCACACTTCTTGCCGAACTGCAACTTCGAAAACAACAGCAGAGGGAGCGAGTACGGGGCAATGGGCGCGCAAACCCCGAGGGAATGCGTGCAACTCTCTTAGAAATGGATGCGGTTCTTGAAACTCAGAGCAAAAACCGTAAGACCAAGCGCGTTAACCTCGCTTGGGAGGATACGGATGCCAATATTGATCAAAACGGCACGGACGATGAGGATGTGCCCCTCGCAATTCTTGCAGCAATGCACCATGGCGCCAAGAATTTGGCCGATCTCGAGCGACCCCTCGGTTTGATGGAGAAGCGGGAAATCGAAGAAAATGAGCCTCTGAGCCAACGCAGGGCACGACTTCAAGGTCGGGATAGTACCATGATTCTTCCCAAACGCCAGAGCATGATGACCTTGCCAATGTCATTACCGCCGACTCGACTAGCAGAGGTTCAGCCTGCTCAACATCCTTTACCAACTGTTATCCTGAATCCAGGCCCCGAGAGCCCTCAGGAAGCGGAAATTGAGAGCGAAACGTTGGGAGATAGAAAGCGACGGCTTGCGGATGGCCAGTTGCCTCGAGCGCGACCTGTCAGCAGTGCCTTCTCAACTGAGCTTCTTAGCCAATTTGGAGATCTTGATGAACCCAAGCTGAAATCAATGGATAAACCTGCCGAAGACCGGAAGGAGAGCGTGACACCCAACATGGACGGAGAAGAGGAGACGCTGGGTCAACGCCGCCGCCGGCTGCAGGCTGAAAAGGAGGCTCGAGACCGAGAAATGATGAGCTATGGCAACAACCAGCCGTCTGTAATTCCCGAGCCGGCGAGGAGGCCAATTCGACGAGTCAGTATGGCTGATATTCTGGCTGTACATCAAAAGAAAGATGTCGACCGTCCCCATGATGAGAGATGGCGACAGGGCGAACAGACCCGTGTAGCGATAGAGCATGACGCCAAAATGGCCGCCATGCGTAAGAACATGCCCACCGTCTTAACTGGGCCCGACACCAGTCGATCTAGCGGATTCAAAAACGGTGCCTACAACGACGGGACTGGGGGTCTTGGTAGTGGCCCAGCTACTAGGTCTACTACGGCTCTTCACACTCACTCTCAAAGCTTCAGCCACGTGCAAACACCAAAGCAGCCAAACGGCATCATGGGCAACTATGGTGCGGCCACGCCCCAAATGAAGATGCATCGCCAGCAATCGCATGGCTCTCTGGCTGGCTATGGGAACATGGGTAACATGAGCAACATGGGAGGTTACAACACCGCAAACACCGTGATAGGGTACAACAATGCCAACACGATGGCAGGATACAACAACACAAACACCATGAATAACAATACTACTCAACACATGAGCTACTACGGGGGGAACCCTGCAGGGAACATGTACGGAGGCGGTGCTTATGGTGGTGGTTATGGTAACATGATGCAACCTGGGATGCAGCTGCCGGTGAACCATGGCGCGTCGATGGATAGGGTTGAAAGATGGCGACAGTCCATCTTGCCCTGAAGCAAGTGCCCTACAAGAAAAAAAGCTCTCTGTGTGAAGACTATCGACTTATTTTTCTTCACTTTTCTTCGGTTGAACAAGACCGTGCGTCCTCATTGCGGCTTGAACGACAATAACCTCTTCGAACCCTGATTGGGTAACGTGGCCCGGCGCAAAAATATTGGTCTTTTTTGTTTGTTCCATGTTGTACAGACTCTTTTCTCTGCGGGCAGCGAAACACACATTTCTGTTTTTCTCGAAATCTTCCAAGTCTTTCTTTTGGATTTTTCATATTTCAAAAGAGGTGTGTATGTATGTGTGTGTGTGCGTGTGCGTCTGTGTATGCGTCAGAAAGAGCAGACGGGTTTTGCTTTTGGATGCATGGCCTTGCATTGCACGGCGCTGGGATATTATTATTTTTGAATATGGCGGCTGCGGGAGTGGGCACTGTTTTGTGTTAATTTGAGTGATCCCAGCCCATTTTCTTGCGTTTTTCTTCTGTATTGGGGTGAGGGATGGGAGCATATAAGAAACAGAGAGCGAGACAGACAGAAACAGACAGAGAGAAAGAGAAGAAGAAACAGAACAAGATGAGATGAAGATGAAGAAGAGAGGATCAGGGGCAGACAAGGGGATATATCAAAAAAACGAAGACGTGGAAGAAGAAAGAGGGACATAGCCTAGCCACTTTTATTTGGCAATGTAAAAAACGGAAATGCATAAAATAGCATAGCTTTGGGTTTGGGTTTCTTTTTAAATGTTTAATTGAATAGCACGTTTCAAACTATTTTTGTTGAAAACAACTTGGTGAAGCATTGTGGTGTTTGCTACATATGTGCGTTTGCATTCGTGAGGATAGTTGAGTGCACCATCCATCCATCAACAATCAATATGACAAGGTTCATCCTAAATTGTATCATTTCCATGTCAACCTCTCTCAAGTGATCATTGTCATTTATCGTTACTTTTTTTAATTTATTATAAGTCAAAACAATCTATATAGACCCCCTTTTCATTCCAGGGCTTTTGTGATAAAGTAGTGGAAACAAGCAGACATTGTCTGGCTTCTTTGGAGTACTGGTCGCTTAAAACGCCAGCTCTAGTGATGCATCAACACCAACAACGACAACTCATAAAACGCAACCAAGCATTCCATCACGAAGATTTGATCAATCGAACCAACCAAATTCCCCTTAAAAAAAGGTTGCTTTTTCACCTCTTTCCTTCTCTTTTATACCCCACCACTTCCCATTTTTCCATTTTTTTTTCACTTTTCAGTACACATACCTAAATCCTTTCCTCTCACCATCCGTCAAATCACCAAGCTGATACTCCACCGAAATCTCAACCACCTCATCGATCGGGCCCTCGACACGATCACGGCGGCGATTCTCAATCGCACAGCCGATGGCGTAGCCCATGATGGACAAGATAGCGACAACATCAGCAACGATGATGGCGTTGTAGCCCGTGCGGTAGTGGGGTTGCTCTTTGGCAATGAATACTTGGGGGCCGACGATGTTGGCGATGCAAAAGGCGAAGAAGATGGTGGCGTTGACGGTGAGACGTTTGGTGTGGCCGGCGACGTTGGACATGGGGAGAGAGAGAGCTGGATGCGTTGTTAGAGGACGATTTAATAGAATATGGGGAAAAGAGGGGAGTGAAATTACCTGTTCCGTAGGATCCCCAAAAGGTGTAAAAGGCGTAGTAGACCATCAGTCGACCAACCTTGTTGTCGTTGGGAAGCTCTAAAGTTGAATTGTTAGAACACCACATATTTATCCACACAACCAATGAAGTTAAGGTGAGAAAAAAGACAAAAGACAAAAGTCAAGGGTTAGGGGTCAAGATTTAAGGAGAGTAGACCACTCACTTCTCAGCAAAACAGAGCACAGAATAGGAATCAACGAGCACAGCGCCGCCGACACACATCGCTTATTCGTCATCCAGCGCTGCGGAATCGCCACAACGACACCCGACAGACTCTGCAACACACCCGTCGGCATGCCCAGCAGCACTGTCGGAAGCACATCAAAACCGAAGCCTGAAACGATCTGGGCAGCAAAGGTGTTGAGCCCGGCGAGGGGGATGGCCATGCTGAAGAAGAAGATGGCGAGTAGGTATGTCTTGTAGTCGGTAAAAGCCTCGCGGACTTGATACCACTTGAGTTTCTGTAGTAAGAAAAGGTGTCATGTTAGTCTGGTTGTGTCTTAGATTGGAGAGAGAGAGAAGAAGAGGGGTGAAGTGTGTTTGTTTACCTTGTTCTCGATTCCAGTCATGTTGGACTTGACTCTGTCAAGAGCAATGTACTTATCCTTGCCTGAGAGAAAGTTTTCGTTGAGGGGTGAGTCCGGAAGCCAGATGAGCACAACAATGGCCCAAAGGACGGTAACGCTTCCAAAGGTGAGATACAAGAGTCTCCATCTCGCGATACTAAGGTTTGTAAGGCCAATGCCGTACGAAACGGGACCAACGACCAACTACAACAACACCCACACCACGTTAGCCCCCTCTCACTCCAAGAAGCACACAGTAATAATAGAAACCAAACACCTAACACAGAAGAAGATTTTTAGGAAGAAGTGTCCCTTTCAACAAAAAAACTTACACTGTAGTAGCTCGTAAACGACCATGCCGTACGCGACGGCTGCTCACACTTCTTATACCACATGGCATTCATAATCGCAATCGCCGGATACAGCGGCGCCTCCAAAACTCCCAGAATGAAGCGCAGCACCATGAGCCCTGCGACGCTCTGCGCGGCGCCCATGCACATAAGGATGCCACCCCATAGCAGTGTGGCCGTCCCGACGGTCTTGCCGACCGGCAGTTTCTGCAGCAGTGCGTTGGATGGGTACTCGGAGATGAGCCAACCAAAGTAGAAGATGGAGGCGACTGATTGGGGTGTTAGTTCAACATCTGTTACCGAGAATACGGGTTGATGGTTGTGTTGTGAGAAGGGAGGGAGGGGGGGGGGGGAGGGGACTGAGAGAGAGGGTGGGTGTGGTGGAACGGGTTTTATACATACTCCAGCTGTACTGTTGGCCGGCGACGTGCAGGTCCTTGTTCATGCCGTAAAGAGCGGCATTGGAGATGAGGATTTTCTATCGCAATCAACCACTGTTAGCTCCCGGGTCTTTCAAGATTATGATAACAACCGCCATCCACATATCTGACACTATTCATGGATACACATAAACCCACGAGTTTGAAAAGGAATTGAACAGAAGGGATCCGATCAAATCAAATCAAATCAAACCACACAAGACACCAGCAGTTCTTACATCAATCGCCGCAATCGTCACCGTCGAGATAATCAACGGCTGCAACCGCCAGTCAATCTTGCGCAGCACCCGCTTCGCCTCGGCCTCATCATACCCAGCCCATTCCTCATGCTGGCGTAGGTACGTCGCCGCTTCCGACTCGCCGTCCTGGCTGATTGAAGGCGAGACGGACACCGCTACTCCCGTTACTGCTTCCTTGCCGTCGTCTGTGGCAATTGACGAGTCGCCATGCCACCAACGGCGTTTCATCTGCTGCTTCTCATCACCAGCTGCACTGGTGAGGCCGTCGTTTTCAAGTCCCATGGTTGTTTTATTCTCCTTCTGGGCTTTTTATCCCTGAATTGGTATCCAGTTGGTGGTGTGTGTTTTGGTGATGCTTGCCCGCCAAAATGACTGTGAGACCGTTTTATCTTATTTTCGGTCCAGTTCTCGGCTCCCTCCCCGACTAGGTGGGTAAACTTCCTTTCCGATTGGGGGCGTGGTAAAAGAATATCTACCAAAGGAAACGGCGTGTGCGTGAGTGTCTGTGTAACAGAGAAGAGTTCTATGCAAGGACGACTTTTTGGGCCATGGGACACCACCAATTATGGGCAGAGAATTCCATTGTCGACAGGAAAAAAAAGTAAGCTTTTGTGTCTCGCGCGAGCTCGCCACAGCAGGGGGGCGAGAATGGTTGGTCTTCCATGTTGCTGTGTTCCTAATCCTGGCATTTTCTCTGCCAACCTGCAGATGCCAGAAATGCAACACGACCCGTGCGCACCCGCATGGATTATCAGTAAACTAGCCAGCTAATAGTTGCCAAGAGAGGAGCGACACAACCAACAACACTTTGTGTATGGTGTTATTGCTCCGTACATGTGCAGGCCCCCATCCTTAGGTAGGTAGTCCAGAACGGCCCCCAGTTCGGCCCTCTCTCCTACATGCCTACTACGTAGTACATATACGAACGAAAGAACCGTCCCCTCCCCCCCCCTTGAATTCAGCTTTTGTGTAGCAGAACGGAATTGGTAACAGTAATATGAAAACCGGCAGGTCAAGGGAATTGAACTAGCAACCAACACCCATTGTGGACGCGTCGGCGATCAATTTCCCCTCGTGAGTTGCGTTTCTGGCCATTCACATATGCATGTCTCAGTCCAGGGTCCATGCCCCCACACTAAATCGACAGGCTATGGTTGGCGCTTGTACGGAGTGGGTTTGCCGATCGGTGTTGGATGTGATGTTGGGAACGAGATGCAACGCTATAAATATCAGTCGTAAATCAACTGGTGCCAAGACGGGGACAGAGGCTGAACAGAGCTAGCTTGTCGGCTTGATGGTTATGTGCCGGCTTGCAACTCTGCAGGTTGGCAACATGGCATTCTTCAGCGGCAGATGCAAATCCAATTGTCAATGGCGTTAAAGGGCGGGTTCATGATTCATTCTTTGTTCTTTGCTCTTTTTCACTTGGCTTGACGGTACCATAAATCAATTAAATCTATTTGTCGGTGGGTTCCTCCTGCCGTTCCGCTTCTTCCAATGCTTTCCGTAGTGGAATATCCTTGAGAGACACAACTGAGGTCTTCTTGACAAATTTCCATATTAAGAATGCCCCCAAGACAAGGGGAATGTCTCTGTCAACACGGTTAGAAAAGTATACTAGCAGCCACCTAGCGACGATGGCGGAATTTCAGACGGACTATCGGGAGACTTACAGATAAGAGGCCACGAAATTGCTGGCTTTCCAGTTTCCTTTGGTAAATGTCTCGAACCCACCCGTTAGGAGGATGGTGACGCACATGACAATGCCAAAATAGGAGCTGTACACTAACAAAGGGGTGAGTATCAATGCCGAAAACATTCCAAGAGCATCTGAAACCTACACGTCCAAGAGTTGTGCCATGGAAGTCTGGTGACAGGAATGCCCTGTACTTTGAGCGCCTTCCTTAAGCGGATATGGTTGAGCAGGATGGCAGTCCAAGATACCAGCACACCAGCGGCTGCCAAGTCTAGCAGCCAGTAGAACGCGGTCAAAGCGCCGCTGGACAGGCTCATGAAGCTGAGGAACATAAAGACTGTATATAGAAGGACACACATGTACGGGACGCCCCATGTTGTTGTGCGCAGGAAAATTTGAGGAGCTTGACGCTTCAGGGCCAGACCATAGAGAACGCGAGTGCCGGCCAGGAGAGCCTGATTCGAGGAAGACCAAGCCGATGTAATGACGATTGCGTTGACAACAGAAGGCACGGCAGGGAGGCCAGCGGCTGAGGCGGCGATGACGAAAGGGCTCTGAGCTGCCGAACCAGAAGAGTTGTTAAGCCGCTCATCGTCGCTGGAGACAAGCATACCTACAATGAGGATCGCAAGTATGTAGAATACGACAATTCGGATGAAGACATTCCTGCACGCGCGGGGGATCGCCCTTCTCGGGTTCTGGGTTTCCGCTGCAGCCATGGCCAGAGACTCAACGCCGGCAAAGGAGAAGACGGCGTTGGTCATGACGCTCCAGTAACCCAGAAACTTGCCCCAATTGCCCTTCGCAATATGCTCCACCCACGGACCGGGCGTTTTCCAGTACTTGAAGTATATTGCTGGTGTGCCCGGCACGCCGCCAAGATCGATGACGAGCCCCAAAATGATGAGGAAGATGACAAGAAGGATCTTGATAATGGCGAAGAAGTATTCAACCTCACCATAAATTTGAATAAGGCAAAAGCCAATGACGACGGTGAGGATGATGAAAGTGACGATCCAGACGGTCGGGTTGATGTCGGTCCAAAACTCGAAGAGGACGCAAATCGCAGTGATCTCAGAGGGAATGGAAAGCAAATTACCATACACCAGGTTCCATCCAATGGCAAATCCCCAGGCTGGATCGACAAGGAACTCAGCGTGTCGGACAAAGGCTCCCGTGACGGGTAGCAAGGCGGCAACCTCACCAAGGGCAAACTGAACTGCGCAAACGACTAGGCCAACGGTTGCATAGCCGAGAAGAGCACCCAGCGGGCCGCCGGTCTGAACGGCGCCGCCAAGTCCGAGGAACAGACCCGTGCCGATGGCGCCGGCGATACCAAGCATGGAAAGATGTCGCTCTTTGAGGCCTCGTTTGAGATCGCGGTCCTCGGCGGCCGTCACTAAATCTCCATCGAGGTCTCCCGATCCCCCGCTGCCGCCGCCGGGATGATATGCGGCCCGTTCCAGGTCCGAAGGTGACGTTGACATTACGCCGTCACTGCTGCCTCCATTACCGACTGTGGTGGTAACAAAAGTGCCGGCGTTATTGGAGTTGAAGCCCATTTTATTGCTGCCACTGCTGTTTGAGGCGGAACTGAGCAACGGCGACAGAACAGAAGGGGCAGCAGTTGGGGACGAGACCACAGGCATATCAGCCTTCTCTCCCTTTCATATATTCGCGCGAAAACCGGATAGTCGCCTGCGGGACATGGGGGGGAGATGGGGGGAGGGCTCCGTTCGGCAATATGCGAACTTTGGCCCAGTAACCTGTCACCTTGGCAGGAATTATTTGGACGACAGAAGCGTAAATGGTGTGTTGCAACTGGCTTCCCCCTTATCCAGATCTCCCAATGTCTGTCAGCTGACGATGGCGTATTCAGCGATAGCAATTGTAAATGCCAATTGGGAGCAGATAAACGCCGGTCGCTGGGGGCGAGAAGGGGAAAAAAAATTGGTATCGCCATCAAATGGTGTCATCGGGCCCCAGTCAGCTCTAAGCGTCTTGCGACAAGTGGTTCGTGCCGGATTTGTCCTTGGTTTCCCCGGTTTTCGCGTCAGACGGTTATTTTTTTGGCATCATTACTCGTCTCGTGGGCTCGCTGGTCTGAGGTCCCCACCAGATCCGTCCATTGCATCGTAGGTAGGACGAGGATAGCGCGCTTCGTGCATCTGGACCTGCTATGCTTTCTGGTGCGACTAGCAATATTGGCGATGCTATTTTTAACAGGAAAGCAACCTCATTGTTAGAGTTTGAGTTTTTGTTGGCTGCCTTTCAGGGACAGACACTGTAATACATAACTAGATGGAAAGGTACTAGAGGCAGGAGCCATCCAAGCCTAACTCATATCTGGTATCTTATCTTATCTTATCCTGACGACTTAGTAATGCGTCCAGTTTTGGAAAGAGGGAGCGACTCTTTGAACTCGTTCTGTGCGACAGTCACGATAATATCTACAGGTTGACAAATGCAATATTTAAGCCCTCGTTTCAGTGGCTCATCAAAAGCGACTGAGTTGTGCGCCTCTCCGTCCCCGGTCTTGCCATCACAACAGCGTGACGTTTTGGCCCGTGGATGCATTTACTGTTGGCCGTGATCCTTGCTTTTGCATGGATGGAGAAGCGGCAGGATTTGACTCTCTCCGTCCAGCTGAGGGCCACGTCCCAATGCTAAATCATTGTCATGCGCAAAAGGCAAAGGGCCCGGTGAGCGGCCTGAGACGCAGCTAGCAATGTATCAGGAGCTTTGGCGTGAAAATCTCATCGACTTCGCTTTTTCGCTGCAACGGCCAAAATTGGGGCACAGTGATCCTTGCTGTAGACCCCCCTTCCACCCATTTGTGCAAAACTACCGAATCAAACTGCGTCTGCACCGGAGAGATCGCCGTCTTCCTCTTACCCGGCCTAACCCTGCCTACAAGATCCGCATTTAGATGATGGGAAAAACCCCAGTGGATTTGGGCGGCCCCAGCAGAGGTGTTCATTCTCTCCCGGGCTCATCCCAAGAAAAACCCAGCAGCGTGACGGAACGAGCCGCCTTATCTCGTGGGTGGAAACTAGCGAAAGCCAACAGCGACATGCACAAGTTTCATGAATTTGTAAACAGCCACCTGCAGATAGCTGTGTTGTTGGGTAGAGACGGAACTTTGTCCGCTTCAGAATGGTCAAGTAGCATTTCAACATGCCCATGATCCCGTTCCTCTTCCTTTTGCTTTTGCCGAATTACCCATCTTATCGGCAGCGGCTCAGGTGTGTCCATCACCCCCTTGCTTCAACCCGACGGCAGATCAAAACATTTGTGCAGGTAGGTAATTTTACCATGTCCTGCAAAGCTCCGTACAAACTGGCTCAAGATGAAAAATGATGATGTGCCTTATTGAATGCGCACCAGCCTCAGTCCTGTACAGGTAGGAAGCGAGGGAGCATGTGGCCATGTGGTTCTGTTGCAATTGCGCGGTTCCGGTGTGGCCGCTTCTGCAATGCATCGTGGCGGCGTGGATCCTTTAACTTCAACGGCCATGACGGGGGGTACCATGAATACTCCTCTCAGCTCGAGTCGCGACACAAACCATTGGGACGAGAACGCCATCTCGTTTGCCGGGGTCGTTGCCGGCAGAGGTAGGCGGTGGGTAAGGCGAAAGAGAGGAGCAGGAGGATGGTCCCAAGAAGATCTCAGACATCTTTTGCTTGGCATGTATGTGCGAGAGACCCATTGCCCACTCCCTCCTCGGTTAATTACTCTTCACATCAAACGAACCAGTTTGCAGGTTTATCAATCAGTTTTCAGACTTGGCTTAGGACCAAGCGAGTTGTTATTGTCTTGCTGCGGTCTTCGCTCGAGCCGTCCATGTTCGGCACATAATCTGGCTCGGTTCGTGTCTTTGTATTTGCTGTGATGAGAGTGAGACATGTATGACCACAAACTTCACAGGTTCGCAGGCTATAAGACAGTACACACAGTGTATTCAGTCCGAGTGCCTGGACCCAACCATGTTCCATCGGATTTCGATATCCAACTCCGTGCACCTATATTGGCCACCTACATTAAAAAAAAAACCGACAATAGTGTTCTGCAGGATGCATGCCTTTTTCTTCCATACCGCCAGACGACGCTTTGCCACGCGGTCTGGTTAAGCTATTGTTGGCATTTGTCACTAACAACGGGCTACTATAAGGTTAGGGTGGCATGCTCCATCCCATATCGCAGCCTTATATTACTTCAAAGCATGCAACGTCCTGCCTCGGCCTCGTTTGAAATCCTCCTCTAATCACCCAAGGTTCTCACTAGCGTTTATTAGCACGGCTGACGAATTGGGGTCACCCCCATACCTTGGTGGAGCGTCCGCGGACGTCGGCCGATGGATGTTAATTACCAGTAGGCTGCCCTAGCCTTCCACCCCCCTTTAATCCCATGGCAGCCTTCCATTGGCCGTCTTGCAAATACCTACTGTACAATCCATTTGCTACTAACTGGTCCCCTGCCCTGATCTCATGCATAATGTGCAGAAACGGGCGAGGAAAGATTTGGGTACATACAGGTACAATCTACCTGTATGGTATCAATCTCCATCAGCAGTACACACGCTCACCAAGCAAGCAGGCGAGCGAGCCGTGCTGTACGATAAGCTAAGAAGCTATCTGCTGACTTTCAAGACTGGCTGAATTGGCGTGCTAGCCTTGCCGCTTCAAGGCAGTCGATAGCAAGTATCATCAGGCCGATGCCAAGGGTTCATGTTGGCAAAGAACCACAGGAGCCATCTACCGACCTTCACTGCCATGACTTTTGTTTCGTTTCCCGCCCCGCCACCTTCGAATGCTCTCCGCCATATTTGGTGCTCCGTCTGCTTTTGGTCTACCACATGAATCGCAATTCCCTTCTCATCCATATCCTCGTCCTTATGCATCACTCTCTATAATGGCAGTTTTTGTCTTCACCCGTGTTTCCGGCTTTTGACCAACAACATTTATGTTGTGAATTGCGTGTAAGTGCCTTGCCCGCTTTGACTCCTGGGGGGACGTGTGTTAAACTCACGGGGCCACTTTGACATTTCATGGCCGAGAGTGTGTTGCGCAACTCCCGAAGATCCCCATCTCGGCTCCACGACTTCAGTCCTCCGGGAGGGGGGGAGGAGGCTTTATTATGGGGTTATGCCATGAGTGCGCGCGCGACCTAGTTCTTCGGTCTTGACTTGCTCCGTACCCCGTTACCGCAAATCTCGTAAAAGTTTCCATCAATCGTACGTTTGCATCGTGTGCGCGAGTAAGCTTCCTGTGTCGGTGGCGTCGATAACGGCATGCATCGCCAAGAATAGAAGCACCACATTTGGTTTTCCAACAGGGAGGTGAGAAGGATGAAGGGGGAACGAGGCGTACGGATGAGAGGAACAGGGCAGATGCAATCCACATCTGATGCATCCCAACAACGATTCCCATCTCTCTGTTGGCCCCAAAAACCCATTATGCCCTATTATGGCATCACTAACTTGCCCGTTCTTCCAAGGGAACAGCGGCGTCGCTCCCCCTTCCATGCAAGGTCACGAGCGATTCGCTGGTCCATGTAGTTCTAGGTCTTCTTCGTCGGATCCTTAAGGGGGGTGGGTGGGTTCCTTTGGAGTCCCGGCCCCCACTAGGCAGCCATCAGCGGGAACCAGCAACACGGATCTGCATTCTTTTATGGTTGCTCGGAAGCTTAAAGACAACGACGCTTATTGCAGACAAGTTCAAGCCCAATTGCTGTTCCATACGAGTAATGTAATGCCAATTAGCAAAAGACAAAATCGAACGTGCCCGGAACAAGACCAAATCGTCTGAAACCCCCGTGGGGGAAAGGCCACCGAAAAAGTGATGAATCGTCTCCGACTCATCACTCATCACACTGGCACTGGTTCTCCTCCTCCTCCCCCGCCTCGCCCTATATCCCACGGATGCCCATGCCACGCCTACGCCAAGACAGCCAAGCAAAGCGCTGGGCCAGCTCCCCCAGTTTCCTTCTACGACTTGCTCATTTACCGCACCCAACAAGCAGATTTAGGCGCTCCGTCCGAGCCCTCGTCCGCCCGGGGGCATGGCAGCGGCGTCGATGGGTAGTGGTAGTGAGTTAGTTGTTGTTAGTTGGCCGTCGTGGCTGGTTGGGGGGCGTGCTGGGCATCACATAACAATCACTTAACCACACGCAAAAAACGCCCAGAAAACCCGCCCACCGGTCGGTCCCCTTTGATCCGGGGCCGAAACTATTTATTCATGACAATGTTAGCATCGATATCTTGGTTCCTTTAGTCCGTCCCGTCCGTATGGCCGCCTTATCTATCTACCTGTAACACACATTTCTTGTCAATGGCGTTCCCACGTTGAGGGAGAGAAAGCCTCTTTTTTGACGAAGAAGAAGAGAAGCTGCGCCCGCAGCCTGCTACGCCACAATGTCATTATGGGATGGATGGGAAAACGATAGGGCTAGACTTGTCTTTCCACGCACGCAGTCCTGCGGCATCATCCTCCCACCCCTTACTAAAGCTTGACAACCAACCTACGACACGGTACGGTATTACAATACACTAATAACTACAAGGCAGGAAAAAGAGAGACACGAAATCCCATTCGCACTCCCCCCAGTTCCAGATGCTAGGCCGGCTCGGGTATAGCGAGACATTTGTGGACAAGCCACATTGCTACGCTGATATGCGCATGTGTAGTAATGGGTGAGACAGAGAAAGGCGAACAGGGCATAAAAACACAGTGAAGCACGAAGGAGAGGAGCCGGAACCAAAAAGACTACAGTACGATAGATGCCTACCATGGCCAGGGGGTTGATTGAGTGTGTGTGGCAGGGGGGCAGGGAGGTGAGATGCGTAAAAAGCACGGCCGGTCTTTCTTGGATCTACGTGGTTGCGCTTTGCCCATGCCAACCAACCATAATCTGCCGTGACGGGCGGCGCTCAACAATCTGGGATTATGCCGAGAACTCACTTTACCTACCTAACCTATGAAGAGACATGTATTTCGGAGTATACAAGCGCACCACGCACTCGATCAAGCCTTATTTTTCCTTGGCAGATGATTGAATGCCGTCTGGAGAAAAATCCACTTGCCCTTCTCTAGACTCTACACAGTAGGTGTAATAGGTGTAACTATCATCATGTTCTCCACCAACACACACACACACACACACACACACCCCTTGCCTTCTTTCTCATCATTACGACTCTGCATCTGCATCTCGCAAAAATGTTACACGCATGTACATTGGCGTTTTTGGAGAGACATCGAGCCCCCCCGGGGCTTGGCAGCCCGGCCCGAACGCCGTACCCAAAAGTCGACATGGATGGGGGACAAGCGTAGCAGCAGCGCGCATCTTCCCCTTCTCGTCGTTTTCTTTCTGGTGAAGATGTAATAAATGAAATGCGTGTCTTGCGGCCGTACGGAACCCCGAGAAACGGGTGGGTAGAAAGCAACCCCAAACTAGGCCCCTTCTAGTAAAAAACATTTCCTATCTGTTCTGTATAAGATGAACGGCATATCCTCATCTCTCACTCCCACTTACTTTTCCGCTCCCCTTACGCAGCACGCCAACCAATTCCCCTGCGCTTCTAGTGTTCCCTCCCTGTTGTCCTTGGCTTGCCTTGCCATCTTGAACAAAACCCCCTGATCTATCTCACCGGTTTCGACCAAACTCGAGCAACGGGTTTTAGTGTGTAGCAGCAGCTACCCCCCGACTCTCCCAATTCCCAAGGGGTTGAGGAATTAGATTCGAATCCGACAAACTCTCTCTCTCTCTCACACACACCAGCCATGGGAAACCCCGAAGCAGAGGTCGACCACGTCCAGGTCGCCTCGGACCTGTCTGGCGGCGACAACACCTCGATCGACAACAAGGAAATCGCCGATGTCGAAAACAATGGCTTCTCTGTCAGCGATACCAAGAAGTTGCTGAGGAAGATTGACGGCATGCTTTTGCCCTTTTTGGCTTTGCTTTACCTGCTCTCTTTCCTCGACCGATCCAACTTGGGTAATGCCAAGCTGGCCAAGCTGGAGGTGGATCTCAAGATGACGGGCAAATATGACTACAACGTGAGCAACTTCCTTTACGACTCGCAATGACCCAAACTTTGCGCTGGCCAAAGGGACCCAAGTATACCAGGAACAATTCGCTGACAATATGTGTTTGGGATATTTTTATAGACTGCCGTGGCCATTTTCTTCCCTTTCTATGTTCTGTCCGAGATCCCGTCCAATCTGGCGATGAAGCGCTTCCGACCATCCATCTGGATTCCCAGCATCATGGTTGCATGGGCTATCTGCACCACCCTCATGGGCACCGTCAAGAACTTTACTGGCCTGCTTATTGTTCGAAGCTTTCTCGGTCTGGCTGAGGGCGGTCTTTTCCCTGGCATCACTTACTAGTATGTTTTATCTTTGCGCGTCTCTACAATCCCTGCAATTGATATCGCTCCCGGATTCTGTCATGTCAGGTGTCCATGAGTTCAGATCTAACTGTTGGTCATCATTTTAGCATCACCATGTGGTATAAGCGTCACGAATGTGGTCTGCGCATTTCCATCTTCTTCTCTGCAGCCACGGCGGCTGGCGCATTTGGTGGCCTGCTCGCACGAGGAATCATCGAGATGGAGGGACTAGGCGGGCTCAACGGCTGGGCTTGGATTTTCATCATCGAGGGCCTTGCCACCTTTGTTGTCGGTAAGTTGTCATGCTTCTCCTGCTTTCGCAACCATATTTCGTCTGCTTTGGAAAAGATGCTGACTCCTGATTGTCCCAAACAGCTATTGCGGCATACAAGGTCATGCATGACTACCCCGACACCGCCAGATTCCTGACCTCAACTGAGAAAAAAGAGGTGCTGCGCCGTCTCGAAGAGGATCGTTCAGTGCTCTCCGACGAGTTCAACCTCAAGTTCGCCAAGGATGCCCTCAAGGACTGGCGCATCTGGGTTCACATGATCTTGACAGTTGGTGTCTTTACCGGCCTGTACAGCATCTCGCTTTTCTTGCCCACCATTGTCAGGGACATGGGGTACAGCAACGAAAAGGCCCAGCTCATGAGTGTGCCTCCCTATGTTGTGGCCTGTGTCATCACCATCGCCGTTGGCTTCGCCGCAGACAAGCACCGCCAGCGTGGTGTCTACATGATTGGGACCCTGAGCACTGCGTAAGTTTTGTTTGGCGTTATCCCCAAATACCTTGGTTAGGGAAGCCTTTTGCTAGATTGTGAAAACTAACAGTGTTTCACACAAATAGTTTAATTGGTTTCATCCTCCTGGCTACCGTCGAGAGTCATCGGGTCAAGTATTTCGCATGCTTCCTCGCTGCGACAGGCATCTATGCTAGCGTTCCCCAGGGAACTGCTTGGAACGGTAACAATATTGGAGGTTCTGTCAAGCGTGGTGTTGGCATGGCTATGCAAGTCGGATGTGTAAGTTACCTTCATATATCTCAAGCTATCACAGCAAGGACTGACACGATATCATTATACAGGGTAACCTTGGTGGTGTTCTCGCCGGATTCGTGTTCCGCAAAGACGACGCACCTCGATATCTCACAGGCCACTTGACCTTGGTGGGCTGCACGAGCATGGCCCTGATCCTATGTACCTTCATGACCATCTATCTGCGACGAGAGAATGCCCGACGCGACCGCGAGTACAAGGCCCCTTCTGATTACACCCGCGAGGAGATGCTGCTTGAGAGCGAGAAGGGCGACAACGCGACCTTTTTCCGATATACTTGCTAGAACTAGAGGCGACAGCAACGAGAAACAAGGACGCGAGAAGGAGATGGATGGAGACGACAGATCCGACACGGGAAAAGTCGCGACGAAATTATAAAACACACTTTTAAATAATAGACAAGACATTTATGATGGGGATATTTTCATGCATGCAATGAAGGGACATTAGAGCGCGCCAAACGCCCTGCCCATCTGGTTATGGGCCGAAACGAATCGTTTGGAGTCTCGGGGCTGATGATTGACGGCTGGCTATTGGTTATAGGCGGAGAAGGGCGTATGGCCACTTCTATAGACCGGGATTTATGAATGAAAGCATCTCTTACTGGCATTGAAGCAGCGCGTTGGTGATGTGATGAGGATTGAAGTTGTTGTGTGTGAAATGAGGAAAACACCAAAGACGAGAAGGAAAAGTAAATGATGGATGACGTAATACTTGGACATGCAATTGCGACGTGAGTGATGGTGGCAGCCACATGTAAAAATAACGTAAAAACATTGTGAAACATAGAGCGTGCTTCTTTCCATTTTTCCCAAGACAATGAAAAAAAGGGCAGGCAGGAAACACGGCCGTTATCGCATGCATTCCCCACAGGGGTCCTTCCTTCGTCCACCGCGGCGGGAAGGAGTGCCAAACGGGCAGGAGCCAATGCCTGACCCTGGCGTCTCACCTGTCCCAAAGGAGGAATTCATCGTCGCCCCCACAGCGAACTGGTCCTCGGGCGATGCTGATTCGTCCGCTGTTCAAGGTCAGATGCTCCCACCGATGGAATGTCCAGATGATAAAGGATTATGGAGAATAATGGAAAGCGGATAACGGATATCCACTGTGCCGCTGGCGTCGCATTCCAAAGAGAGATACTATTACTAGTTTTGAAGCGGCATAACATTGAGATGCGTGGCTGACGGGCCATCGGGAGAGACGACGGGACTTTTTCCAAACGGGATGACGTCCAACGGCATGCTGGGTTTTATGCCGCTTTTTGGTTTTTCACAATGATTTTCGCCCATCGCCCATTCACTTTCCCACCATTCCTGCCTGTATACCTCCTTCACTCTATAATTGGCTTGCCTTGCTTCCTTGTGAGTCACGATGATAGAGCATGAGAGAGATGGATTTTTGTTGCGGGTATTTATTGCATATATATACGTTCCATATAGACTGGAGAATAGTAAGTAAGTGTGCGTATGTACAGTAGTAGCACGGATCCAAAGCCGTAAACTCATCGAAATCCACAAAAATTCCGCAGTGACCAAGCTCAGAGTCGCACGCTCCTTTCCCTCCTCTCACCGAATCCTCGGAACTAGGCTTGAAAAGAGAGAAGGAAGCGAAACAACCCCCCCCCCCCCCCCCTCACATCATAAGACGCATCCATCAAGAAAAAGCAAAATCCATCCAGCTCCATCCAGCTCCTTGTTGCGCACGGCGCCTCCAAGAGACATCCCCAATGTAGTAAATGCGCGCGGATACATTTTCGTCAGGAAAACCCGCTCCGAGGGACATCGGAAATTCATTCATGCTGAGCATTGTCGCAACCGGCTCGGCCGTCTACCCCCCGAATCAAATTTGTCCCCTCCCTTCGAATGCCACGCTAGCATGGCACGGCTTATCGCAAAGTTGACATTGGAGAGCTTTTGGGAATCAAGAGTCGAAGAAGGACAACCAAAAACAAAAAAGAGGGAGTAGACGTTTAGTCGGTTCCCTGGCAGGCGACGAAGCCATTGCCAGAGGCGCCAGTGTGGGTGATGAGACCGGCGATTTCGCAGCTGGTGGTGATGACGATGCGGTCAGCGCCGGGGGAGGCTAAAAATACAGAAACTCATATTAGCTTTCGTCCATGTATTCCATAAACAAGAAGGTGTTATAACATACAGCCGCTGTAGATGTTGCCGTTGGACAGGATGGGGAACTCCTGGAAGGGTCCGGCGAGACCTTTGAAGTTGAATCCCTCCATGTTGCGGTACTGGTGGGGGTACTTGTTGCTGCCGACCTGTGTGCCGTCCTCAACGTGCTGGCAGGCGGCCGAAGCAGCGGCGCTGACAGCGGCCGAGTTGTAGAACTTGGTGCCGCAAGTGCCCTCGTCACGGCGCTGGATCTCGGCAGGGAGAGCGCTGACGAAGCTGACGATGGAGAGAAGGGCGGCGACGGAGAACTGCATATTGGCGGTTTGGTGAAGAAGAAGCTTTGGAGGAAGGATATCACAAGAAAAGGCGAAGAAAACAAGTCAACACGGGCTAGCCGGGTGAAGATACGTAAGAAAGCGTTGGAAGGGGAGTTGGATGGATGAGCTGGATGAGGATGGGAGTGATGATGAGAATTGTTAAAAAGTCGGGGTGGACGGCTAGACTTTATATCTCGGGACCCTCAAGCGGAAAAGGATCGTGGGAGCAACCCCGTAGCCCACCAAGCTTTTGGTGATACAACTCATCCACCCTCATCCGCTCACAGACATTTCTCCAACCAACCCACCCCGGGACGGAACCCCAATGCTTCATCCAAGTGGTGGTGCGCTAGCTAGCGAGGAGCCGTAAGGGATGGGTAGAAGAAGCTTGGAGTTGAGAGACAGCCCCAAACCACCACACCCCTCCCCCCCCCAAAAAAAAAGCCGCCCGCCCTTCAATCTCCAAAGAGCCATGATTGACGTCCCGGTTGGAGGAAGGGGATGGGGAGGGGGGTGTGTGGCTTTCATCGCGGGGCGCCGTGATGGACGATGTGTGCGTGCGTCCAATGGACAGTATCTATGGGACATGCCACACGTCGTAACCAGTGCGTGTGTTGTGGGAAGTAGACAAATTCAACTGGCTGGCTGACTGCTTATCCGGCATCAAAAGCGTGGGGTTGTGGTTGTGGTTGTGGTTGTGTAAGGGGTGTCCAGCAACCAACCCACTTCGTCACAAAAAAAGCCTCGATATCCCATCTCCCATGATCCATCCAATGCCCCATGTTTTTCGGGTGAGACGGCCCAGATTGCGCATCTTGGAAGGTCGTGGCCACGGATCGACATCTGAGTGGCCCGAGAGAGAGAGTGCACAACCATCTGAAGCGGGTGCATGCGGATCCGTCCCAAAGCTCCTCCAAGCTGCTAACCTGCTCCAATGTGTTGCTTTAACCCGTGGGCTCCTCTCTGGCTTCCGTTGTTATTACGGAGAGCGGCCCCCCGTCTTACTTGTCCACCTTTTCCCAAATCCGAACCCACCCCCCCCAAGCTAGACCTGGCCAGTTAGAGATGTTTCCGTCCTGATACTGACACTTGCGATCGGCACCGGATTGCCGGCCCTGACCTGCCTGGTGCGGCAACGGCTTCACGCCTTTAATTTTCCACATGATAAGCTCCTTATGATTATATTAGAAATTTGGCATAAATATCTAGATATATTATTTAAATATAGTTTTTGTTTAGGATATACACAGACTTATTAAATAAAAAGATTACAGTTATAATTAAATTATTATATTTATAATTATAATTATTATTTAAACAATAATAATCATAATAATAATATTTTTATTTATTTATTATTATTATCTTAATACTATAATAAGAGATAGAAGTATTATTTCTAGCTTGTTTTTAATAATCTATTTATGATTTAGTTGAGATTTATAGACAGCAGGCTGCACAGATAGCTGGTGTATTTTGAATAGAGCACAAGCGGCTTGCCGTACTTCGCATGTGGAAACCACTATGCGAGAGAATGATTTCGCGTTACAAGGCTCACTTAAAAACAATCTAGGCACTTAAAAATACTTGAATAACACACCACTGTTGGCGGCTGATGGAACGCCCGTCACAGTTCGACAAGGTACCTGATCAATGATTTCATTGTGAGAATGTCGTCAGTAACCGTCATGGAAGCACAGTGTGAAATGTGTTCTGGCCATCTCCAGTGCCTTATTAGAAAAGTGGTTACCAGAATTGAGATTGTGTGTTTGGAATCATATAAATTTCATGCGTTTGACCTAAAGAAGAAATTTATAATTGCATTTGTCCAAATTCTTTGTTTCACAACAGACAGCACAATGTTCGCAGGTCAGCGACAATTAGCAATCCCGCTCGTCGGCGCCGCGGCACTGCTCGGCACCGTGGGATTCTTCCGCTCCGGCGAGCCAAAGAGCCGGGAAGAGCAGGCCGATATACGAAGAAAAGCAAAACAAGAACAAGGCATTATGGGCGCAGGCGTTGGTGCCAATGCCTCCTCTGGACCTTACGAAACCGGTCAACCAGGCAGCATGGTGCAGTCGCCCCAGGAAGATCCCACTCGCAAAGTGCACACAACAGCTCCCAAAGAGAAACTCCCGTCCGGGGGCACAGGCGGCGGCCTCGCAAGCGATCGAGCAGTTGACTTGCCAATGATTATGAAAAACTCATCGCAAAAGGACCAGCCACAAAACGACAAGGGAGGATGGATGGACTCTTTCAAAGGAGGTTCTTCGTCTGAGAAGAAGCCGTCTGGACAAAGCAACGATAGGTCGGTATCTCAAGGGCTGCAAGCTGTATTTGGAACAGGAGGACCAACGGCAGGTGAAAAGGGAGCTGATAACTCGGAGGTTCACAATACAAAGGGGATAAGCTACACTGGTCGAGAAACGCCTTCCAAGCGAAAGGATGGAAGTGAAAAAAACCTGGGAGGCTGAGCGATAGATTGTGGTTTTTTTTTTTACGAAGAATGCACAAGATGGTGAATATGTATTACTATGTCTGGGGTTTTGTCCGATGAATGTGAACTATGAATTGCTGGATACAGGTAATTGAACATGGTAAAATCATGTGCGATAATATTGTCAACATTTACAGCACTGTCAGGATGCATCAATGTTGAAACTTGTTGAATTTTTGCTCCAACAAAAAATAATTGACTGAGTTACATGTAATTGATTACCGTAACCGTCATCGAAGTGAACATCGAATTATCATTCTCTTCATTTTAATACAATTCACCAGTGCATCACAGTCGTGATTTATAGTGACGTCAGTCTTCTGTAATAGATATCTATTTGTATATTGGCTCTCACAATGCACTAAAACAACACTCCCCAAGTTTGAGTAACATGCATTCAAGCATATTTTCTTGTGTGAAATAGTACTCTCCTTGTTTCATCAATTGCAATTGATCAGATTTAGTCAAGATGATGGTTCACAGGATAGGAATTTCGGCGGCATCGCGAGGCAAGTCGAGTGTTGTTGGTAGCAATGCAGTTGTGGTCGCTAACACTTTCTACAGGGCTAGCGACACGCTATACCTTCATACGCTGCTCAACGCCGCTGCCACATTCCCATGCATGCACCAGGCGAACCACCAGCAACGGTAAACTCACGCACAACGATTCTCTCTCAGAGACAGTTCTGACTGACTTTTATTCTTATCAATTCCAGTTCCCTCAAAAGCATAAAAGTTTCCGCCAAAGAAGCCGATAAAATACTCATTCGACAGCGCCTCAACCGACCCATCGCACCGCATCTCAGCGTCTACAAGTTGGAACAAACATGGCTGGGTAGTTCTGCCTGGATGCGCATCACGGGCTGCACTCTGACAGGCGCCATCTACGTCTGGTTCGCGTCCTATCTCATGGCACCTGTTATGGGATGGCATCTCGACAGCGGCGTTTTGGTCGGCTGGTTTGCAGACTTGCCTGCGTGGATAAAGAGCTCTGTCAAGTTTGGCCTGGCGTTCCCCTTTGCTTTCCACTTCCTTAATGGGATGAAGCAGTTGATGTTTGACATGGTGATTGGATACTCGAAGAGGACGATTAAGTGGGCTGATGCGTACCTTTGGGCGTCGGCTCTTGCCTCATCATCTTATATTGCATTTTGGTTGTGAAAATAGCAAATTGACCTCATCTCTATTATATTATTGCGTCGGTATTATGAAGGATCTAATGTCAATGGATGATTTATTCGCATAACATTTTTAACGGGTTTCATTAGCACTGTGAAGTCTGTGCTATTGTTTGAGGTATTTCGGGAAGCGTTCATTGCGCCATCACTATTACTACTCCCAATTCACTTGTTTTAGGATGAGCAAGGGCAGCTGTGGGTCGGATCTGAAGCGATATGATAATGTTTCTTAGATTATACTTTCCGAATGTTTTTAAGGCGGCTTGAAATAATAGAAGTGTAGTCAATTGGTTTCAGTACAGACGCCTGATCGCTTGTTATGGACCTACCCTATAAAACATATATAATAGAATAAATCACGGAACTCGCTAAGGGTATATCCAATTTATAGAAATGTTATTTTAAGATAATTAAAAAAAAAATTCTACTTGATTGTTTAACTTAATTGAATAATAATATAGAGTTATTATTAAATTTATTTTTAACATATTAAATTTATTTTTAATATATTTCATAACTCTATTATGCTTTTTTACAAAAAAAATATAAATATATACTTATCTTTTTCTACACTACGATTTGCTTCAACACCCAATGGCAAGGGAGCACGGAGGGCGTGTGTTTAACCAAAATTTCCCCACATCCAGGCACTCGTACAACCGCTAAAGCTAAAGCTTCCTTGCCTTGTTTACAGAGCTTCGGTCCCCTGTAGCCTCAAAACCTCCATCATCTAGCCCAGACTTGTGGCGTCTACCAGGCAAAACACAAAAAGAACAATACAGATTCACAGATTCGTTTGCCGTCGGTCCGTCGATACCGATTCGTCGCTTGTCAGAAGGTTTTTGTCTCCAACTTCAACAGATTGAAATTCGGGGAGCTGTCCGATGACCGGCTCAACAGATATCGAGGACCACTACTACCCCAGCTTTTAAGCGGGCACCTCCGAAAAACAAACATCAGCCCCTAATGGGGATACAATCCTGCTCACGGTAGGCGGTTAAGTGATGGTTTGTAGCTTCGCTCGGGTGGCGAGATTACCCACTATCTTCAAGCTTGTTATGGCTGGCTGACGGATCCTGTCAAGCCTCGCTGTTACCAAGCATGGCATGAAGCCTGAAAGCTGGCATGTGTCTGCTATGCATTAACATGTACGATGCAAAAGATTGTTCAATAAACTTCCACTCTGATTCGCTAGCCATGTTCTCGCATCATTCTGTTTAGCTTTACCCCGTTACAACCCCCGCAAAATCAAGCAAGTAAGATGGCACAAGGTAGATCCGTTGTTGGTGTGTTCATGTATCTACGTGCCAATGCGAGTGCCAATGCGCCAATCGGCATTGATTAACCACACCCCCAACTACCGCATTCGTACCATTGAGATTCCCCAGAGGATCTTTTGTATTTGCCGAATGACGATCCTCACTTGTATTTTCCCTTTTCACCTGTCATTGTCGCTCCCAGTCGCTCTGTCACAATCCCATGATAGACAGATGCTCGAAAGGACCCCCAAAAGTACAACAAAATGCGGGATTTTCACAGTATCACGAAATCCTTCGCTGTCACTTACCAAGCCTATAGACTCATGTACTACTAACGTCCGTCAAAATCCCAACTCCACTCCTTACATCGTAGTCATCTTTCAAAACACGGAAATTTCACCAGAAAACTGATAGCGGTAAGACCGACAGACGATGTACAGTTGCCAAACCCGCACTTGGCCCTGACAGCCTTGCGCCATGCCACACACCTTCATTTTCCCGAACATCCTGCTCTTGTAAAAAGGAGGAGGGGGGGCGTTTTGGATGAATTCGCATTCGTTCCTGTATCTGCCTCGGCCGGCAACGTGTCTTGGCCTTCGTCATCGTCGCCTAATCTCTGGGGTAAGATGCTTGAATGCCACCTAAAAACGAGGGGGGCGTGTGATGGAGCTAAACTCTAGTTGATGGGCTCGTACGGACTACAGTGGCTGGTGCACTATAATTGGAGGTCCTTGAGTGGTGTAAAACCACCGTGAAGCCACTATACAGCCACTGTAAAGCCACTGTACGAAACATGGCGAAACACAGTGTGGTCCCCGCCCTCTCAAAGCACCCTTGACAAAAAATAGCGTCAATCTATCGACGACAGGCCCACCACCTCCACAAATACTCTATCCAGCTTCCAGAAACGTCAGTCGGCGCCCCCCGCTGGCCCTCCTCCATCACGGAGCCAGACATCGTCAACAAGTAGGGATCTGCGGCTCTGATAGGGAGAAGCATGCGTGCAGATAGTCGACTTGTTGCTCCACCACACTGGCTCGTCGCTCTGTGCTATGCGTGAAAGTTGGGACTGCCAACGCCATGACCCCGTACGACCGACAATATCTTGCTCGCTCGCGTTGTTCGGACGAGTCGGCTCTTACATACCCCCAGTACAAAAGCCAACTTTGCTGGGCGGTTCAGCCAAGCCGCGGACCGCCTGGGCGAGGAAACCATCGGTGGCGCTGCCACGAACGCCATCCAAACGACGAGATGGAGTAAAACATGGGGGTTCTAGATAGAACATCCCTATCAACCACAGATTTCAAAAAGTTAGTATCGCCATAAGGTTCATCTATTTTCTGTTACTTGGAGTATTGAAGGCCGACTGAGACAAAGAATTCGAGGAAGCCAACCTGACATTGGCATGTCTTTGGGCATGTTCTCTGTACTCGATTCTAACAGCGATCGACACACAGGTGTACAGACGGAATCTTCAAGATCAGGTGGCAACATAGAAAGGCGGACCCTGCCGACGCGCTCAATTCACGCGAGTGCACACACACTGCATCTGAGCTGAAACACAATGAGCAAACCTGTGCAAGATTGATTATTACAAGCGAGAATACACTTTCTGGGATTGTGAACCTGGCAACCACAGAGCACAGATCATCATGGTTCCCCAGACAAGTCATCGGCTGTTGCCGATGCCCCCCTCAGTCTATCCACGTCAACATCCCAAACCTCATGTTCAGCTCAATCACCCCCGACTTCTTTCATCGTCTCTCCCCAGAGTCTCTCTGCCAGGAAATCATGTTCTCCACAGGTTGGCCATACAATCCTCGACAGCGCGGCCCGCACATCCCTCCATTGAGTTATCTTCGTCACACTACACCAGACCCGCAGCCGTGTATGGAAAACCTTTACTAGTGGCCGGAGAATCCGGTCATCGGCAGCAGGTCGAACTCTGGCGAGGCCAAATGCCCCAATAAAGGCTTTCCAGAGCCAAAGGTCCTGATGGAGGCTGCTTCCCTGTTTTAGCTCATACATATCTTTGTCAAGCTGCCGTTGCAAAATCAACAGCAGGCGACGGTGCATCGCGCCTTCGATCACTTTACCGCCATTCCAGAGACCCAGAACATAATGCACGTAAAATCCAACTGCCGTCACGACGCCTAACCAGGATGTCATAAGTCGTTGTGGTGATTTGCTACCCGTTTCCGGTGCCGGCGCACAGTTGAAGAGGGATGTTATGTGGGCCTTGACTATAGCAACGAGCAGCCTTGGTGAACTACCATCTACCCAGACTTGGTGGGCGGCAGTCTCCGTCTTCTCGCCTGGCCGACTCCGATGTCTCTGCCGGGCTATTTCTGTAACGTCTGCGAGGCAGGCAATGATGGATTGTGCGTCAATATCTTGAGGCGGTGTTTCTGAAGGCGGTAAGCTGAAGAAGTACGGAAACATTCGCATCACTTTGAGTCGGATTGGAAGCCCTCCTAGCTCATCGTTATCCCATTCATGCATCGTCGAGGCCACTTGTTCCGAGTCTGGGCCCCACGCATCGATCTGCTGATCCTCAAATGTAAAATCGTGGAACTCGCTCTTGAGACCATGAACAAAATTGTATATCCTGAAAGCATGATAGATTCAACGAGGATTAGCAAAGGCTCATTTGGGTAGCTAATGAAGACTGACAGGACTAGATAGCGGTTTACGAGCTCTGCATCAACCGTTTTCCGAATATTGCCTCTAAGATTCTCAGTGTCTTTGACGTCCAACCAAGAGAGAAGGCCGGCGGCGTGTGTTGCTGCCGTCTGGAAATTTCCAAGACAACACTTGCAGTGAGAAGATGATACCATTAGCGTTGTCCAATGCGTACAATAGAAGACATCAAAAGGGGATGTGATGTCTCACCTCGGTGAAGCACAACGTGGCAATCTGTCGAGCACAGGACGGGTTCGTTCTAGAGCGCGAGTTACCAAGCCAGCTGTTCACCAATTGCATGCCTTCAACCTTGTGAGTGGTGTAAGTGGACTCATAACCTCGCAGGTCTCCTGCATTCCACACTCGGTGCAGCCCTGCAATGAGTAGTGTGTTGCGGAGTGCATCAGGGTCGCTGAAAACTAATGCAATGCTGTGGAACAGATGATTAGTAAATACCAGGGGGAGCAGAAGAGTCGACTGGGATTCTGCTATCCAACTACGCACCAGTCATAGGTTTGCTTCTGCGGCAGCACACCCAAAGCGGCACCAGTTTGGATGACTATTTTATCCAACAGTTCAGTCCGTGCCTCCACATGAGACCAACAACTCGGTTTGGGATATTTCATCTCCACTTACAATAGTAGAAAAGCTCCCGAGATCGAAGGGGCATCTTAATTGGAAGAGCGTCAAAGGGATCCAGGGCTGTTCCTGGTGTCATCTGCCATGAAGAGGAAGTCGCGGGCGAACCAGAGGATGATCGATGGAGGAAAATGGTCATATTGGAAGCTGGATCAGATGTTGAAGACGACACCGATGACGGCGACGAGACCTCACTTATTGACCACGTTGTCTGCTCCCAGGGCTGGAGGGGTTTGGCCTGGGCTCGACGCTCCCGAAGAGGGAGCTTTGGTGGTGCGTAGCCACATGGTTTCGAAGCTACCACACAGTTTTTGCTAATTATACGTATGAATCAGTCAGCGGTTAGCGGGCCGGCGCGCATTGGTCTTGGGATAAATGCAAGGAAGGGGGGGGGGGGGGGGTGTGTGTTCCTGGGTTAGCTTCATGAACCCGGCAGCCAACGTCCAAAGTGCGTAGTGTGCTCGTGTATTCGGCTGCAAAGAAGCATGGTCTCGGGGCAATAGTCAGACTTACCATTTAGGCTGGCTCTCATCACATCTGATGTGACGCTGCCTGCAACTTACGCATCCGGCGCGACTTCGAGTATGGAACTGGCGTGTTCGCTTGCTTTCCTTCGTTGCAGCGACAGTGGTATCAGAATCGTGTTGGGAGTCGTCCATTCTTTTCACCAAAAGAAGCTGTGATTGTAAAGTTGCCAGAACTAAAACGGAGTCGTGCTGGCGATGGCACAAGTGGAATGCCCTTTGTATTGCTTTTGCTGGAAAGTTGAATTTGGTCGACAACGGGACGCAGGCAGCAGCAAAATGCAGACGAACCAGGTTTGTAGGGGCAGCTTGAACAGCAAGGGGGTCGTTTGTAGTTGGATGATGGGCCGCGAAGTAGGTCGTCTCGGGATGGGTTTTGGACGCAGCGAAAGCTTGGTGTGACCGACTGCCGCTCGGGCACTGCTGTATTGGGACAAATTGACGGGTTCAGGCTGGTTGTATCAAAGCTTAAATTGTGAGTAGATTCGTCATCGATGCCTGTACAGGCGCAGTTTTGAAGGATCGCAAGGAGTCAAGTAAATCTGCCTTGTATCGACGATGGCATTGGAGCTATTATTAGCAATTACTGCTCGATATAATCACCAATGCCCAGCGATTAACAAGCATTCGCAACTGAACAGTCATATTGATTCTGTCTGTTCTACCTTTTTTGCAATTCTTCAGGGATATACGAAGTACTTGGTAGGTACATGCCCAGCAGAGCTATAATACTCCTCTTATTGGGTACTTGGAACCTGATAATGATGGGCTGTGCTTTGTACTTGGGCTACAATATTCCACGTGACGTATGCAGCAATCACATGGCGAATTTATTAGATCAGTATTACGCTCAACTATTCCTTCACCATCATCTTGTAGAACTCAACGATGTGGTTTTACAACTATCTGGAAACCACGGAAAGACGGGTTTTCTATAGTTAAGCTCCACTTATAGTTCTACATGCTCCTTATCTAGCTGAGGATTTCCCTCTCAAGATGGAATAATCTGAACAAAATGGTTATGACCGATTTGTTGCAACTTTTTAAAAAAAATTCTCGAGCGTTCTTGGTCCCAGTTTGCCAGGATATTGATCTATTCTGGTTGGTGATAAGCTCGTTGACTTGTGGACACACGCGGGCCGCGGTTGGCAGGGCAGCCGTGCGCCTCAACCCGCGGTGGGGCACACAGCTGTGGCTTCATTTTACACAGCTCTGTGTGGCTGGAGCATTGTTTGGATTATCATGTTTCTGCATAGGTTTTTACATGTGGCGGGGCTGAAGGAGCAGCAACTGTTCGTGCCTCAGGCTGCTCAGCGGCCTAGGGCTGTGGGCATTGGGGTGGGGGCTTCCAGGCAGTCCCAATCAATCCGCAGAAAAGACCGCTTTTCCTGTGCAATCTTTTTCTCGAGACTCTCTGTAGATACCCAAGGCCGATTTCCCTTTGCATCCCACCAGGCAGAACCAACTTTTCGACTTTTTTCCGTTCGTCCTCACAACACCGCAACCATGGGCTTCACCGATCTCCTCAACGATGCTGGCGTCACCGGTGAGTTTCCCCCTCTATCTGCTCCTAATTCTTTTGTTGTTGCGGCGCTGCATGAGCCCGTCCGCCCGCCATCTAAAAAGCCAAAAGTTCCTTCCCCCGCTGACGTTCTTCTCCAGTCCTGAACAGCTGGGTCTCGACTCGCTCATACGTCTCTGGGTATGTACTCTGCGCGCACGATGTTCATCTCCTGCTCTTCAGCAACTACACATGTGTCTGGGTCTTGTCACTGGTATCTGAACTGGCTGGCAATGAGTTTGCAAACGGTCTCCATGGGAGACTCTCTCCCTGTGTCCCCCCCCCCGCCATGGCTGTTTATGTCCCGCTCCTCCCCCTCTATTTTTTTTGGCCACCCCTCCTTGTCGTGCAGAAAAAAAAACAAGCCGCCCCTCACTAACCCCTCCCCCCACTTTTCAGATACAACGCCTCGCAGGCCGATGTTGCTGTCTTCAAGGCCCTCAAGGAGGCTCCCGACGCCACCAAGGCTCCTCACGCCGCTCGTTGGTACAAGCACATTGCCTCGTACGAGGATGAGTTCGCCACTCTGTCTGGCGATGCCAGCCTGCCCTACACCGCTTACGGCCCCGAGGTCGCTGAGGTTACCCTGAACCCCGCCAAGGCCCCCGACGCCGCCGCTGCTGAGGATGACGATGATGTCGACCTGTTCGGTAGCGATGACGAGGAGGAGGATGCTGAGGCTGTCCGTGTCCGTGAGGAGCGTCTGGCTGAGTACCGCAAGAAGAAGGAGGGCAAGCCCAAGACCACCGCCAAGTCCGTTGTCACCATGGATGTCAAGCCCTGGGGTATGTTGTCTACATTTTCTGAGTCTTTCTACCACCGGCGATAATCTTTCTATATTTCAGCAAGATTTTACTGGCAGAAATCACAACTTTCTTCTTGCATTGTATTTTGCTAACAATCGTTTACAGATGATGAGACAGACATGGCTGCCCTGGAGGCTGCTGTCCGTGGCATCGAGAAGGACGGCCTGGTTTGGGGTGCTTCCAAGCTGGTCGCTGTCGGTTTCGGTATCAAGAAGCTGCAGATCAACCTGGTTGTTGAGGATGACAAGGTCTCTCTGGATGAGCTCCAGGAGCAGATCCAGGAGTTCGAGGACTACGTCCAGTCTTCCGACGTTGCTGCCATGCAGAAGCTCTAAATGTCATGCTTGTTTGCGGGAGTGTTTTTGATGCCGTGCTACGAATTTTTCATGGGTTAATGACGGGTGGCAAGAATGTGCGAGTATGTTCGCAGGCCGATTTTGCACTGGGTTAGGGATTCTACACCGGCTCTGGCACAATCGCAGATTTCAAAAATAAAAATAAGAAACCATAGACGAACCTGCTGTGCGATGCATTGTCTCTTCGCCGTGATTGTATGTATAACTGGTTTATTTTGTCGCGGTCTGGACTTGGCAAGTATTATTCATGTTGTACCAGCACAACTATTAGGTTTTAACTTTGTTGTTCATTGATGGTGTGTATATATGAATCTCTGATTGACTGGCTAATTTACAAACAAAGCTTTGATTTCTCAGGTATAAAACATGGTACGCCGACTCAAGGAAAAGCAGCTCTACAGAAACAGTGCCATACATATGTGCAGACAGACACGCTAAAATTGAAAGACCTCCTCTTCGACGTGAAACAAAATATCATTGCAGCTCGCCCTTGATGCTGCCGTTCTTGCGCCGTCGACCATTTTCCTAGGACCGCAAAGGTTGACTGATGCGTCCATGCCTCTTCGGGCGTCCCTGATGCTCTCAAACCACTTTACCGTGTCGGCTCTACCCGAGTATATCGTCCCAGGCCCTTCATACTTGTACGCCTTGCCTGCCATTTCTTCAGTGGCGCCAGGTGTCTCCATGCTGGGTCTGGCGGCATTTGTGATGTGGATGGTGATATCCAGTGTGACGGGAAGTGAAGGGTTTGAAGCTGTGGCGGCCAGACCCTTGAGCTCCTGTTCAAACCAGGACAAATGCGTGATGTCTTTGACGTTCCAGAGAAGATGAATGTGCCAGCCAGCGGCATTGCATGCTTTTCCGGCGGCAGCTTGGTTGATGATGTGTGAGGCGATGCTGATGCTAGGAGTGATGCCAATTCCGCCAGCGACTAAAACAACGACAGGGTGCTGTCCCCATTGAATTCGTCCGACTCCGTATGGGCCGTCCATTCGAACCCTGACCGGGCTGCTCATATCCTGCGAGCAATTGGTGTGGCTGGAACTGTCAGCGTTGGCCATGAGGCTCATTTCGAAGTCATCGTTTCCTTGATTTTGCACCTGCTTGGTGAAAGACCCGAGAGCCCTGACCGCGATGGTTGATGTATTCTGACCCGGAGCTGACGCAATCGTAAAAGGGTGCCAGTTGAGCAAGGAGATGCTGGGAATTTGGACCCAGGCAATTTGACCGGGATGCGATGGTTCGACGCCAGTGACTCTGAACTTTGTCACGCCGCCGGGATAGTGCTTGACCGACTCAACAGTGAGGCTGCGGAAATTGTTGTAGACGCGAATCGCACGGTCAACGGCCCAGAGGCAAAGACCCGGAAGAAGAAACTCGGGCCCGTGTTTGGCATGGTAAAGCGAGCCAGCGACAAAGACGACGAACAAGAAATGGGGGTAGTAAAAGGCCTCAAACCAGCGGCGGCGGATAATCACGGGAACAGACGTAATGGCCATGATGCAGAGAGCGACCCAGGCCATGATGCCAACAGGAATTCGCGGCGCTTCAAGGACGAACTTGAGCTGTTTGGTTCGAACAAAGTGGGCAATGGTGAGGACGCAATGTAGCGTTGCGTGAACAAAGGCCGCGGTGCCGACCCAGCGGTGGTATGCGAGTAAGATGGGAGAAGGCACGCGCGCAACCTGGGAGAGGAGGTTTGTGCGGGCGCCAAAGATGAGGGCGAGACCGCCGTTGGCGATGGTGAGCCAGCCGTAGAGCTGGTAGTTTGTGGTGAACTGGAACCGGTTCCAACCCCAGAGGAAGTTGAGGAATGTAAAGGCGGAAACGCGCAAAAGGATGGGTAGGTTGTTGCTTGTGAGGAAGGGGATGGAGGAAGGTAGGGTCATGAGTTTGTGGATTTTGGTGCATATCGTGAGATGAGGTTTTCCAGAACGAGTGGACGGTCGGCCTGGTTTGATGTGTTAGAATGGATGAATGGGAGGATAATTTGAAAGTGTCTCAGGGCAAAGTTGACATACCATTTCTAAAGCGGAGGAGGAGATATGATGGGACTCTGAGCATGCTCTCGATGAATAGGAGAGCAATGACGCAGAGGAAGTAGGCTCTGGCTGCCGTGTATTGGTCGTCAATGATGGGCCGCAGCATGGTGGGCGAGATGAGTGCCATGGTGGGCGATGATGGTAGTTTGTATGTGATGTAAAAGTTGAGATGGGTGTGTGTGTGTGTGTGTGTGTGTGTGTGTGTGTGTGTGTGTGTGAGACGCCAAGTAGATTGTTGGAGAGTGGGAGGCTGTTTATACAAGATGGAGAAAACGGTTGCAGGTTATGGATGACACTGATATGAGAGTGAGTGGTGATGGAGGCTAAATGTGAGGTTGATGAATGGATGGATGAATGGATGGATGGTGAGGGAAGTTGGGATTGATAAACAAGCTTATTTGAAGTGTTATTTCTCCCATTGGGCAGATTCTCAGGGTATCTTGGCTAGACTAGAAAGGAGGGCTGAGATCTGCCTTTTGGTGCGATTTTTGGCGTCATGGAACAGCGGCAGCAGCAGTTTCAGGAATCAAGTGGGCTGTATTGTTGTAGATTGGTTCCCTAGAATAAGCGGGTGATTCCATAATGTTGTGGGGGTTGTTTTTCCAGGGACTAGACGAGACGGACGAGTCAGGAGAGGCACTCTAGCTTTGATAGGTCATGCTGTATCACTGTGATGTGGTTTGATGTGGTACGCTCTTTTGTAAATTGGGGCTGAGGTGAGGGTTGGGGTCGCCGATGTGGAAGTAAAGGTGTCGGTTATGTTTCATAGCGCAGATGGAATCGCCGTCTCAGATTACGCAAACGCAGCAGAAACACGCGCAACAAGAGAATAAAGTAAGTACCTGATTATTCAAAGCACCAACCAAGCCTTAATGAGTGGCTGACAAGCTGAACCAGACGATTCAAGACATTGAAATGGGATGATGTGGAATCATAGACAGCCAGCACTGCGACTAAACCCTTTCTGGTCATGGGCTGTGTTTCAGCGCTGTCCCGTCAGAGTTAGTGACCACCGACCTCTGCCCAATCACAGCATCCTGCCACGCCGGAAGAGGAATAGCGAGGTGCTGCGGGATGTGGAATCAATCGGTTCCAGAGGCTGAGGGATCAGCCTCCACTTAGTAGTAGGTTGTGAAGTCTGGAATGAAGGGGACGCACGTACAGTATGATGGCAGATGACGGTCGGGCATTCGGTAGGAAGAGACGCCGGCAGACAACAAACTGTGTACAGTGTCTGACAACCTTGGACTCATCCGCACCGGGAAAGAGACTGGACGGGGTGATTGCAGCAGACGGGAGAACCGGTGGATTCCACATTGCGTGTGTTGGCTTTTTTAGTTTGTTTCTGATGGGTAGAGTGGCTGGCGGTAGATGGGATGGATGCATCTACTGCTTCAAATGCCGTGTTGTGTTTGTATATATAAGTTGGCGCTGGTCGCTTCATTTTCATCTCTCTTCACCCTCATCACAATCATCAGCATCAGCATCAGCATCAGCATCAGCATCAGCATTGCACAGCAACTCTCAACTTCTCACATCTCCAACATATAAAATCAATCTCATCTATCCCTTTCAACTCTTCAAACAACAAACCGCCACCATGCATTTCCCCAGCATCCACACCCTCGCCCTCCTCCTCCTCTCCACCACCACCACCCTCGCCGCCGCCGCCGCCGACTCCAAAAACGGCTGGACAGGCACTCTCTCCTCCCTCGACGGCGGTCTCGGCGGCGACGTCACCGTCGTCGACGACAAGACCCTCAAAATCTCCAGCTACAAGCTCGAAGACGCCAGCGCGCCCGCCCTCTACTGGTGGGGCAGCACCAGCGGCAAGCTGAGCGAAGGGTTCCGCATCTCCAAGACCCAAGTCACCAAGGCTGCGAGCTCTGATAGCCTGACGATCGATCTTGACAATGGCCGCACGCCGGCGGACTTCTCTGTCGTCGGACTCTGGTGTGAGCGGTTGAAGGCCAATTTCGGACAGACGGAGCTGAAGCCCAAGGGTGGTGATTCTTCCTCGTCGGATAAGGGGTCCGACAAGGGCTCTGATAAGGGTTCGGATAAGAAGTCTGCGGGAAGCTCGATTAGCGGCGCTGGAAGTATGGTGGGAGTTGTGGTAGGAACTGTGGGGTTTGCCGTCGCCATGTGGTGAGTCTTTGCATGGGGGTTTCAGTTAGTTTTGAAGGAGGGATGTTGTGGTGAAGGGTACTGAAGATTGTCTGGCTGGGGAGGATGGTGTAGTGTATGAGTAGCAATGCCTGTGAGGGAGCAGGCTTAGAGCAATAATTGAGTGTGGTTTAACAAGATGAATGAATTCTCAGTTTGATATGCTATTGCTATCAACTTCTGTGGTCGAGCCCAAGATGGTTGTTTATTGATCCTTCGTCCTAGCTCTATTAAACCGTCTAGTATGCAAATCACCAACCATCGGCTACCCCCTTTCATCCTCAAAACGTCTCATTGGTCAGAAAATCAACCTAGAGGTGCTGTGTCGCCGCCATGCCAGACATGGCCGCAATTCTGAGCATTGCCCATTGCACATCAAACATGAGCTTCATATTATCGGCCTTTTCTGCCTCTACTTCAATGTAGAAAAGGTGACCCGTCAACAGTCGTCGATGTGATTCAGGACCAACGACGGTAGGAATTTCATCATAAGGAAGCTTCGAGGCATCCTTCAACATGTTTCGAAGAGCCTCTAGACTGATTTCCATCTCTGATGCTTTACCTTTATAGACATTGATCCAGTGGAATTCGAGTTCAAGTCGTTTTTTGGAGGGCACGTCTATCATCGGTTGGATCTCAAGGCATTTCAGCCCAAAATGGGCATTGGACCACAAGTCATGGAGGTTGGCCGACAGACTCATCATATTCCAAGCCTTGTCAAGGCTTTGACCCGGATTAAAGCAAAGACGTTCGACGAGACAGTACCGCTCAATGCCAATGATGGAAAGAATCATGGGTTCGTAGCACAATCCATCCTGATTCTTGGTAGCTTTACTCAATCCCATTGGCAGGATATGGCACACATGGGGGTGTGGCGTTTTCAAGAGCACGCATTTTTTGTCGTCTCGATCATAAGCCTGAAATATATTCGTCAGGGATGAAAACTCATCACATCAATCAAAACTTGCTTCTACAAGGGGTGAAACTTACCTTCTCCCTTTGGGTGTAGTGCCGGCGGGGGATTTCTTTGTGTCCATTCAAGTCATCGGACCTCGAGGCTACCTCTGCTTGCTCGGAACTCTCTGAAGAAGATGGCGGCGACGAGTAGACAATTGGCTCATGTCCCGACTTTGACATGCCGTTCAGAACTGCCACATGTTAAATAATTCCTTCTCAACAAGATGAAATTGAAAACTCCCACGGAGATGTCATGTAAATACCCAAGTTGATCATGTGCTCAACAGGTAACCATGATGCTGTCAAGAGAGATTTTGCAAAAGGAAGAAATCTCGAACTGGTGAGAAGGAATCGGAGCAGTGGGGTAATCAAAAGTGAGAAAGGGTTTAATGGACGTAAAATCCAGGCAGCTGGCAACGGTTCAAGGTTCATAAGGCAGCTGTAACTCAAATTTCAAGGTTGTGAGGTGAACGCTACTTTGGGTGCTCGGGGCAGTACTGTGCCAAATAGAGAACACAGACACGGGCACATCGATTGACGACAAAAACTTCTCACAAGTCCGGATCATCATGTGGATGTCATTTTGACTGATCGAAATTGAGAGGACACCCTTATAGAATTCGACACCGAGTATATCCATCGACCTATAATAAGGATCGCAGATGGTATGTCACGCCTATTTTTGGAGTTGAGAGACGATCCGCCGGACGTGGAACCAAGAATGGGCATACAGGTGGAAAATCCGAAACTGACTTCATGCAACGCTGTGACGGCACTCACCAACTGACTAATGAAATATTTGCATATACTTAAATCTAATAATTAAGTCCACTATCATACTAAATTAGGGGATAGAGCTCGAATTATTATTATTTAGTAATCTCTAGGATTACTACTTGAAATATCTGGGAATATCCAGCAATTGATAGGAATATCTGGTATTAATATCTGGGTTTAACCACAAGATGAACCACGTTGCTGAATTGATCGTTCATAGCTCTCTCTAGTATTTTTGAAGCTTGTCACATCACACTCCCAGGCCAAACCATGTATTCAGTCTCAACATCCGCTTCACGGTCCAATTCATGCGCTGATATACACTCTATTTATCTGGATCTGGCATACTTGGCTTCTCCCCGTATTCTTTCCAGTAAGACCATCTCTGTTGAACCATCTCCTCGATCGAACGGCAACCCGGCGTCCAATGGTCCTCCACATTGCCCACAGGCCACATTGCGACAAACAATACCTCACCGTAAGGACACACTGGTGGCTTCTTCCACACTGTCCAAGCAAGCTCTTCCACAAGCTCTCGTACCGCCAGCTGAGCAGATTTCACTGCTTCTTTCAATTTTTCGCTGTTCTCGTCCACCTTAATGCGGTATACATCTGCTGGTGACTCGGGTATTGCTTCAATGAGAGTAGATCGCATCAAGTAAGCCCTATGGCAGATATTGTTCATGACAGACTCTAGAGCAACGTGTATCAGTTTGTCTTGGGGGCTCCATTGTTTTTCAGAAATGAGGGCGGGCTTGAGGTAGTTCTTGATGCAGAGCTTAATCGCTTCGGTGGTCCTGTTCTTCTGCTGGCCAGCCGTCGCGGAAATATCGCCAGACAGTGGCGGAGCTTCAAAGTAAATAAGCGTCGCTGCTTCGACCTCATTGATAAAAGCCCCCACAGACGACTTGGAGGATGCCATGGCGGAAAGTCTAGACGACCATCGCGTGACAACCATGTCAACAACAGCCTGCCAATCAACGGTAAATTTCCTGGGCTCTGTCATAGTCTTATGCGTATAGTCCTTGATATCCTTCAATTCCTCCAAGCTGGCTGCACCAAGTCGAATCAGGTCAGGTCGCTGAGGGTCAGTGTTGGAAATATTGATTGGGAAGAAGAAGCCAGACACCATTGATGAAAAATCCATTCGCATTCGGTCGCCACCAAGCCCATCATAGCGCTGGCCCACAGCCCTTGACCACAAAAAGAACTCCATTCCTGGCGGGCCCATCTTGTGATTGCGGAAGAAGGTTCTGACTGCAGATTCAAGATGCAGCCCTGATTCAAAGTTACAATGGACCGCTTCGAAACCGATCTCCATGCGCACAAAGCCGTCAAATCCCCATTCCGTGACAAGCTCGCAAATGTAATTGGCCCGGTTTAGCTCATCCATAAACCCATCAGGGATTTCGCCGGTGGTGTTTTCACGGAGGACAAGATCCTGCGAGTCGAGGGTCCCCATTTCCGACTTGGCAGCACCCATGCCGTCAATGTAGAGGAACTGAAGGTCGCGGGTGGCCTGGTATGTGTGGAAATAGCCTCTAACTTGGCCCTCATCTTCATTTGTAGCTTCACTCAACGGTTTCTGCGTGACAAACCCACCAGGCTCCCTGGCTTCCTTCGGATCAGGTCCCATTAGCCATGCCCCCGCAAAGAACTCTGCGTGCTCAGGCTCAAAGGCGAGCCATTCCGGACCCTTGGGAGGGTCGCTTTGCAGGGCTCCATGATGTAGCAATGTTCCGGCTGGCACCACCACTGGAATGAAGCCGAAACCATTGTGATTCAACGACGAGCCCCACTGCCGACCAGCAGAATGAACTGCATTGAATATGTGGTTCGCATTGGCTGTGGCGCTGTCTTGGTTCGGTCGGATGGGCTCCCGTGGCCGTGGCGCCGCACTGCCAGCCGCCACACCGTTGAAAAGCACGGCAAGGGCGGCGACGAGGCCAACCGTTTGTGTTGCCATCGAAAAGACCGAGTTTGATGGAAGTTGTGGGTTAAGTTTGACGGATCCTGAGCAGTGAGGAGCAGGCAGCAGTTGGGCTAACTCGGCGCTCGGCTTTAGCTGATTAAGGGACAACACGGCCGAGCCTGCAGCCAGCGTGAGTAGGTACACCACCAGATGTTGAACCGCTAAAAGGAAGCGCCATAGCTGTAAGATCTCTCCATTTCAAAGGTGAACAAGAATAGCCTGCTGTTACTCCATAGTAGCATCATGGATCATCCGGCAAAAGATATATTCTGTTTTTTAGTTAAAATTTTCTGAAGCATCTAGAAACATCTCTATGCATTCTATTGAAGTGGTTCCGACGCTGTACCTTTTCATTCCGATGACAAGTAGCTGTTGGTAGCCGGGAAAATGTGCGCTCCTCAAACACGCTGTGAGGTGTCTTAAGTACCGCGTACATTGGCCAGGAAAATCGGACAAAGATAAAATCTGTTGATTTTAGTGAGTTAAGGCATTGGGCAGTTCATGCTATCTCTCCGCACAGCAATAGCCTGCGTCACCACCATTGTCGACTGGGGAGCAGCGTGGAGCCTCTCCACTTAAGCTGGGGTACCTGAAGGTTACATCTCTGTGGCTAAATATAGCCTGACAGCTAATCCCACACCATATTTATATAAATGCTCTCTTACCCATTTTGTCCAATCAAACCAAGAGATCCAGAGTTGGACCTGGGAATAAGAACATGTGGAAAGCACCGATCCAGTGAGCGAGGATAATGTCAGGTGGCATGTATAGTGGATAGCCAGGTCCTACAGGTGTTGTTTTTGAAGCTGCTGTGCCCAAAGCTCGCTTGAGGTTGGTGAACAGTGGGTGACCGCTTCCCCTGCGTACCTTACCTACAGAAAGAATGAGGACGGCCAGGAGCAGCCAGCACGGCACTGCCACCTGTTAGGCGTGCAAACACCTCGCGTGCCCTCCTAGAATTCCAGAGCTCTGCCAGGCGGAACTCTCTCCCTCGCATGTCAAGTCAATCTTCAAAATTTATCAAGCTTCGTCAACAGTTTAGCACCCTGCCCATTCCAACCGGCTCCTCCAAACTGTCTAAAAGGTCAACCTGACATCGGCCGAGCGTGGCCTAGATTTCTGTGGCGAAGTGGTGGCATCATAATTGAGTAGCTTCTCTCCAACTCAAGGTCGTGTTGACGGCAAGGCTTAAAACTTTCCCTTTTTCCTCCTCATCAACACAAGCCATCAGACTCCATGTCGGCGAGCGAGGCCACGGCCGTACTTGGCCGGCTGGACGATATGGAAGGTTTTAACCCCGAGCGGGCGTTGAGGCTTCAAGCAAACCCACAACAACCCTTACTCGTAGGACCTCAACTTCCTGCTCGCCCGGGAATCGTTGAACCGGAGAGTTGGCTGCCACCACCACCACCGCTGCCTCGAGTCACCGGCGCCAACACTACGGCGCTGGGTAAGGCTCCCGATAGCGAGGAGAATTCGGGGCATTCCCATCAAGGGTTCTCTGTGAAATTGGAAAATCCGCATACCTTGCGTATCACTCGGTCTGTGGCGCCGCCAGGGCTCAAGCGAAAGTCTGTTTACGTCGATGAGAAGGCTGAGAAACGAAGACCACTCCACGACAAACAAGTTGAATATTTGGAGCCAGTGGTGTTCCAATCAGGTTTGTCAACATGATCCCGTTCTTGCTTCTCCCGTATTTAGCATTGATTGTTTCATAGCACCTGCACCGAATCCACATACGAAATACCTCGAAAGTCTCCTTCATTCTCACCCCTTCCAGCTGACTATTGAGTTGAGGGCGAGCAAGAATGTTGTTCCTTCTTCAGCAACTTATCAACGCAGTATAACCAATGCTGGAATACTCATGAACGAGCTGATACAAGTTCAAGTGAAGCTTCCCATGATGCGCCTGCCAACCTTGAGCCGATTGAGCGGGGGAATTGACCGCACTATCAGCGGTCAGTTGTTGGAAGATATTTGGTTTGAGCTCACACCAACAGCCAAATACTCGTACGCTCGCCAGCTGCGTAAGATTGTGAATTCAATGCGCGATTCCAACGGGGGTGGCAAGAAGCGTCAGCTAGGCTCACTTCGTGCCGGACCCTTCACCCTCATGTTGGACAAGCACTCGCGCGGAACGTACTGGGCGGTGCGATCCCAGCCCACCGACCGGCAATTTGTTGCCTTTTTGTTGTCTTCATTTTATTCCACCGTTCCAACGGCAGTGGCTACCACTCTGGCGTACCAATTCAAGCCGTCGTATTCCCTTATGCTCTCTCATGGAGAGCTAAGCCCCAAAAATATTGTTGTCGAAAATAGCAAGATTGTGTGCATATTGGGGTGGGACTGCGCCGGCTGGTATCCAGAGTGGTGGGAGTACGTAAAGTTTTTCGAGGCGCGCACCAGAGGCGAAAACCAAGACTGGTATGAGTGTGCCAAAGACATTTTCGAAGTCCAATACCCCACTGAGCTGGCAGCATACCAAGGAGTGGTGAGATGCCAGAAGCCCTAAACGACAACAAAAACAATGACGTTGCTCGATGAGCGGTGAGCGATGCATGTTTGCTTCTTGCTACTGGGCCCGGGAAAAAGAAAGCTGTTTATACAAGAATCTTGGTTGTGATGGTCGGTGATGGCGGTGGGAATGGCGCTTGGGGAGTTGTTCGCTTTTCGATTTCGGCTAGCTCTGACATGAAATACTTGGGAGATGAAATAACATCATAATTTTAGCTTTATTAAGTCCAATCGGATTACCTACGACAATGTACAGTGGAGGCAAAAAATGGCATCTCGTTGATTCCATAGCATAATAGTGGGAATTTATTTCTCAAATCGCTTGCCAACAGTTCCCCAATTGACAACCTCCCAGATGGCGCTAAAGTATTCTGCCTTGCGGTTCTCGTATTGAAGGTAGTAGGCGTGCTCCCAAGCATCAATTCCCAGGAGAGGCTCCAAGTTGCCAACGACCGGGTCCTGATTGGCACGAGTCACGAGACTGAGAGTACCAGATGTCTTGTCTTTGACGAGCCAAGCCCAGCCAGAGCCCTGGATGCCTGCGAGGGCAGTGTTGGCCTGCTTCTTGAGGTTTTCGAATGAACCAAAGTCCTCGTTGATGGCAGTCTAATAGTAGAGGGAATAGTTAGCCTTTGATCCATGGTCATGAGGGATGCACTTTCAGTTAGCGCCAAGGGCAAGTAACTAGTCAAAACATACCATCAGCTTGCCCTCTGGCTGGCCACCGCCGCCCTTGCCGTTAGGAGCGAGATTCTCCCAGAAGAGAGAGTGGTTCACGTGGCCACCGCCATGGAAGTTAAGAAGAGGGGCCTGTGCAGCAGCGGCCTTGACATCGCCCTTGGACGTAGCGGCCTCGAGGGCCTCGGTGGCGGCATTGAAGCTGTTGACGTAGGTCTGATGGTGCTTGGAGTGGTGAAGCTCCATGATCTTGCCGGAGATGAAGGGTTCTAGGGCACCATAGTCGTCTAGTGTGCAGGCACAACCATCACTGTTAGAGAGAGATACAGAGTAGTTGGTAATACGGAGGGGTCTGGCTTGAGAGGGTTTCTTACATGACAGGTCAGGCAGCGTAGCCTTTCCGCGAACGAAGCTGGTGCTAGCCATGGCGGCAATGGGCTGTGCGGCACGAGCGCGGAGGCCGGCGCGGAGAGCGGGTGCGGTGCGGAGGAGTGCGGACGACATGGTTGCGGATTTGGCGAGTCGCAGAGGAGCGGGGAGGAAAATATCTAATGTTTTGCGAGAGTGAGCTTTATGGTTTGCTGGAGGGGAAACTGATGTTGGTGAGTGGAACGGCGGGGGGATCGATCTGGAGCTTCAAAAAATACTCCATTGAAGAGGAAGTGGAATTGGAAGGTATGACGTGGTGATTGGAATTGACGTTTGGATTTCGAATGATGCTTACCAATTGGAGTTCGTTTTGAGTCGGGCGCCCGCGAAAGAGGTTCCGTTTTAGCTTAGAAAATGGGATGAGAATGGGGATGGGAATGGAGTGACGGATGATGATGTCAAAAGATTTCGGGAAGAGAGGGAGCTCGGATAACCGAGCCTTTACAGTTTGGGTCTAACGCATTTCTGCCGCAGCGTTTGTGGGTGGGGCTGGGTGGTGGGGATGTTGACCAATCCAGGTTGAGCTGATTACGGCGGGTGGTGGTGCTGTGGCGGGGAAAGGAATATGTGGCTGGATTCCCCGGTGTGGCTGACAAAGCGGGGTGATGCTGCTTGAGGAATAACTCTGTGAACAGGGGAGAATAAACACACACCCCAACTATATCAAAAGGCCTGGATAGTTTATTGAGGGAGAGTAAGATTGCTAGATAATGCTGGATAATACCAGATATTGATAGGTATTTTTAGTATTTCTAGATATTGTCCGATATTTCTAGATATTGTTCGATATTTCTAGATATTGTTCGATATTTCTAGAAATATATAATTAAGATTCTCGAATCTATCATTATTCACTACCTGGTGAACTAGCGGCGGAGATATCTTCGGAATTGCTTCCTGTAGCACCTCGATCTCCGCCTGCCGAAACAAAGACGTTCGCGATCAACGTTTCGCGTCCCGAAGCTGTCGTGGGCGAGTCTAGCAATGTTGCAACTAGCGGAGGGCGGCGGTTCGGCCTTCGGAGGTCGAGGTTAAGGTCGAGAGCTGACTAACCCAGCTGCCTTGGCGAGAGTCCGCCCGTGAAGGGCATCACCACCGACCGCATGATCTTGTCAACGCATTCTAGGGTTCTAAGACTCAGATCAGATATTCGAAAGAAATGCTGATTCAAAAGCGCAGTTATTTTCAATAGCGCATAGGTACTCCTGGATTCTTCGGGTTAACCCCATATGTTGTCTGAATAGCATGGCCGTCGCAAGGCGTTCATATGAGCCTCCATGGTTGAATACTCGATCGCGGCCATCGGACAGATTCAGACCACGTCCTACAGATGACAGGTGTGTGATAGTATGTCCTACATGGTGTTAGTAGTCGAACACGCTATGGTAGGGGTATGTGACACTGGAAAGTGTGATATTGATAGGCTTTTTCAGCATCGTCGTACTCGCCGGATCTCTGGGCTCACCTGCTTGCGTTTGTGTGTCAAGTCTGGTCGTATCGCTGGTCTTCTGCTTCGCCAATATTGAGGCGGCTAGATTATAATCGTCCTCACACAAACTCTGGATGCATGCCACGTTTGTTTCATCCATGCGCTTTTCGGTATTCTTGTGCGTGTTTCGTACGCGTTCGATGGAGACCCTAAAGACGGATTCCATCCTGGTGCAACGACAATCTGTGTGGACGATAGCCCCTCTGCCGTAGATGCTAATAGTTCGCAGTTGTGGCTGAGTATGGTTCAAACCCTCTCCTTCCAAGGCGTCTTCAGACCGACGCCCTCTGATACGAAGTGCTGATATCGCCGCTAAACATCGGTGTGGCGGGGTATGCTAAACTGGACGCGACTTCTTTCACCTGGTTGAGGATGATGAACTCGAGTTTGAGCTTGAGGCTGTAAGCAAAGTCCTTGAACGTGACTTGGATCATGTAGTTGTTTGTGCATTGCGCCGTGATGATGGCAACGTCCAAGATAACAATGAGGACGTTGGCGTAGATCAGCCGCCACATGATCTGCTGCGCTCGCTCCATGGCAAAGCCGCCGATGAGCTTGAGGATCTTTTGCGTCTCGTATAAGTATATGCCGGAGATGATAGATTCTTGTATTGAGAATGCGATGACTTCTACGTTTTCCATGGCTGGAGGATGTCTTTGTTAGCAAAAGTCACGACAGATATAGCGCAATGGGGTGTATGACGGACAGTTATTGATCGGGACGTATTTGGCGGCAAGAGAAGCAGTATTTGCCTATGAAAAGACTGTTAGTTGCCAAAGAGGGCGTTTTGGAGGTGTCGTTTGGCGATACTCGGCAGAAAAGGAAAGGAGTTGACCCACCAGGAACCCAATAACGATGATTGGCGTATGGAAAAGAATGGCATTAATGATGATCATGTATAGGACACCTCGGAGGACGCGCTGGCTCGCCACAACAAGATGCAGCCGCGAATACAACACAAAGGCCTGGCCCGTAACCATGGCCACCCATCCAATACCCTGAAAGACCAGAGACACCATAGGGTTTCTCCATATGCCAAACATCTTCAGCATCGACACGATGGACACTAGGAGTATCCCACCGGAAGATACAAGCAGACTGATGAAGTAGAGGCCCTTGTACCGCCTGAAAGTCATCCATAGTATGACTTGCAGCTCGAGACTGTTGTAAAAAGCGAGAACGAAGAAGCTTATGACGATTAGGTAGATGTGGAGCGGTGCGTCGAGAGCCCCCAAGATGCCTTTCGCATCTTGCATTGCTGTGGCAGGGGCCCAGGATATGCACGATGAGATGGTAAGACCACGGGCGGATGAGACAACGTGTGGGGGGGTTGCATCGACAAAAACCGATAAGACTGCGCGTAGGAACCAGCAAAGCGAAAGTAAGTAAAGGAAAGCTCTAGGTGGTGATGATGCGTACGTGAAAGACCGTCGTAACCACTCTGCCAGTTTGTTAGGTTTCTCTTAGATTGTGGACGGTGTTGGTGATCAGGTGCGACGTTTCTTCTTGTACTGATAGGCAATTAATGTACCTAGTCGCGGCTGTATTGGCTCCGCTAATCATGTCGCAGATCTATATTACATCATGATTTATTCTTGATTGGGCGTCGCATCTCGTCACCCACTACATTAATCAACTCACCGGACCTCAGTTCCCATTCGTCAATGAGATATTGTTGGCGTCTACAGCATTTACCCGGCAACTCGGGTTATGCAGACGCCATGTACCAGTACCATTCTGACTCTGCGTTGCTGTGTCATTGTTGTACTTGATCTTGTCTTAGGCACCAAATACGTTTTAACAGGTACATTTCCAGCCATCATTTACATTGGCTTGACAACTTATATTGCCCCTGATTCATGAACCCTGAGAACAGCTGATGTATTCTCATTTGGCATTTAAGATGCAACACGGAGTCCGCCACGCTCTATTCGCCAAACACCGTTTCGTAAGTACCACTTCACCGCTTTGAGTACTATCTAGGTAGGTAGGTAGGTAATTCGTGTCACGTCCCCTGGGTGAAAGATCACAACCAGGATCAACCCGATAGACTAAAGATCTAACTAAATAAAATAAACCATATTCATTATTCCATTGTTAGCAATTTCTAGAAATTGCTAGCAATATCGACTTAGTACATCAAGGGCTGTCACTTTAGCGGCGTGTTGTTTTGGTCACCAGGTTGCTGCCACACAACCAGAAAAGGTTAGCAGAATGGGCACCAGGTGCGCGGGGTCTTGACAGATTAACTGGGGGGGATGCCGATCTTACAATGTCAAACTTCATACATTTGTCGCTTGAAAAGTCGGGTGTCAGAGCGGTGTTATCGCAGATACCAGGAGCTCTGTCTCCGGCATATGGCCTCTAAATAGTTAGGAAAGCTACTCTGCTGGCATCGACTCTCTAGCCACACAGAAAAAATGGCCTGGCAATATTTCAGATATAAATATTTCTCATCATTGAAGCGGCCCCTGTTTTTGGGTTGGATATTGAAAATCATCTGGCGCGACAACTATCTATTCATGATTCATCTAGTTCTTGGTCTTGACACACAACAAACCGTTTAGTGAAGATGAATAGTACCGATTGATAGTTTAAATTTCCCAGTACTTGACTGAAGCTCTATGATTGAGGGAATATATTGAATCTGGAGTCCATCTCTCAGACATATATGACATTAAAATCCTAGTTTACATGGTGACAGATTGGTGCCATAATAAAGGCCACAAGACAACAGCCATAACTTATCAACCACGGGTTTACGAACCCCTGCGGTAGCCCAACTACTACCCTCTAATCAATGACATGCCTTCCACTAGAAACAGAGTCCACCAGGGGTGACTTGGAAGAACAGACATCCAGAACAACCGGGAATAGAGTGGCAATCAAAATCAGTATTGCAAAGCACCGTGGAGCAATTTCGCTTGGTCAGGACGTTGTCGTCCTGAGGCTTAGATTGGCCATCACTGGCCAGGACCTTCTTCAAAACGTCGGCCGAGACAGGTACATTGCTAACAAAAGTTCCATCAGCCGCCACACGCTGCACCTTTCCGTCCGCGGTGATTTCCAAGTGGTCTCTCTGAAAAATAAGGCCTCTCTTATTAGTTATAATGATTTGGGGAAAAGAGAGGCAAGAGTATGTTTATTCATGAGTGAAACTCACCGGAGTATCAACAGAGGCAGGCAGGGCAATGACTCCGTTAAAGGCAAGAGCCGAGAGGAAAAAGGTGGCCACGGAGAATTGCATTTTGATAGTGGAGATTGGGTTGAGTTGAAAGATGAAGTGAGGCTTTGCAGAAATCTAGAGAAATCGGTGAGATGTAAAGAGATAAAAGTGATGAGCTGATGAGTTGATGAAGAAATAAATCCAATGCATCGTTGGACATTCCGTCTTAAATAGAAAATATCACACGGGTCGTGCTGCTTATCTATACACGACAGTGATTTCTATGGATTCTATGCTCAAACCCCCACCGATGACAATCCTGTTTAGAGTAAAAGGGGGCCGATGCTGTGCGTGAAGTCACGCATGACTCCTCCCGGGAATAGATTCCGGACGCATAAGCCGTAGACAGTTGTGCATGGCATAGGATAGAGATGCATCGATGTCTTGGGCATCAGGGTCCCGTTGCAAGCCACCTTTGCGGCGAGTCAGTGACGCATTGATAGTCTCTGAGCTGTTCCACGCTACGAGGAACACCTTGAAAAGATTGCCTATTTTAGGTATATCAGAAGGGGCCTTTCCAGAAATAGCCTCCTGGGTTAATAGACATGCTCCAGGGTAGGATGTCTTCCGTATGTAAAGTCCCCATATATGCGTGGTGAGTTGTAAGTTCAATGTCTAGTTGAGCTGTCCTCTAACGCACGAGTTGTTAGTTGTCATATCCAGTATGAAGACAATTACTGTCAATTGTTGGAGAAATCAGGCCAAAAAGAACAGACTCACAGACACGGCATATAAAAGAACAAACTTTTATCCCATGACAGCCTCATTAACTCGGGTAGCTCACAAGTGTTTTTTGCTGTCGGATCATATCGGCGCTAGGCCCTGCACTACTACGAAAGGAAGCAGATCACCGCCCCTGATGATTAACGGCCCCCTTTCTAGCGCGGGCTGTCCCGGGGGTTGAGCCCACTCCCTTTATTTAGCGCCGATGTCAGGTCGCGTATACCAACTTGGTGATTATTTGCGAAATAGGGCCTGTACTAATTACTAGTATTTAATGTCAAGGTTGCATTTTGTTCCCCAGTACATTAGGCTGCTGGCCCTTTTTACCAGTTTGGTGTTTATTTTCGAAGTAGGTGTCTTTGAACTGGTTCGCATGAGGGTGTTGGTCTGTTCGCCTCAAATGTTACGCTGGTCTGTTCATTTCAGTCTGATTCCTTGCTGTTTACTCGCTAAAGAGTCATGTCAACACCAAGAGACACAAGTTATGGGATGGGACAGCAGTTGTCTTGCCAGATTGAGCGTCAAGGTTGTGCTTATATTCCATCTCAGTACTCTGGGAATAATTTATATCGGGCGGCAATTGGAAGTCTTCAAGCAGCGGCCCGTAATTTGGAGGCGATCTGCGGCCAAGACCGCCTAAGCGCTACGACCGTGGCCAATGCGTGCCGGGTCTAGCAATTGGAAAAGGAAGCGAAGGAGCATTAGTAGGTAGGTAGATGAACTCCAAATGACTCGCGGCCAAACGCAGTGGCCAAGGCGCCTGTGATGAGGCGGACGGCAACACTAGGAAACACTAGGGATGATTTAGCATCGGTCTTTGAGATGAACTATATTGCTCTAAATGTTGACTGATCTGTACTACACTGAGTTTAGCTCTCTTTTCAGCTTGCGGACAGGGTCTTTTTTACTGTTGTCGTTGGTACCCGAGTCAGTTTCGAAGCTGATGGGGAAAGTAAATGCAAAAGTACTTTTCTCTCTCTTTGAACGAGAATCATTCCATGGCTGTCGAGGGGATTAATGGGCTTGGGACTGAACTTCTATTCAACGGGAGTTACCTGCTGGACAGTTGCAGACATGAACTGGATTTGGGTATATCGTAGCATGCGTAAGGAAATGATGAGGTATAGTAATAACAGTTGTCAATCTGCAAAGTCATCTAAATGCAATGCATTTAGTCTTGTTGTAAACTCCCTTTACGAGTCATGGCATACCTACCCCACCTCTGACTATCTTGCATTTACTAGGATGTGGGCATTACTAACTAAGTGGTTTTGTTTTGGCATCCTCAACCCTGTTAATGAATGGGCTGATCAAGTCTTACGTTTTGCATATGGAGGAGAGAAAGCTCCTGGACCACCACATCAGGGCACGTATTTCGAGCAGATACAGAAGACGTTGGAAAGTCATCAGGGGCTTAGGAGGCGAGCAGCACAGTAAGCCGTGGGATTTGCATTCGTCCATGATGACTTGAAGAAATTCGACGAAACGTGATGGAATTCTCAGACATATAAAGATATACTACACTCCCCGCTCGTAGTCCAGAAATTTACAGCATCACCACCACTCCAACAAACTTTCACATTTTCACAAAACAATCACCCTTATCTTTATCAATTCCACCCCCTCAAAAGAGAACAAGACCCTTCCACTTCTTCCAACATGCATCTCACCAACCTCATCTCTCTCCTCGCCCTCACTGGCTATGCCGCTGCGGCATGCTACGAGACAGGCTTCTCCTTTGTCGAAAAGGCCAAAGTCGCTGCTGCCGCTCGCGCAGCGTGCAACGGACCTCTTGGCGGCGACTACAGCGGCCAGAGTACTTGGAACGGGCAGAGAACTTCTTGTATCAACACCAGAAACGGCAAGGTGGATTTTGTGGTTAGCCATGTCAAGGGAGGCGAGAGATACCTTGGGCCGAATGAGTGCTTTGACGGGCTGAACAAGGAGATTCAGAACTGTGGTAAAGGTGGCGCAACTACCTACACCAATTGGGGTTACAAGTAAGTTGCTCTTTTGTTTCTTTTTCATGGTCATGATCAACTTAATCAACTTGGTTTGTATAATGATGGTATACTGACGCTTCACTTCCTTAACAGGGTCGACCCCAACCAGGGCACATGCACCTAAAATGGACGTTGTTTGATGAAGCGGCCATGTGTTTATTGAGAACATGAGTCTCCAACATCGCAGCTACCCCGATCCCGTCCTTCTCTGATGAACTTTTTGGCTGTATCATTTTGAGGTCATACACATGTCATTTCGTGTCACTCGGATAAAAGAGCTGGAAACAACGCAACAGTTTATTTTGGTTGCCATTTCTCGCGGCGTAGTTTCAATGTCTCGTCTAGTTTTGTAGAATAAATTTTTTGCAAAAGCCGTTCTGGCTGTATTGAAAATTTCCATGAAGATTAACTACCACTACACAGTGGGCTCATCTGTAGTTGTAGTCTAACCAACCTAAAATAGTACACAGAAAACATTAATCTTGGTCCCCCCTCAATCACTAGGATGCCGATCTGATCGAGTCCCCACCGCATGATATCATGCCAAACTGAAAGGGCCACCATGGCCGATTTGAACTCTTCCGTCCAGGATGCCATGCGTTCCTGAAACTCGTCCGAAAGGAGGTAGCGAAGGGTCTCGACGGTGAGTGCGTGTTCCTCTAGGTTTGCCGTCGTTTCTTTCCAAAAAGAATATAATACACTCAACAAAATCCGGAAAGAAGATTAATCTGGTACCCGCCAATGTTGAACAGAAGAAGCTCCCTGAAAAACCAAAAGTTTCTAGAAGACCTCAGGGAGAGAACGAAAAACCTCAGTTGATCAATGATCCCTATTTCCAACCGTGGTCTTGAACATGTTCAACCTAACAGTTGGACCACTGGATATCCTGCCAAAGTTCACAACCCCGAAAAGCTAGGTGTGGGGGGTGAGGGTGCACATGCAAAACGGTAGGTACAAAATAACACTTTTCTTTAGTTGTATATCGATTTACCCTTGAGCTTCTGGTTTTACAGCATCAAATTTACGACTAACGCTAACCTTGCAAACTACCTAGGCTTGACATATACAACCGACACTCACATCCACGCAACCTAGAATGTTAGACAGTTTCTGCTTCATAAACAACCGCAGAAGGGGAGCCGCATCCCGCAAATCAAGCATCATTCGCTCCGTTGTCGGAATACGGATCTTTCTCCATAGAGCGATTCCAGCCGTCAGAAGTTCCTACTGGCACTAGCTTCTTCTTCTTAAGGTCAGCCAGCACATCAACAACCCACCTCTGACAAAACTTTGGCGTCACTTTCTGAGCAGACGACTTGATCTTGTTGACATCCTTTTCCGAGATTTGGCCAATGATGTGGTTTTTCTCGATTCCATGGCTGTCCACTCTTTTAGTCTGTATCTCGAGCACGTACGGCTTATCCATCGCTGCACCGCCCGTCACATGGTACCACGTGCCGTTTTTGGCTCCATCTTTGGCGAGAATAAGGATCCAATGCCGGGGGCCACCGTTGCGGTCTTTGCAGACTGCATTATAGAGGTTTCGTTGAGCCATGGTTAGCTAAAGTATACAGGAAAGAGTGCGTATGTTGGGATGGGTTGGCGAATCAGTATTACTCGAGCGGTACGTTTACCGACCCTGTGTGGAAACACCGTACTGTCCAGGCAGATTATGTGTGTTATGAGACAAGAAGGTATGTTTCGTAAACGATCCGAATTGACTAGCAATATGAGTGTTTGGTAACAGGGAAGGTATGTGGGACAGAAAGATGATCTATGAAGAATCGATGCTTGAAGTGATAATCAGTAAGAGGGCGTCTACGACTTTTATACTTCGTGAGCATCCTCGTCTTTGACATGGCTGAAAGAAACTAAGTGTGTAAAATTCACCCAGCAGACATGCTATCTGTATTACTTTCAACATGAACAATAGAAGTTGCGACAATCTTTTTCTTGCGCGCGACAGGGTATGAAAGGAAACCATCAAAGCAACGATATTGTACAGAAGCATGTTTTCTTCTGTTTCAGCGAAAAGCACAATTGGAGGAATGCAAGTGCAGAATTGGCAATGATTTAGTACAGAGAAGTACGCAAGTTCAGGATATTCTCGTGGTATTTCTTTCGGAAGTCGTTAGATTGTCTTTCAGCTGAGACGGTGGAGATATGCTAAAAGCATATGACTACAAATCAGCTGAACGCGTCCAAAAAAACATGGCTCATGCTTTTGCAATACAATACCAGTGAAAGAAAGCTCCCAGGCACCCACACCAAGCACTGCCGTAAGGAAAAAACCCAGGACAACCACAAAAGATATAAATGAGAGATATCCAGAAACGCCTGTAAATCTTAGTCGAGTAAGCTCTCCTGGCGCCGTCATATCGGTGGTGTTTTCTTTGCACCTGTTGCCAAAACACGTTGTTTGCATCTCTTTCACTCCAATGATATCTGTTAACCCTAACCCGACCCTATACCGCTTACATAATGCTCGCGAGCTCAAAGTGAAGTGCGCTTACCAGCGTTAACGCGTATCCAGGCGTTAAAGAGCTCCTTCAACAACCCCACCACCATCTTGCTTGTTTCAACCTCTCTCATCTCCTCCAAAGCGACGAGGCGCTATGAGGGACTCAGCATGTCCTACTACGATGTCGACGCTATCCTGACGGATGGAGAGGTATGGATCTCTTCCATTGGCTTCTATAGATTGCTGCTGGGCTATTCCACCCATGCGTTGTTCAACTACTCCCCTTACCGTAATTCTAACACCATCGTATAGAAAGTCCCCTGCCAGTTCGAAATCGACTGTCCTTACCTGGGCCATCTCGACAACTCAAGCACCGGCTTGAAGCCCGGCACACCTTTGACACTACCGCTATGGCTTGCTGAAATGCTCGCGCTGGCCTCCTCAGGCGAAGACTCCAAAGCACCCCTGACATTGAATCTACCGCCCTGCCTGTCAGACCAAGTGTTGGCAGCGCTCAAAGCGGACCCGCGAGCCGTGACGCTGCGCGACCAGAGCGCACACTTTTATGGAGTGGGTGTGCGTATGCTAGACCTGTTTGACGAGCGCGAGGTGGGCGTTGTGTTGCGCAATACGTTTGTTATCAGGGCGGCTGATGTTGGACTCCATGCGCGGAAGCCAGACGAGGCGAGTGCGAGTGGAAGTACTGCGCTGGGCGATGCGGTGGGCGAGGAATTTCTACGTGGGTTGGATGAGTGGGAGAGGGCGCTGTTTAGGAGGGGCCATGGGGGTGTGAAGTCAATGAGGGAGTGGACGGACAATGTGAAGAAGTGATGATGGAGGCTGGTGGAGCGTTGGGTTATACGAACTGCCTTATTTGGGTGGAAGGACGCTGACTAGTCCCGCCATAGAGCGAGCACATCATGATGAGATGAAATATACCCTTTTTAATTCGTTTCAAGGTGGAGAAGACGTGGCAATGAATTCACCGCGTTGATGGACATCTCGGACTCTACACATACTTGGTAGCCAGCGTACGTAAATGTATTCTCTGGGTACGCAAGTCAAGGCAACGGGGTTTCTTGATCAAGTGCAATAGTGCCTTCTATAGATGACTAGATCATGATAAAGGGTTGTTGTTGTCTTGCAAATAAAGTCAAGATGCTACAAAAATGTACATACTGCCAACAGCACCCACCATCCACGACGATTGATGCGCTGGTTCAAACTTTTGGTGCTTCCCAGCACTTGACATACTCCTACTTCATCCCTTTTATATCACCTCTCTTACAGTGTCTTTGACCACCTTTATCTTCATATCTACTACCAATCCTGCTTAGGAATACCATTTCAATATTTAATGCCCGTGTGTGATGCCCCTCTGCACTTGACTGATGTCGGATGAAGGTCTAGCCTACCCTAGAAAAAGTTGATGATCAGAGCAGAATTGGATGATGGATCAAATACCTGTCTGTATGTTTGATGGGAAATGATTTTTTCTGAAAACAAACTCCATCAATTTGCATCGGTAAAGATTACTAACAAATTCTACACGATGAAGGGATTGTTATCAAACAACTGGGCATTATTAAACTCATCCTACAACAGTTCTCTAACTCTCATAACGACACCCACACCAAAACAGAGAATCAACCACCCAAACGTTACCAACATATCACTCATCTCCAACACAATAAAATACTTGTTCGAATACCGCACCAAATACGCCGTCCCATACCACACTGCCATCGCACATACCACCAACGGTACATTAACCCTACAAAATACTCGAATCGACAAGGAAGACAGTCGTCGACGTTGTTGTCCCTCACCGCCACTACTTCTTCTATCCCTAGAGGAAGATGATTTAGAGTGTGGTTCTGAAGATACCCCTCGTTTCGAGGGTTGCTTAGAGATGGCGGTGATGATGGAGTAAAAGTTGGGCAGTAGACTGGCATAGAGCCAGCGGAGCAAGAGGATGAAAAGAAGTAGGGTTTCTGGGATATGCGTGCTGAGGGTGCGTTGGAAAAAGAGTGTTTGAGCGGGGCTGCCGTGGATGAGGATACAGTAGAGGGCGTAGAGATGTGCAGAGGCCCAGCAGGATTCGACGTAAGAGCGTTCGAGGAGGGCGAGTGTGAGAGTGAGGTGGACGATGCGGTGGATGTCCATCATTCGTTCGTTTGAGCGTGTGTCTTGTACGTGTCGTGGATGGACAGTTTCATCTGGGGTTATGATGGTGTCTTTGTGCGATGACTGGTTGGTATCATCGCCAGCAACCTCAACACCATCATCAATCTCACCATCAACACCAACAGCATCCCCATCAACCTCATCACCCCCAGCACCCACCCTCCCCAATGCCCTCTCCCTCGCCACCCTCCCCACCACACTCACACCATACCACCAAACCACCCACCTCACCACCTGCCCCCAACTCACACGCTTCACCGAATCCTCAAGAAAGAAATGCGGCGACGACCGCGCAGCCCTCATGTCCGCAACAGCAGAGAACCACAAGAACTGACCTAACCAAGGGGCCAAGATTCGCCGAATATGGTTGGCAAGGATGGCGATGGCGAGGTAGACACACGCTGTAGTCGTTGCGAACAACTTGCAGGAGTTTCTAGTAGCAGTTGTGATGATGGTGCCCCTTCTGCTTCCATCATTGATAGTTCGGACACCATCATCAAAGTCGAGACTTGTAACAAAGGCCCTCCAGATATACACATGCCGAGTAACAAAGTCACGGCGTCGTAAGAGCCCCGTCATCGTATCTGCGTCCCTTTTGCGCCTCCCACCGACGAGTGCTGGCATCTTCAATGCAAACTTGCACGGTCAGAGGTATGTGAGAGATAGTCTTTCTTGTGTGGTTTGGTGATTTAATCGACACTCGGCTGCGAGCAGAGTCCTACAAAATGAAGCATTGCAAAGCCCTGTGGCCTCATTAAGAAAAACACGCGAATCATGTAGCGCAGCGCATTGGTTGTCGCATCATCTCTTGGTATTGACCTACGATCTTGAATATCTGTGTCGCCGCCGAGATAGACGATGGAATCCTGGAAGAAGAAGTGAGAGGGGCGGAACATCATTCGAAAGTTGGTCCAAAACTTAGCGGGGTTGTTCACTAAAAGGTGCTGTGGCTGGCAGTGTGTCTACACCAGTCAAAGTTGATCCTTTCATCCAGTCGGGTGCAACAGTCACGGAAACACTATGAACTGACGTGATTACGAAAGAATTCAACAAGACCAAATACCAAGATTCCATGTTTTCTCACGATTTAAATGCAAAGCACACAGTACAATGAGGCAAATGTGTAAAGTAGGCAAGAACTTCATTCATGCTAAATACCGTACAACCCAATCATCAATCCAATACCGCCAATTGAACCGAAACACGACAACAAAAAGCCATCCAAACAAATTATACCAATCGCTAATCATCCATCCATTCATCACTTCATCCAGAAGAAACGAGGCAGTCCTCGGGGTATATCATGTAACCAGAGCGCAGAAGCGCAGCCATCCCAAGTCCACGTCTATTTCTAATCCCAGCCAAAAAATAAACAAAAAAGTGTCCGCCCATGATGTATAATCCGGGCTCCCAAAAAAGACAATATAAAAACAAAGCCTGTCGGTCTGTTGCAAATGTAAAACACAAAGAGAAAAGAAACATAGTATCGCAAAAGAAAAACAGCCCATCAGGAACATTGTAATAATGCAAGACGAAAAACAACCAAGGAAAAACAGCAAGGAAAGGCCCACCAGTCCAACGTGAGTCGAGACGCAGGTGTGCAGCAGTTGAAACCCCCCCAAAGATATAAACAATGTATACAAAATAGTAAAAACAAGTCTCGCTCTCTTTCATGTCCATGTTCCATTTCATTTCGTATCCATCTCTTTAGTCACCGCGACTGAATGGCCTTCAATCAGGGTAGTAAAAACGTGAAAAGTGTAACCGTAGCCCGGTTAGATGCCTGGTCTCAGGCCCTGCCTGGTATGACGCTGTCCCAGCAGGTCGAAAACGTATCCCCAACTTTATCCATGAGGGATTCAACATGAAGAAAAAAGCCCACAAAATGCAAAAAAAAGAAAACGGAGAGAATAGAACCCAAAACAAATGTACACAATGCAGAATAGAAAAGTGATGAACCAGTCGAATGCGGTGCCAGATGTAAGAGGTAGCACGCTTCCCTCAAGGTGTTGGTGTGTGCAATAAACAGGCAGACACTCTCGCTGCGCCAAGAATGAAGCGTCTGTTCTGAAACCAACCTTGGTTCGTTGGCGTGCTGTTGCGCCATAGAGCCATCCACTTTCATGCGGTTCATCAAGTCTTGGCCTCCTCATGATATCCCACCTCTTGAAATATAACCTCTTGACTCTTTTTCTTTGTTTTTGGTGTTTTCCATCAGAGTTTTCATGTTTAAACATTTGGCTGCCCAAACTTGACGCAACCAGAAAATAAGGAGCCGTTGAAACAATGACCAAAGGAAATAATGCATGCAAAACAACCAGGCGGAGAAGTCAATAATCAATCATGCCATGGTCATTGTCGGTATCTATGTTGATGTTGAGATCTACGTCACTTGCGATGTGGCTCAAATCTTCACAATCAGAAGGTGTAAATGCGGTTTGGGTGTCCGACCCGTACATGCCATCGGCAACTGCATATTCAGCTGCATTAGGTACGTCCGGGTAACCCGAGTAGTTGAAACTGCTGGGGTCATAAGGTGCAGCAGCCATCAGAGACTCGCCTAGGTTCAATCCGGGGCTCAGGGCGGAAGAAAAGCTTTGCCCAACAGACATACCAAAGCTTCCTTCACCAAAGTTGAGCTGTCCCATGCCCCCATTGCTCTGATTAAAGAGCATGACAGGGTCAATCTCATGGGGGCTCTCTTCAATCTCGGCGAGCACGTCCTCGTTGCGCCCAGACTCAAGGATGGGGCCACCAGATTGATCGACCTCAACTTGAACCTCCGCAAACCACGGCTTGAGGTCGCACATGGCTGGCCAGTCACCCCCGCCCTTGCCGCCTCTCTTATCCTCTGACCGGGCTTTGCCCTTTCCCCGAGTAGGCTTGGGCTTAAAATGTGTACGACGCAAATGAGCGGCCGCGTTGTAGTAAGCCCCGTACTGCTTGCCGCTCGAACATGCTTTGCATTTTGAAAGCGGATAAAGTATCTCAACATTGGACTCGGAGCCGGCATCGCGGCAGACATATTTTGTGACTGTGACCTTGTGTTTGGCATTCACATGGCGTCGCAGCTCATGTTCGCCACGAAAGCCTTCAGGATGGTCGTTGCACAGGGTGCATACGACTTTGGGGTGCACTGGGCGTCGATACTTGGACTTACTGAGGGCCACCTTGCCGTGTTTGCCAGAGGAGCGACCACCTGGAGAGGCATTGGGTTTGGGTGCAATAGAGGCCCTCCCATTGATGACGGTTCTTTCCAACGCCTCCCTAGCACGGCGACGCACGCTGGAGGTAGACTTGATGCTGACACCACTAGTAGCGGATTCAGATCGTTCCATATCCGGTGCGAATAACATATTGGGATTGAGTCCCATGGACTGGTACTCCTGAGGCGGCATCGAGTACGGGAAACTCTCACCGATGGCCATGAGGGATTGACTGTGGTCTCCAGCCTTCCACTCGGAGTTGGTAATGGTACCAGTGGATGAAGAGCCCATGGTGTCATCTTCCATCATGATATCAGTGTTCTGCGAGGCGTATGAGCTGCGTCGTATCATGCCAATACCGGCAATATTGCTCAAGGCGCTGTTGTCCCGAGTCATGGGCACAGGCGCGTCTGGTGCCGATGAGGCGGATATCATAGACGGAGGAGCTGTGGGCGTCAGGCTTCTGCAAATGTCATTGGGAGAAAAGCCCGTGCCTGTCGAGTCCAAGTATGGTTTCCCCATTGACAGGGCGCTTGTCGTCAGATAATCGCCAGGGTTGATGCCAACATCAAGGAGACCCAAATCATCTGCGGAGGTAGGGAAAAGATACTGGGCCGATTGTGCTGCAGATGGAGGCAGGCCATGTCGAGATGGGTTCATTCGTCGTGGCCAGGCCGGCTGCATACCGGGCTCAGAGCGATTCGATACACTGCGACGCATTGCCTGAGATGCAGAAGACTGCTGCTGCTGCTGCTGCTGCTGTTGTTGCGGGGGTGAGAAGGCAACACGCGGCTGGCCAGCGAATCTGGTCTGGCCCTGTTGACGATTATGAATTGATGCACCTCGCCGCATGGCCAAGCCAGTGCGTTGGAGCTGTGGACTCATGGCCAAAGCAGCATCGTTGTGCGACAGACGTCGGGGGCGATTGTCGATGATGGCATTATCGTTGTTGGCGGCAGCAACAGCTCCAGATGCTGCGGGGGCTTGTTGGGCACAGAGGAGCTCAAGCTCAAGCTCCATGTTTCGTGCTCGCGCCCGGATGGCCCCGAGCTCTCGTTGGAGCCACTGGACGTTGTCATCCTGGCGCTGGCTCATGGTGAACGCACCGTCGCAGAGGAGGCCGTGCGCGACCTTGTCGATGATGGATGGGCGGGAGATTGTGGGGATGATCTGAGTCTAGCGGGAGCGAGGTGGAGGCGACGAAGAAAAGGGAGAGCGATGACACCCGTCGATGACGACTAGCGGCGGGCATTCAATGGTGAGACACCCGGGTTGGCCAAGAGGGAATACCTGATATCGACACGGCTGCGTTGGGTTGGCGGCGAGACTTGGGCGACGAAGAAAGACGGAAAGATGAGGGATGGGGATGATGGGTCGGAGGCGGTGCACAGGCAAAACAAAAAGACGAATAATGATGGACGGCGAGCGCACACAAGAGGGATTGAGGAAACAAAGTAGAGTACAAGTCGCAGCAGGTAATGGCGGTTAAGGTAAGTATGCAAGTAAGGTTGTATTGGTAGTAGCAGTCTTGGAGAAAAAGGGAAGAAGGAAGAAGGAAGAGAGAGAGAGGCGGACGAGTCGACAAGAGTGGGAGCAGCAGACTGATATGTATGGATGTGTGGGTGGGTTGTCTGTCAGTCAGTCGGTGGTGCTGAGTTGTCTATCTGTCTGTGTGTGGTGCAGTAGGTAAGGCAGTTGATGTATAGAGGTGGTGGAGGTGGTGGTTATGGGTTGGGCAGTGGGGGCACTGCGTTGTTGCTGCTCTGCGTTGTACTGTAGGGATGCTGCAGGTGTGTTGTAGGCGTGTTGTAGGCGTGTTGTAGGCGTGTTGTAGGCGTGCTTTAGGCGCGATGTAGGTGCAAGACCGCTATAACAAATGCCGTCTTTGGCCGTCTGATGCTCTTCCAGTCCAAGACACGGACGGCTTCTGGGGGTCCCCAACTCTTATATCAACCTGACCGGAACCGCGGGTGGAGTTGTGGCGTAGCGTAGAGAGAGAGAGAGAGAGAGTGTGGGCAAAAGAGGAGGGGGGTGGGGTGTGCAGGATGACAGTCCAGGTGGAGACTGAAGGTTGACGGTTGACGGTTGACGGTTGGCGGGCAAGACGGATGGGGTCCGACGTAACTGGGTTGTCAACCGTAAAGTGTCTATCGTGTCTATCGTGCCTATCGTGCCTTTCGCGTGTGTCCTTGAATGGGAATGTTGATGTTGATGTTGCTGTAGATTTTCCAGTGTTGAATAGTGTAGTGTATCTTGTATGGTGTAGTTGCTGTGTATGCTGAAGTCTTCGCTAACCAGTTGGTCAATGTTGGCAGTTGGTTGTTGGCGAGAGAGAGAGAGTTGAGAGTTGCGGGGAAATCTCATCAGACGAGAAATCGATGGGATGGTGACGGCTACTTGTAGAAAAACGACGATAGGAGTATGTGTCTCTTTTTTTTTCAAGGCGGCAAAGTACGGTGTAAACTTTTTTTTTGGGCAAGGCGATGAAAAGTAGCTGGCATGGCATGGCATGGCCAGCAAGGGATTCTCATTTTTTAAGGGGGCGTGGGCAATCGAATTGGATGGTGGTCGCCACAGATCCTGGGGGCAGATTCCACTGAGCAAACGCAACAGGCAAAATGTCCCGTCACCGTCACTCCTTGAAAAAAACGGCACAAAAAACGAGTGCCAGAGCGCGGCTCCGCCAAAAACCAAAAGCCCAAAGCCCAGAAAAAAACACCACGGAGAGCAAGAAACAAGGTATCGCATGCCGTACCTGTATACCCTCCAAGCACATACAAGTGTACACATGCCGTGCCCCCGCCGCCATCCCAATCTCCGCGTATCTCCAGCGCATCTGGGGCTGTACCCAAGACCCGGCACCGCGCTTCAAGTCCCAAAACAAGGGAGAGAGACACACGCCACCAGCGGATTGTCTTTTAGTGAGCTGCTGCTGCTGCTCTCGACAGCCGCGACTTTGGCCACTTGGGCTAGCATGACACGATTGCCGCCAAGAGAGATGGATCAGCAATCATGGCGTGAGCCGGACATGCCAGGGATGCCAGCTCCAACAGGGATGCTGCTGGAATGCGGCTGCTGATTTCACGGACGTCCAGCTGGTGTGAAGTAAGTGATGCTCGCCAGCAGCACGCCTGAGTGAGAAGAAATCCAGGGCGGCCAGGGATGGCAACGGCAGCAGACGGGGGGGGGGGGGCAGACGCAGACGCAGCCCGAGATTTGATGGCCAGCCAGCCATCCAATCATTCCATCCAGCTAGCTAGCGGGCTTTGCTCCAGCAGTGGCGTTGAAGCATGGCAAACGTTGGCGTGTGGCTCTCCCGGGTCTTGGGGACAAAGTACAAAGTCGTGGGGTGTCGTGTGGTAACGTGGGGTGTCATGTCTTGGCCTGTGGGCACTGGGGGGGTTCAGTCATTTGTGTTGTTTTGGGGAAATTTTTCTTGTCTCCGAGGAGCAGAGCAAAAGTGGGGTGAGACAAGGGCCCATGGCAAGCGAGACAGACGAAGAGGCGACCGAAAAAAGACATGCTTGGCGTCGATGGAACTCGGCAGCCGTGGGAAAAACACAACACTTACACCGAACGAAAAGGGGAAACGACGAAATCTTTTTTTACACAGACAGACAGACAGACAGGCCTCGGCGCAAACAGCTTTATTTTTTCACCTCGGCCAATACGAAAAAAAAAAAGAATGGTCGATACACCTGTAAATAGAATACGCAGCCAGTTCGGCCCTGGAAAAGCGCTGCCTAAACGCAACAAATCCCCTGCGCGTCTCTTATTAAACGTACCAAGCAAGCAACCTGGGATCAATGCGCTGTAAAAGACAGTTACCTAGGAGTTGTCCCCTCGACTTACACAGCTACACATACGTGGCAGGCAGGTCTGGTGGCGCGCGTAAATGAGAGAAATGAGCAAGAAAATGAACAGAAACCCGGAAGCCGGTTCAGGGCGCGCCCACCGTTCCCGGATCCCAAGCCAAGGAACAGATTTCCTTTCCTTTTCTTTCCCATTTCTTCATAAGGGATGATACAGTAGACTAAAGAAAGCCAATGCATGGCACGGCGTTCCTTAACACGCCCCCCTTTTTTCTCAATTACTGCCCGGCTCTCGTAAACTATCTCCTTTTTTTTCTCTCTCTTGCTCTGGCTTCCCCCACCCCCCTCATCATCATCGCCCATCGCCATCATCCCCCGTCACCCCCATCTGCACACCCGCCCCCCCGGGTCATGTCAGGTCATTGTCACCATCGTGGGAATTTTGTGACAAGTACAGTAGCCTCGCCCATCCACCCGCCACAGCTTCCGGAAAACCCCACCCACACACACACATCCGCTCCCAGGGTTTTTCCAATTTTTTTGGCCCTTACCGATCTTTGGCTCTTGTTTCTATTCTTTTAGGAGGTCCGAAATAAAGGAGATGATGCACACACACACACACCTACACATGCATAGATGTCCAACCAACTGCACATGTGTGCGTTTTGTGTCAGTGTGTGTTACTGGACTGCACACTTGTGTGTGTGTGTGTGCCTGTGTGTGAGAATGAGACACCCGTTCCTCCGGGGAGCAGGAACCGACTTCACCACTCCTGCAATTTGTTTCTTTTTCTTTCTGTTTCATTCTGTTATGCCTTTTCCAGTCATTCTTCTCATTTTCTACATCGATTTGTTCACTTTTCTTATTATTACCTAATTGCCTGATGGCACCGCCACAAAAGGCATCCAGCCCGGTTATTGCTGAGAAAACCAACATTGGCCAACTAACCTTGCCCACAAATAATATTACTAGGCTGTGTGGCCGTCCGCGCAGATATCATCCTTCCGTGTCAGTGTCATTTTAGCTCCAAACTCTATACAACAGATATTAGTTGCAATCCGTAAAGTAACAAAGTCTAGGCGAGGCAGGGTAGGGGGGGGGGGGGGGACAAACACGACCCTACGATGTCATCAAATAGCCATCCCTTGTTGCCCTTTTGGTGCAATTATTATTAGCAGCTTCAATATTACCCGGTCGGAAGTTATCCTATGCGTTGGCTAGGGTATTTACAAGGAGTTGATGGGGACCACGGCCCACGACTACGGTTCAGCCATCGGTACCCCCCCTTGCCGACAGCAGCCAGCCAGCCATTTCTCATGTTATAATAATATTTGTTTCGGCTGCATCTGACTGAGTCAAGAAATCCGCGATACCGAGCGATCAAACTAGTCTCGCCGCGCTCCCGCTGGCGCCCCAATCACAAGTGGAGACATGTTGCAACGGGTGATCGAGATGCATCGCATGCGGGCTCGGTGACAGCATCGTGGCTGCGTCCCGAGCCTATTGGGGGGGGTGGGGAGGTGGAGGGGCATAACTTGACGTTGTTGACGTTTATTCGCCTCCGGCTTCCCAACGGCCCTTCTTTTGGTACAGACAGGTGGATAGATAGACAATTAGATGGGCCGACTTGCCTATGACGGCGTCGTTTTAAAGATTTAGAGCACGGCGGGGCAGACAAACAAACGACCTTGCAAGTTCAATTCTAAAGTTTGAGAGACGCTCATTGCCATCCAGCATCGCCACCTTCGTAAGGGACTTATTACGCCCTGAAATTACAACAAAGAAGACCGCGCTAGCTAACAATTGATTGATGGCCACACGGGGAGGCTCACGGGGAGGCGGAGGGGCACTTTACACACAAATTTCCTTATCAGCGACTGCCGGTAGGTGGGACGCGTGGGCGCCGAAATGGATATGAGTGAATGTGGAGGGGGAAACGGGGGAAAGGGGGGGGGGAGGGAGGCGGCGAGGAGCGATGACGGCGACGCGTCCCTTATCATCGACTTGCTTATCGTTGTCTTATCATAGGCATGCGATAGGGAACAAACACAAAATGGGCTTGGCTTCAGTGACTGATGATGGTTGGTGAATGGTTGAACGACCAGGGGGCGGGCACAAGAAGGCGTTGACGTCTGACCTCGTCAAAGTCTCTTGCTAGCGTTTCTGGAGTTGTTTGGAGAGATTCTAACGGAAGCGGTTGCTGCGCCTCGGCCTTGGCGTGCCGAAACTCCCATCCCAGCAAAAAGCAACTATTTGCAAAAAGAGAGCCCAACTAATAACAAGGAGTGAAATGAACGAGAAGAAACGAAACGAACCTCGGTCGGCTTCGGCAAGTTTCTTGTGCCGCTGCTCTTGTGCCGCTTCGTCCGGACCAAAGGGCCTGGACCACGTGAGCCTCATTCTGGGTTCTTGTTCATTGTCATCTTTGCTACTATTATCCCCTTGCTCGCTTCTTCCCTGTCTGCGCCGGATTCGTTGCCAAGCCCCCGCCATGCTAGGAGCGAAAAAGAGCCAGTGGGCAATAGAACAGCCGTACACGCTGTGCGTTGTTGCTTGCTTGCTTGCTTGCTGCTAACTGCTGCACGGCACGGCACCCCTTTTTTTCGCTGGCTTTGCTGGGCCGCGTGTGCTGTACATGAGAGTTGGTTTGTTCGTTCGTCTCTTCTCTGCCTAATAACGAGATAGACTTTCTTGTCCCTGCGCTTTTTTTTACTGCAGAAACAAGCGTAGTATGCGAGGTGCCTCCCCCGGGAGTTGTTCCTCTTGGTTCTATGGGCGTCTGCCCAACGTTGTAACAGCAGCAGTAGCAGCAGAAAGGCTATAGTACGTAGGTGGACTGACTACGAAAAGTACGTAAATACGTACATACCTACCTTGTCGGTTGATGCCTGTGAAGAAGTGAGGCAAGCAACAGCAATGAATGGCTTGCATTGGCCCACAAAGGAGAATTGATTGGCGAGCCTTGGAGCCTCTCTACCCCCCTTGTTCAGTGAGGCTGGCGAAGCAGCAACCAAGAAGGGGTGTGTGGGTGTTGATTGGGGGGGGGAGCTTGGCCCACACCCCCATGCGGCGACCCGTTTTTGACAGCTGGACAGACAGACAAAGCCCAGCTTGGGGTTTGGCGATCAGCAAATGGAGAGGAGATGAGAGTTACGAGTACGTATTAGTTACTAATTAAGTAGCCAGATAGAGTGGGGGAGGCCTGTATACCCACGGAGTTGTGTTAGAGCCAATAGGGGGAGTTACTTTTGGACTTTCAGTTACCATTAGAAATCAAGGGAGAGGAGCGCGGCTCTGCAGCTGGATATGGCGCGGCCCTGTTTCGGTTTTGAGAGCGGGCTGATGACGGAAAAGTGCTACGTACTTTACATGCCTAGATGCATATGCTTCTTTTTACACGCAGCAACTCTGTAAAGTCGGTTGTTGTATTTGAGTTGACAACAGCAGACAACTGCCAAATGCGGTGTGCTCTTTTAGTGGGTCAATCGATAGAACACCACACTAAAAGAAACCGGTAACGGCGGGGAGGTTTCGTTGATCATCGTTTTAGTTGTTAGTATTAGTTGTCGATTGTTTTGGGAGATTGCGTGGGGCGCTGGTGGGGATGGCCGCCGCCTTGTTGTGGCTTTTTTCTTTCATTCGATGGTGATCTTTAGGATGGCGGGTTTGTTTCTCAATTCGTACGCCTGTCGCGAATGCGGAGCCGAAAATAGCGGCAGCTCCACATAAAGAAACGGTACTTGAGGCGTTGTATCTTTGTATCTTTGTATTCTTAGTTTTGCTCTGGGGTGAGAGGAGGAGGAGGAGAGGAGGGTCTAGACTACGAAGATCATCAGATGGATCGACATGGAACGAAGCCCCAGGCGGGCTCACAATGAAACAAGGGATAGGCTTGGCGAGCCAAAGATGAACGTTGCTCAACGAGATCCGACCAATACGAAAAAAATAGGGGAGCTGGGCGATCTGTGCAGGGAAATGAGAGGATCGGCAAAGGGTCGAGAACACGTTGTAGAATATTTATTTTTATTTTGTTTTGATACACTCAGTTAGACCAACGAAGCTGAAAAGCGGCAATGCACGGACTTGGGTGAAGAGAGTTTGGAGGAGTGAGAGTGAGTGACTGTGGCGGGCGTTTGTGGCGGGTCGCCGGGTGCTGCCACAATCCCATCAAACGCCCTGTTTTTTTTTTGGGTTAGGGTGTGCCAAGAAGTGTGAGCATGATATTGCAAAAAAGTTGGTGATTTGAATTAGGCTTGGGTCTAGAATTTTTGGAAGAGCAAGGGGAAAAGACAACATAAGATTTGAAATGAGCGGATATCCCGTGGGGCATTGTCGTGATCCAACTTTTGCTCCCGTGGAAGTGAATTCCATACATACGTACATACGTACAGCACATACAGTACGCATATCTCTCAGATCATGGCTAGTTTTACTGTGTGGCTGAAATGGGTAAACGGACGATCTTTGGTAGGAGAGGGGGTCTTCTGGCGCGCGTGCGAGGTGCATTTCCTCGCCCCTCTCGCTCGGCTACAAATCGAAATAGCCGCGCTGATGTGTCCCTTGTCCTTGTCACCTTTTTTTGTCTTTTTCGTGATTTGATTTGTTTTATCTGATACGATTCTGTCTTATCCTTGTATCTTGAAATCCTACCCAAAGTGGACAGCTCGGATCCATCTCCGAGTATTCTTTTTCTTTTCTTGGCTCTGATGGGTTTTCCTGTGCACACACCCCCCCCTCAATATGAAGCGACCACATGGTTTTGCCACCTCAAGTCTTTAAAAAAAATGCTATGCTTTCTGGAGCTGCTCGTAAAGAATTCCCCGGGTTTAGTACGCGGGGTTACCATATTGTTTTATTTTTGTTGCAAATACTGTGGGTAAAAGTGACGATTCATGGCCAAGCACTAAATGAGGTCATACAATACCATTGTTCAAATAAGTAATACAAATCATTTGATTCGGGGATAAGGTACCTTGTTAGTGACGACAGGCTTTACGCGTCTATCTCGGGGTTACCAATTGTGATAATAAATCATTTCAGCACGTAAACCAGTGACGAATGACTGTAGGACTTTAGATCAAGGCCCGGAAGCAACGAGTTGCCGTGGAAAAGTCCTACACTGAGCCAACCAGCCAGAACTGCACAGAACTTCAGCCTGCATCAAGGATCTCGAGTAGTCCTAGCCACACACAACGCTGACGACATCAAATAAAAATTCTCAGTCACCCAGCAAACTCTCATGTCCGTCCGGATGCGGCCAGCCATGCATGCATGCATGCATCTCTGGTCTTTGCTGCCTCCCCAAGCTGCGCTCCTACTACACCCAGAGTCGTATGCGGCTGGCGCCGCGCAACGTGTTCCTGTGCCGCCTTTTGGCGGAGGTGTATCTCCATCCCCGAGAGGGTCGCGGCGCGCGTTTTTGTCCCACGTATACGTATGTATGTAGACTGACTGTTGGTTAATCTAGTAGAGGAGGCTGAAAAGCACAGAAGGGCAAAAGCATCGCGGCACAAAAAAGGCTTGTCGCGCGGACCAGGAACCGTGAGAGGAGCAGCCAGGCCCGAAAACGTCACACGACTCTCCACCCCTCCCTGCCCTGGATCCAAACTCTATCTTCAGTGTGCCTTATTTGGTGTTTCATTTCGTTCAAGTAAACTTTTTTGTCCGAAGCTGACATCTCCGACCCTGTTCATATTCCGGTCTTTTACATGGATTGCAACATTCATCATTTGTCACAAAAAAAAAAAAGACTCTACACCGTCTCGACGGCAAAGTTGCGGTAAGGTTCGGCTTGTTCGTTCTGGACTCCTTGTGCTGATTGATTTTCGGTGAGGCAGACGGCCGCTAATGCCTTTGCCCCCTCACTTTTTTCTTTGCTGCTTGAAATTGCCTTGCCTTTTTGGTGTACGTAGTTGTAAATTGGCAAGGTTGTTCACTTTGGGCTTCTTGCATCCTGGGTCTGTACCATGTTGCGGGACGTGCAAGAAGAGGTGGCGGGCAGAGCATAACAACAAGTACAAACTCTGTAGCCTGATAGTGATGGTTGAGCGAGCCGGCGGCGGGTGCAGCGGCGCTGAAACGAAACTATTGCTCTCATTGCCCAAACTATCCTGCAAGGCTAATTCTGGCGGGGTGGCAGTGGCCATGAGCCTATCGTCGCCCTTGTCAGGTTGCATCGCCACAGAGAGAGAGAGAGAATAGAGCGGTGTCCCAAGCTTGGAGCAGCCCTCACCTTTCTGTTCTGGAAATTGCGTCTGGGCCGGTCCCTACTGAAGCGGTCCCCGGTCTCAATTCATGATTCCGTCAACCCCCCGGGTAGTGGGAGTTGTCATGTCGTACAAACAAACCTGCTAGCTCGCTCCCAGCTGCCATCCATTTTCATTATACGTATCATCATCATTGTTGTTGTCGTTCTAGCACCGCCCCCTTCCCTTGCCTACTACGTAGATCCATCTGCCTCTGGCCCAAGGGGTGAATGACGGCAACAACCCACCACGCGAGGCATCATTCTCTTTGCACCTAAACCGATCCCCCAAGAAGAAAAGGGTTCCATTTCCCGCGTGGGGTTTGTTCTCATTTGCCTGCGCCTCCCCTTGCTACGCACCCCCCTCCCTTGGCTCCGACCTCGTATCAAGCAAGCCCATTACCACCCGCCGCCTCTGCAAGATAGATATCCTCCACGTAAACGCAACACCAAGGACATGTACCTGCGTATCGCGTGCATCCGACTGCCAGCTTGAGGGGCGCGCCGTCCCAGTGGAGCGCTGTTTTAGGGTCATCTGATGGGCTCCGGGGTCGGTGACTTGCTGGCTGCGCTGTTAGGATGCAGCGCCACGGTGGACCTCAATAATTGCACGTTTTGGTGGCCATGGAGAGATTGTGTTGCCTTCAGTTCGCTTTGCTTGTTTGGCAGCCACCCACGACTGGGCGTCAACAGCGCTAGGTTGATGAAACTACAATTAGTTGAGAAGCGGAGGGTGAAGGGTGAAGGGTGTACCCTGAATTGAATGGAGCCTCCTTCGGGGAATTTTTATCGGGGCTTGATTATCCACTGTAGCAACTCTAGAAAGATGGAAGAAATACGCCCAGCATGATACAATGACGCAATCTTTAATCAAGCAGGGCAAAGCAAGAAAAAGAACATCGCGTACAGGCGTTCGTAAACTGGATTTTTCTGGAGTCGCGGGCACACAGACAACTCTAGACACACTACAACGCACCACCGCTAGCCCCCTCCAAGTGTTGCCAATAACCACCCCGCGACAACCGCCGGCAAAACATCGGCCCTTTAGTTGTCGCGATGACACATGTCACTACTGCGTTGCTGTCCAACTGCGCAAGTTCGACATGACGACATAACCAAAGCTCTATGTGAGCACGAAAAAAAAAAGAACAGACTACGGCAAGATGCGCCGTTTCAATTTGGTTTTGCTGGCGCTGGTGCAGCTCTGTGGGGGCCGCTCCCACGGGTTCAGCGTTCACGAAGATCTCTTGGCTTTTCCGCAGGTGCGCACCCCTCCTCCTGGTACAGCAGATTAACGAAAAAACGCTCGAACGGTAGGCTGACCAAGAAGCAGTTTGAGATTGTCTTTTCAGAACAGGCCGTTTCCGAGCGTGATGCGCAGGCCCTGCTAGAGGGCAATGCTCCTCATCCGACCTATGCTGCCGAATTCTCCCAACCAACCTCCGGCGATGCTGCGGAAACCGGTGTGAACGAACCTGGAGTTGGTGCCAAGGCGACAGTCGGTGTGCCTCAGACGTATGAGGTTATTAACATGGCGCCGTTTCGATATCTATGTTCAATACCCCTAATTGATCCGCCGGGTCCCGAGAATCAGACGGCCACAGCGTTGGCCAAGGCCGAGGAGGCACGGGAGCTTAGTCGTGCAGCGGCGAACGGCTGGGATCTGCTCAATTCGCTTGAAGACTCCTGCCTATATTTCATGTCAGGTTGGTGGAGCTACAGATTCTGCAATAACCACGAAATTGTTCAGTTCCATGCTTTATCTTCAACGCCCGCGGGTCAGCCGCCCAAACGCGATCCTCACACAGCCGAGTTCGTACTTGGCAGAACTCCTGCGATGCCTGCCTCGTCAGGCAAACAGTCTCGGAAGAATAGCGACTCACGCCCTCTGCCGGCCGAGCTTCAAATCAAAGGCGACCAACGCTACCTTGTGCAGAGACTAGTGGGTGGCACAATCTGTGACTTGACGGGGAGGGAGCGCACGATTGATGTCCAATATCATTGCGTTCCAGGGCTACAGGCTGACAGAATCGGCTGGATTAAGGAAGTGACGATTTGTGCCTATGTGATGGTCGTTAATACGCCGCGATTGTGTGATGATGTTGCGTTTCTGCCAGCGAAAGAGGCCAAGGCCAACCCCATTACGTGTCAACTCATCACAGCGAATGGGAAACCATTGCCACCCCTTCTTGGCCAAAGCCAACCGTCTCAGAATAATGCCGATGAACAAGCTCAGAAGGATGAAGAGCTAGAGCCCAGCAAAAAGCAGGCACTCACCGTCGGTGGGATCGAGATTGGGGCGAGAAAGGTCATTTCCGCCGCTGACGAGGACGGCAAACCCCCCGCCAAGCTAATCCCTCCTCGAAACCATGCCAAAACTCAACAAACGGCCGAGGAGAAGCTCATCGAGGTGCTTGTCCGTGCCGCCAGCAAAGAAGACGGCGGCAAAGTGGAAGCTTTGACGGCGGAACAGCTGGAGAGCTTGGATCTCAAGCCGGAAGTAATTGAGGAGATGCGGGAGCAACTGCGGGAATTGGCGGGCGACGATGGCTGGCAGCTAGAGATTGTGGAACTGCCTGATGAAGAACTTAGAGAGCTACGTGGGTATATCAACACAAAGGACGGCGCAGTGAAGAAGGATAAGAAGGGGAAGAAGACGACTGCGAAGGCGGCCGGTGGGAAAGAAGTCAAGGGAAAGAAAAAGCTAGGATCGCCAGCGAATACGAAGAAGAAGCCCAAGGCGGACGATGGAAATGGAAAACAGGAGACGGAAGGAAGTGAGGAGACGTTTTTCAAGGATGAATTGTAGAATAAATAGTCTGATGAGAGATGGGGACTGGCGTTGAGTGGACTGGGATTAACTTCAACAATAACGAATTGGTATATATTATGTTTTATCTCACATCTTTTGCTCCTTGCTTTACCAAACTAAATGAGAGTCACACATGATGGCGCCATTTCGGACACTCTGCCTACACAAATCTGCCATTATGCTGTACACGGTGGGACAGTTAGACAGTGTTCTTTGAAGCACCTATAGTCATATCTCTTTTGACTCAAATGATAGTTTTCAATCAAGGTTGAAGCTGCTGTGTTAGCTGTCACGCGTGAACATCCCATAATTGATGGTAATCACTTTGATGTCTATTGTATGAGCGAACGCTGATCATAGACAGGCAACGGCAACGGACTTGTACTGGCCGAGTAACGTATTCCACAGCTGGAATTGTATAGTTTCTTTGAATGGCCTATCGACTGTTACTCCCTCTCCCTCTATGAGTAACTCGTTTTCAAGAATTCATGATTTCTGGTGGAAAGCTCAGGGTGATTTTAGGAAATCACCGCATAATTGAGGTTGCTGTGTACTCGAATCGGTGTGGGTCACTAGTATGTTCATGTTTGGGGCTTGAACTATAAACTGGTGATGAATTTATCTGTCAACCATGGCAAACCTTTACTCAGGTAATGTGTGCTTGGGGGCCTAAAGCTATATTACTGAACTCCCATTCATAGTTTAGCAACTGAGCTGGAGAAGCTATGTTCTTAATAGAATAGCTTTACTCGTTTTAGCTGTGCTGTTTATATTAAAACAGTCCATGTGTGATACAACCAGCCATCTTGATGAATGTTCTTTAATTTAACCCCCTCCATGATGTTCATGAATTTACAAGAAGTCCGAAAAGTCAAGGGAATGATTGAGCAAGGTGAACAAGAACACTGCCGATATAACAGTGCCTGTATAATTAACTGTACAGAGACTTCTACATATTGCTAGATATAGCTAGATATTACAATAACTTCGAAGGAAGAGTCATGATACTAGTAAATCTGTTAATTTAAAATGGTCTGGGGGTGTTCTCTTTTTATCCTGTGGATATATTACACACTATGGTATGTTTAAGGAGCCATCTTGAGCCATGTCATTGGGGAAGCTTGAGTCGACGTAAGTTGGCAGAAGTGCATATTTTGGGGGTTCCAGCAGCGGTGAAATACCTAGCAGTAGTTAGATGATACACATATGGCGGATATCAAGGCTGTGGGTGGTGGAGGCCTTGATGTATCTCGACAAGTAAGTGCTGTACTGTCGGATGTATGAGCACAAGAGTCAAATATTGAAGTCATGGATTGGCATAATGTTGATGTCGTAACTTAAATGCCCAAAGACTTTATAATACGAATTATCATCGAGACAGACACATACGACCATAGGTAATGGAGAATTCGGGATCCCGTCCGCTCTCCCATAGACAAACCATTAACCGGCAGATTAGTAGTTGGGTCGGTGACGACCAGCGAACACCGGCTGTTGTATGTTTTTTTTTCTATCTCAGATAGGTACTGGAAACTATTCGGTGTATACGGAGGCGACAATAAGCCAGTCGAGTTTTTAGATGCCGCGTTTATGGTAGTGTTCAGTTCTTCAGCAAATCTTACGTGTTCATGCTCATTTATGGATTGCTTGCAGTGTCATGTATTATGGATATTCATAGTATATAGGTAAGCAATCGACTTGAGTCATCATCTTTGTTCTATTAGTTATTGTAAGTCTATCAGAATGTCTGGTTGACAATGACTCGTAGCATGAACTGAATAAACAGATGTGGGCCGTCTAACCGTAGTACTGGCGCAGGTCTTCCATGCTTTCAATGTATCTAATTCCCAGCGCTATGACAACACTTTCATGGGGCATATCTGGTAAAATGATGCTATCTCTCACCTTGGCTGTGTAGCTGCTACATCATCATTGCTCAACATACGTTGACCTTTTGGCTTAACCCTGCGTAGAGCGAATTCCTCTTACTTAACGCTGTAGCAAATGATTAAAAAGAACACAATGATGTTATCAATCAGAATATTCCATAACAATAATTCTATAGATTGCTTTGTTACGTCATAACATTGTTGATTTGTTTTTTGACAAAACAGCTTCTGCCATGCTTAGCCAGGTATGGTTCTAGAAGAGTAGAGCTGAACCATGCGCGCTTGACATATACCAAATCCCACGAGGCGAGAGAAATAATTACAATGGGCGAATGAGTTTTGGTCCTTTCTGCAAAGGTAACCAGGGGAGAGTTGAGGAATTAAAAGTATTTGATACTGCAAGGTCAAATCAAGTTGAAGTAAGAGGAAGAGTTGTTCTCTCATCAAACAACGGGCCAATGGCTAGGCCGAGGTTGCTTGCATGACATCATTATTGGCAATGTGAAGAAACAAGAGTGGATCGTTGCCTTGGTAAATAAAGTGGACATCAAATCAAACCTTACACGGCTGGTAATTATGAGCTGAAAACAGAAATAGACGACGCTTCATTTTATTCTCAAGTGAGGGGACGCATGTTTAAAAACTACGTGTAGTTGAAATGTTCTAGGTCTGTAGGCTCTTTGTCTATTCCACAAGCTACGGAGTACAGCGTAGACATGCAGACAATAAATGGTATTCCCACGTCATAAGCCTCTAATACGGATACATGGCGCACAAATAAAGACACAACGGCGGACCTGAATCATCAGAGCCGGCAAGGATCTGAATCCATGATACATACGGGAAGAGCTCTGACGAGGACATAGATGTATGTTTTGCATTTTAACGTTGACGGTGGAACGTTGAAGAAGATATGAGCGAGTCAATGCTGGAAAGGATACTCAGATCGCTGGATCTAGGGGTCTGGTCCACATCGAGCATGGTTGTTCCGTGGGTGATCTCATTTCTCATGGTTGGAATTATATCATTCTTAGGGGGGCGGAGAGGTGTATAACAGTGAACAGCGAATTGTGAATTATGAGCGGATCGCGTGTGCTGTAAACTCAACGCTGGGGGAAAAGAAAGGGGGATGGGGATGAAAGACACACGGCATGGCGCGCACGCGAGCATCAGGGGTTAGTTAACACGAGTGCGGGTATCAAACGCGTTCGTTCTTTCTTTCCTTCCTTTTGCTGAGGAGAATAAACCGACGCATTTGGCGGCACGTCGCCGTACGTATGTGGGAGAATGTGCTCGCTCGACTCGTTTTTTCATGCAGTTGACGAATCGATAGACATGATGGACTGACCAACAATGTTTCCATGTCCGTCTGTCCGTCGTCTGTCTGAGCGATCAGGTCTAATGCAAGCCCCGCTGCAAGGCGTCGCCGCTAGGAGCACCACAGCGCACTACAGCTGCATGTCCCTCCATCGCTTGCTAGGAGATGGCCTGGAGAGCCCTGAAGGGTCCCTGGAATAGCCCGTTTGGCCCGCTGCAGGAGCCCCCACTATAGTGCAGATGTACCATTCCAGCAAAGCTGCTCGCCCGCCTGTCCGCCGCCACCCCTATCTTTCTCCCCCATTTTACCCGATTTATACCTCTCTCTGGAGCTGTCAGCCGCGCCCCTAACACACCTTCTGTGGGCTAGAGAGACGCCACCGCGTAAAGCTGTCCGGTCGCGACACAAGGCTTCACGTTGCCATTGGCGGAACGGCTTCTGTCTAAAGGGACTAGAAACAACTACAATGGGGCTTCCTGAGAAACGGGCTTATTGTAAAAGACGGCGTCCGACCGACGGCAAGTGGCATGTAGACAGCGGGCCGGCGCGCAGATGGTCTGCCTTTGTCTTTGTTTGTTTGGGGTGCTACTGCGTATGTACTTAAATGCTGGCCTTTGTTCTGGTTTGTATGGGCGGCGCTGCTGCAGAAGAAGGGGGTCGGTCAATGCTACCACGCACCTGGGTCTGGACTGTGCTTCGTATTAGTACACAAGACAAGGTAGGTACCTTAGGTAGGTAGGTATACCTCACCTAGGTATGAAAAGAGAAGAAAATAGCGGGATGATGCATGCAACTCTGGGCAATTGGGCAAGGCGGCAACAGACTGGGAAAAGGAGGCGACGCTGCATTGGGCAATGAGCGGGCCAAGGTTCACTGTCAAGGTCGGTTTTGGGTGGCGGTCAGCAGAGATGACGCTGTACTTGGCCGTACGTACATGTACAGGGCCTGCCTGCAGCATCCATCAGCGGCAACGGATGGCCAGAGCAGATGGTCAGGGAGCTGTGCAGCATCGCCCGGGAATAAACCACTGAATCTGGCGAGGAGGGGGGAAAGATGGACAAGGAGCGGACATGGGCCGTAATTAATGGTCAATTAACACAGGCCATCCAGGAATGCCAATTGCGGCGAATCAGTCGCTTAATCACAGTTGCGCACACAAGCACACGCTCAGCTGGAGATGGATGGCCCTGTCTTCTTGGTGGATTCCTGGCCTGGAGCCGCAGGGCCGGAACCAGGGAGGGCACACAAATGTTGGCGCCTTCTGGCTGCCTGTAGGCTGTGCTACGGTGTAAATGTGCCTGTAAGTGGCCTTGATGGCCTATAAATGGCCCTGTAGGTTCTTGATCCATTCGCCTGTACCTTGTCCATCCTTTCCTGCAAGCTACTGCAGCCCGTCTGCAACCCTGGCTCCCCGCGGCACTGGAAGAGCAGCTCATTGGTCCGGGGATGACGATGCTCTGGACGACCAGGACACAGCACGAGAAAAGGGGGCCGGCCATGTAAGGTGTGCTGGGAAAGGGTCCATATTACAAACAACCACAAGCAGTTGAGCCGTCTTTTCTCTCTGTAATATCTCTCTCACTCTCTCTGACGCAGGGGATCAAGGTCGCTCTGCAGGAGGAGCAGCAGCAGTAGCAACAGCAGCAGTAGCAACAGCAGCGCTCGGCCTCACGGCTTTTTTTTCTTTTGATAAAATGAAGAGTTTTTCCTCCGATTGTGCACGGAATGCAGTAATTATCCTGTCACGGAGGGTTGCGCACTGATGCCTTGGAGTCATCTGGAGAAGGTACCTTTTGCTAGGTGATGAGCTGCTATAGTGTGCCTCCGGTATAATACTCCATACTTGCAAACAAAAAAAGACATGTGGTGGACGTAACGGCGAGATATTCCCGAGGCAAATAGCAGGCGAGCTATTAATAACGTCTTGGGGGGTCATGGCAACACAACGGTTTTGTGAGTTGGTGTTAAATTGGTGAGTGTGCGTGTGTAGCTGTTGGTTTCTGATTCCAAGACATGTAATAAGCAAGGGAAAGGAGGCGCCCAGATGAACAACAACAAGAAACGGCGAGGCATAACTCATACCGTAGCTTACCCTTACTCGTTCACAAAAAGTGTTTGTACAAAGTAATGTCAGCAAAATAAATAAAAAAAATCAAACTTTCAAACATTGGGATCCGACCCGCAATCGCCGTCATGCTTCCTTTTTCTGGTTGGCCAAGGGGCCCCAATGACAGCATGATAGGCGACTCACTGGCCATCTGCCATTGGGCGCACGGGGTTCTCGGCGTCATCTGCAACCAACTCGCCAAGATTGCCTTGTCCGAAGCCTTGAAGCTTCAGTGGCAGCTAGGAGGCGTCATTCCAGAGGGGGTCTAGCTGTGAATTTACCTGTTGCACAAAGCACAGAGCACACACACACACACAATGCACACGTCCCATCTCAATTGAGCGTGTGGGAAAAACCTGGAGCCGTAGCCCATTGATGACGATGGATGGATGGATGGCTGACTGGCGCAAGGCACCAACCACATTTTCCACCACACCACCACCAAATTTGATTGATGAATGAATGAAAAGAGATGGATGGCTTTTTCTGTGCCTGGGCGCTCTGCCAGCGCTACTGCACGGGCCCAATTTAGCGGCCCCAGTTTGGGTGTAGTGGCGCTGCTGTGGTGCGGCCCCCCTCTGTCCAGAAGCCCCCCCAGAAAGGGACCAAAAAAAAAGCCCCCTAAAGAGACCCCGGCAGTGGCCGCCGCCCCGGGCGCCTTGCACGTCTAGCACGTCCAAGCAACAGACGGAGCAGCGAGAGAGAGAGAGAAAAAAAATCCCAACTGGGCGAATTGGCGAGAGAGCTGCCGTCACTCCACAGCCACTCGCCGTGCAGCCATTGGAGGCTCATCTTGCTGCTCATCTTGCTATTTCCACCACCAATTGGATGTACCTCTGCCTCGTCCTCGTCCTCCTTACCTGGTCGGATACACCACATCCTCTCTTCTCCTCCCCTTTACCTGCTTCCTCTGTCCGCTGCTAGGCCGTTTCGTCATCTTCTAGCTGCACTTCTGCAGAGAATACGGGTAGATTATCGCCAGTGGCCCCCCCTTTTTGCGCCTCTCTCTCTCTCTCCCTCCCTGGACTCGCCTGTCACGAGATTCTGGCAACGACTCATCCGACCGAAGCTCGCCTTGCACTGTTGACCAGTCATTGTCGCTGATGCTTGTATTCTCGTTGAAGTGAAACAAAACAGATCCATCGTCGAGCAATCGCATCGACTGTTTTTTGTTTGTTACCAGCATCCTCCCGAACAACAGCACCGCCACCTCAGCCAACGTCACCATCACCCAGCATTGCCGAATTCAACCACGCGTCCACGATCGCCGACAACGCCCTCCGTCCCCCTAATTTCCATCTCCGAAGTCATTGCTCTGGAAGCACGAGACCCACCTAATCTGGGGAATTGACCCGTGCCATGCTGTGAGGAGCTCTCTGACGAAATAACAACCGTCAACGTCATGCTGTGCAACCCCGACGACCAGTGTGTTTAACTGCCTAAGCACGACCTGCAACAACCAGCCAGCATCATCGCAAGCACGCTTCCATCTGCATATGCGCCACGTAGGACAGGTCCCTGAATCACAGCGGTTAGGAGCATCAGATCCGTTTGCCGGCGCGGAGTTGTTATAGGAACCCGGTGATTCTTGCTCTCCTAATTTCCACCGTCCATTTTGGTTGGTTCTGCGGACACGGCAAGCATCTTGGCAGACAATTTATCCAACCCATTTGGCTTGTTATCTGAATTGACGTTATGGACGCCTCTTCAGCGGCGCATCCTCGACAGAGGACAAATGCTTCCTATCCTCGGGCACCATCACGGTCATCCGTGAGCACCACCAACACCCGCATGACCTCGCAGAGCGCAAACAGCTCGTCCTCACACGTCGCCACCTCCCCTCAACTTTCCCACTCGCACTCCGCTCACCGCTTCTACCACCAGAATTCATGCCCAGCCCCTTCAGGCTCACCTAGAGCAGCCCGCGGGCCAACACCAGTACTTTCACGAGAGGGCAGCGCAGAAATGATTCGCCAGCCGGCCATGTCGTCATTCCTCCAGGAGAAGCTCTTGAGGGAGCGGCGGACAGACAGCGAGAGGATGAGTATAGCCTCAAGATCACAAACGGATATGAGTGCGTCTCTAGATCTAGGTCGGGCCGCACAGGACTCCAAATTGGGAGACACGGACAGTCGGCGCCCAGGATCCAGCGCTGGCTCCGAACCAACCAAAAAGCAAGGCCCTGGTTTAAAGGAAATAGAGCAGGTATGGGCTCCATTCATCATTAATTTTGCAGCGTATCCCCCATCCATCCTAACACCAGTTTGCAGGTTATTTCAACCCTTCACAAGCAGAATTTTGATTTGAAGCTTGAACTTTACCACCGGCGCGAGCGACAGACGGCATTGGAAGAGCGAGTCGAGGTTCTGGAGAAGGATAAGAGAGAAACGGATGAGTTGCACGATACCCTGATGGAAGAGTTGGAAAAGCGAGACAAGGCTGTTGAAGAGGCCGTCGCCATGATTGTCATGTTGGAAGATCGAGTCGATCAACTCGTTACCGAAAGAAACATGGTCCGCCAGGTGGAAAACGAGGGTTTATTCCGGTCGCAGGATCTCACCGCTGAGTATTTGCACGCTGTGTCAGCCCGCGGTGGCTCGGGTATGAATAGGGGGGACGGGTACGCCAAGGTCGTCAATCGTATGCCCAGCTTCTTATCCGAAAAGAGCGAAAACACCGAAAATCTGCGCAACGTCTACTTGGGTGTGAGAGGGAGTGCCCTCAGTCTACCCCGGGTGGCAGAAGGCTCATCAGAGGCGGGTAATACCCCTGCTAATGGTTATGGCAGCCCGACTCTCAGTGTCTTGAGCGAGAGCTCCTTTGTCAGTGTGTATGGCCAGAAGGCGCAGAGCAGGGACTATCCGCCGCCAGTCGACATGCCACTGTCTCTCGATGGAGTTGATGGGGGCTATCATTTGCCTGGGCCGAGGGAGTCTGGGAGAATGCTACCGGGAAAGCCGATGATGGCCCCGGCTCGATCAGCTACGGCCAACCCTCTTTCGCGCCCCAATGGCTCCTCGCAATATTATTCAATATTAGGCATGGTGGATCACAAGTCCCCTTTACAACAGATCGAACGGCTTGAACGAACTCGTTCTGGCAGGAGGGAAGATAACCGTCCATCAAGCCAAGGCAGAGAATTCAGGGGCGACGAGGCGATGGCGCATCAATCACCGGCACGCAGGCCAACCAAGGAGGAGAAGCGTGAAGCATTGAAGAAGGTCATGACTGACGTGCCGGGCGGTGTCCGCCTCAATGACGAGGGATTTCCGCCGACTCCTGATACAATCTCGACGTCGACATTACATCGCATGAAGGGTTCGAACGACACGCTATCACAGCAGCACGAGGCGATGAGAGATCGGATATCAGGGCTGCAAATGAACACGGCAGAGGTGGGCAGAGAGCGCTTCGGTGATTTTGCTGCCGAAGCACCACTGAGACGGGGACATGTCGGTGGTGGGGCGAGGGACCCGAGAGATGTGAATATTTATGACCACCGTGATGCTTTGATACCCCGTCCCCGCTCTGCAGGCGAGACCACCGTGTCTAATACACGAGGCAGTGACTGGGGTAGTGATAGCGAGGATGACGCCCATTCTCTGCAATCGAGCCTGGATATATGGATGCGAGAGAGCACCAAGTCTGGTAAAAAGGGTGGTCGTGCCTCTCCCGATCTCTTCGGTTTCCCAAGTAGCGCCTCAAGAGGCGGTTGGGCAATGACATCCATGTTCGGGCCCAACAATGTGCGTACTAAGGGAGAAGGAATTGGGCCCGATGCGGCTTTTATGCATGACCTCTTTTCATTGCGTCAGTCGTCCCAGTCGGCACATCCATCGTCACATCCAGCGCCGCCACCGCCAGACAGACGATCGAGCCTTCATGCCCGGACCGGTTCTACCTCAGAGACGTTGCAGTTTCCACAGTATCCTGTAGCAGATGAGACAAGCTCAAATCAGAGACAGCATCAGGCTAGGCGCATGAGTGAAGATGTCCCAATGCGGACGGAGCTGCAAACCCCAGTTCAGACCCAGATTCACCAACCTCCTCCGCAGCAGCCGGGAAGTGACCAGAAGAAGAGTCATTATCCCCCGATTACAGGGCAACAAGGAGCCCGTGCTGGGTTGAACAGGTTGTTCCGCCGCTCTCTAGGTGGAGGATCCTCCAGTACCTCCAATAATAGCAACACAAATAGCAACACCAACAATGGGGCCGAGAACACGGCGGCGACAAACCCTCCTGAGCCGGTGTTGGCAGATGTGCCAAAGAACACCATTAATCCCATTGTTGGAGCGCCATCTTGGGTAAGCCGAAGCGGCGCAATGGACGACGACGATCGATCCGGGGCGACACCACCGCCAATTCAGTTTAACCAGCGGCAAGCCCGCCGAAACACGGCTGGCTCTGAAATGCGCCCTGACTTTATACCCCAAGCAGACGACGTGTCAAACCCAGAAACATCCGAAGTGCCTGGAGGTGATTTGGATGCGCAGAAGCAGCAGGTCAATGGCGCACAGGCATCGGCGACTGGGATGAGGAGAAAATGGCTGCCCACTTTTGGTCTGAAGAACAAGGCGGGCTGAGAAAAAAATAAACAAGAAATAAAAAAAGAGGAAAAAATCAACAGTTTAACTCATATCATGTTTTATTAAAAAGGAGTACAAGAGAGCAAAGGAATGCGAAGAAAAAATAACGGACGGCCGTAGGCAAGCAGGCATTGTTGGACGGGTTTTTTCCTGTGTATCTTAGTAAAAGCATATAAACCTTATCAGTGTAGGAAGAGGGGGTAGAAGCGCACCTATGCGACTTGCCCCTGAGAAATGACAATCACAAACTTTGATTCTATTTACTGTGTTGATATGTTGAAGAACATTGTAGGGTGAACTGGAAGTATTTCAGATGAGGATGGAAAGTAATAACGGAGGAGGAGGAGGCAACAGTGTGTTGAGGGGCTGGTAAAGGGGGCCGTGGAGGAGAGGTTGGGAGAATTACCGGATGCGGCGACGGAGGGTGAGGATGCACCAATGGGCGTGAGGGGGGCGGTTAGCAGCCGCCACTGAGTATATTAAACTTTGATGGCGGATTTTCTTTACATAGCGGTGCGTATAGGCTTATATTTGGAAGTGTAAGATGTAGCGGTTTTTTGGTATTATGTGGAATGCTGTGTAGAGAGTTAGGTGGAGGTCAGCAGTTTATGGGTCATTTCGATTGAGGAACGGATGATGTGCTTGAGGATAAGTGAGATGGGTGCTACAAATCGCATCACTTCATGAACAACTCTACTTGTGTATCATGTACTTAGTAATGTTTGTATAAAATCATCATTGTGTGTATGTCAAAGCTATGTGTATGCACTATATACGGTACAAAAAGCATGTTCCATGTGTAGTTCGTCGTCAAATATGTATCCCATCTCGGCCCACAATCCCTCGATATGTACAGATTGGGGAATGGGGACAGTTTATATACAGTGTGAAAAGGAAAATGGCATATGTTGAGGGTGACCATGACCATGATCAAATCGAAGTAGCCAAAAAGGGGGAAGAGTGGATTTAAGCCCAGTCCCACTTGACGTTGTGGACGAGGCCGATGCTAGTAGCGCCAAAGAGGTCGGCGAAAGCGCGAGGAGAGAGGTCGAGGTTGTTGTAGGCGCAGCCAACACAGCGGTCGACGACAGTGACGGTGATGGACTTGTTCTTGTGAGTGAGCTTGATCTTACGGCCGCAGGGGCTCTTGGGCTTGTAGCTGTCGTAGAGCTTGTCAGAGACGGCGGTGATGTAGTCGCTGTCCTTGTTGCGGCCACCGCAAGCGCCGAGGCCGGGGTGGAACCAGGTGACTGAGCCGGAAGCGGCGCGGGGGGTGATGCTGATGTCGGTGTTGATGTCAGCGTCGGCTTCGACATCGACACTGCGGGCTTCAATGTCTGCGGCAGCACCAAACTCGATGTCGACCTCGGCGTCAGCTTCAGCTTCAGCTTCGACGTCGAGGTCGAGGTCGGCGCGGGCCTCGATGCTGGAGTCGACTTCAAAGCCGGCCGGAGCTTGGAATTCAACGGTGGAGGCATCAACAATTTCGGTTTCAACAGAGATGGGGACAGCGGTGGCAGCTACGGCCATGCTGAGAACAGCGAGGACAGTCTTGAGGGAAGGCATCTTGATGATTGTGAAGAGGGGTTGTTTGTTTGTTTGTTTGTTGTGTTGTAGGTTTGAAGAGAAGAGTTGAGGAAGAGGGTTTGTAGATGGTTGTTGAGGCTTGAGTTGATGGATTGAGAAAAAAAAAGGGAGAAACGACGAGTTCTTATATACTCGAAAGAGCCATGGTTGTTTGCCAACAATACCTCATGCCCAACATCCTAGTGATGCCATCATCTGGGGTAAAAGATAGCGGCGCTGCTCACTCTGATCTGACACGGGGTAAGGGTGCATCTGTTGTGGAGCCAGCCAAGGGCCGACGGAGACTCCATAAGATGGTGTTGGCAGCATCTTCACATGGGCATGATTTGGGGATCTCACTCCAATGCCTTGCTGATGGTGGGTAAACATGTAAGCTAGCGTGTGAACCATACAAGAGACTATGAGTAGCGCCTTGTTGCCGCCGTGAAAAGAAGGGACTCGGGATCAAAATCTAGCGCAGGAACGGACATTTCGACCCCTCGATTAGACGCCGGACCAGGCGGACATGGCTTATTTTTCTCTTGGCTAGCATTAGTGAAACTGACTTTGTGGATGGAATTCTTCTAGATCAACCACACAAAGTGTGTTGGTAACTTTTGTTTTCTAGTGATGCCCACTACCTATGACGGGATTTGTCTAGGCAGAACTTTAGGAAGGCCGATTTGTCTTACATACATAGGTGGAGTTGTACATGGGAGGAGATACCTATCTCGTGGCATGTGGCGACTTTCGGGCATGGGGAAAATCGTGGGGCAAGGGAAACGATTCCGTGTCCCAAATTTTGAGCTTCTGTTTTGGGCAAGGTATGGAATATGGAATATGGAATCAGGGGGTGCGATAGGATACGGTAAGATAAGGTTAGGATGATACATGGGATGAGGCCGAGAAGTGAGATGCGGCCTGGGATGGATTCGGGAATTCGTGAGAACATGAACATGGTGGCATAAGCAGCAGAAATAGCATCGTGGGCACAACTTGAGACTTGAAGAATGTTGGAAGGAAGTATAGTAGACGTAGACGGATGGATAGGCAATGTTGTTGAGAGGATGCAATTAGGGAGTCAGTATTGAGAAAGAGAAACTCAAAGGACTTCAAAGTGCTGGTGTTGCTGAAGTTCTTGAACGCATCAACCGAAGAACCATGCGCTAACCGACTAATCCAATAGTGTCATCTTTATCCCACTTTGACGAGCTCACACACAGACCATACGGTTGCCGCATGGGATAGGATGGCCACGCACGTGGAGAGGTGCATTGTGGCGTGTCCGAACAAACCACTGCTTTCGGCATCTCCCGACCAGCATCTTTAGGCGTCAATGCCAATGTGATGATACACGTTTTGTCTTTGTGGGGATTAGGCAGATTTGGCTATGGGGGAACGGATCTGACCTTCTGAGACATGATGACGACGTGGAAGAATAAAGAAGATGGAAGGAAGGAATACGAAAGAAAAAGGGGTCCACAAATAGACCGTCATCCTATCTTCCGAGTTTATTTGCCGCGTAAGTGTGTGGAAGAAAGAGAACACGCTAAATGGTGGGTGGGTGGTTGTTCCTAGATCTCTGCTTATGGGATAAGCAGTAATTATCTAGGCTTGGTCATTGAGTCGCGCGTCTGGGGCGGGTAGGCGGCAGGTCTCTTTTTTTCGCTGCGAAGTGTTATTATAGTCTGGAAGAAAAAGAAGGAGACTAGCCGGACTTGGAAAGTGAGAAGCTTCTTGATGCAAAGGAAAGCAAAAGGTTGCTCCACATGTGCTTATTCTTGGAGGAGGAGGTTTGTTTGCGCTTTCATCAACTTGGGTGTCTGGAGCGGCTACCCTAGACTGGTGATGATGAGGAAAAAGTGTTGGCAATGATACTGCCTTCATAGCATCTATTGATGGTATCGAGGGATTATAGATAGAAGAACAGCTAGTCTTGCCTGGTCATCAGTTTGGGTGTATTCTGTTGCGCCTTCCATTGCATTTCAGATCTCTCGATGACATGATGGAGGGACCATCGTCTACGTACATGATCTGCCCAAGGCCCGCTGCTTACTTTCTTTCCGAGAGTGGCCTATTGCGCGCATGGATTACTTACCTTTCTGCACCTACCTAATACCTTATATCGCCATCCTGACGGGTGTGGCGGCCGGATCGACGAGTCAGGGAGGGAGGCGGGCGGGCCAGCATGAACACACAGTGCATGCCCCGGCTTTCTATTCATTCTCTATGTGGGCTCTTGGTAGGGTTCTAGATGTGGCTGCTGACAAGGTGTGGTGGAGGTGGGTATTGATAGAACAAGGTCGCCTTTCCTCTGTTATTAACTTCTGCTGATGGACATGTGCGGTAACCGTGGGGTAAAGTACGAAATGCATTGTGCTCACGTCTGTGAATATTAGGATTGACGCCATCAATTGCTTGTGCTTGAGATAATATACAATACAATTATTATTTAAAGATGTTCATGTGTTCAAGCCTTGATGGAAAATCTCCAAACTCGATGTAATCTAGGGTGTCCCTTGACTCATTGATTACCCTGCAGTTAAATTGAATCTCACTCTTTATGATCAAAACGTTCAATAATAAGAGAGGCAGGGTCAGGGCCAAGTGTGTTGAGTATCATGTTTATTATATTTATATTGTTGATTCTTGCACCTCGTTTGCAGAAGCCGGCTTCTCATTTCCCCCGGTTTCTCCTCAACCTGTCGACCCACTGAGGTCTCTGCTCTGGCCCATGCGTTTCTTGCGGGATGCCTTTTTAGGCAAGAGATGGGGGAGGGAGCTGTGCTCAAATGATGATGATGATGAGGATGACAGCCGGAAGCGAGACGGAAGGTATGTGCGACGAGACAAACCCCACAACCTGGGGGATTGGTTGATTGATGAACCATGGGTTGAGACCGGGGACAGTCTGGAGAAAAGATCCGTTTAAACGCAGTTCATTTTACAAAAATCTGCGTTGACAACCCCATCGCTTTCGTCTGACCTGGCTTGAACAGCTGAGGCGACGGGAGGTGCTGCAGGAGCAGCGGTCGCAGCCATGGCCATGGTGAGGAGGGCAAGGATAGTCTTGAGGGAAGACATCTTGATGAGCATCTTTTTTTGGGTCTCGTTTGTCCCGTTTGAGAGAAGACGGGAAAGAATATTTGTTTGATAAGTTGAATAATGTAATGTATTGTTGTGTTACTTTGTTTAAAACGGCGACAGATGAAGGTTATAAATATGCAAAAATCGCCATACAAACTATTTAGCCAAAGCCATAACATCATTTTTTACTTGTGATACTCTAGCCAGGACATTTGGTGTGTGTAGTTTATGCCTGGCATCTGTCGATCTGCCTTCCGATACGGCGATTGGGCTCAGCTGGTGTACTAGATCCTGATGCTTTCTGATATTGATGCCTGGAATACAAATACCGGATGTAGCTAGGTGAATGATAGAACAGAGGACGATGAGACAACTTGAAGATGGGGGACACTAAACAGAGTTGCAAGCTTCCCCATCTTGAGGCAAACGCTGCATTTCAGGGTTTGTTGCTCTGCTGCCGAGTACGAGATGGTTGCTTCGGCGTGTGCGGTACTAAATACAAGCACTTTTACTTTATATATTAAGCTACAGTAGGGGCTATACATACCGGAGCATTCTTGGTGGGGCCGATACAGTGTATAGCCGGTTTAGGGTCTTGTGGCTGACGGGATCGGGTACGCCGGTTTTTCTCTCGATGTTGGATTTTTTGGTGTGTGTTGCTGTCTTTAACAGAGGGAGCTACGTTGGCTACGGAAGATGTTATCTTGGGGACGAGAAGCGTATCAATTGCACAAGATCTCTATTTCTTGATAGTATCGTGGCATAATCAATGCTAAGGTAGGAGAAGATCTGAGTTATTAACACCCACTGTTGGTTGTGTAAACTTGCTCGCTCACGAGCCGAAACTCCCCGCAATCGAGAAATAAGCGCGTACGCTGGCTGGCTGGTTGCCTACCTTGTTGCCCCAATAATACCCCATAGGTAAGCTGACGATGCAGCGATTGGAGGCTTGGGGAACTGCACAGCATGGCCTGTGCGTGTTGTTGGGGAGGGGAAAGAGATGGGGGAATATCCGGTGGGATGTGTAGCTTTGATAGTGAAGCAAGTGATGTCTCTTGATACGGGGGTGCAGTCCGAATGGGGCATTCTTTATACTGTATGAGTGCTGTTATTGGTAGACGCGAAAGATTAGTTTACTATGTTGTATAGTCATGATTGGGTATGGCTAGTGCAGTGACGCGAGGATTGCTTACATTTTCACAATGATTCGATTCGCTGGTGTTCTTACTACGTCCCCCCCCTCTCTCCCCTCCACCATTGGTCATGGTGTTTTCTATGAAGAAATACTGAACGCTGGTAAGAGATGGCATGATGATTCAATTAAGCCTGGATATATAGACTGAACAGTACTATCGTGAAGTCTATCACATGCTGCATATTTGACATTGTGACTGGCCCATCATTGAATTGCCATTCAATCCAAAGACCCCTGGCTAGCGCGGTCGATCGTTCGCCCTATGGTGCTGTCCTTGTCATAGGCATTGGAAATTCCTATTTAGTGACGATCAAACATGGTTTCTTATTCTCACCAACGCTGGATGTCAAAATATCAAAGCTTCAACGTGGTTTTTGTATGTGTATTACATGTCTGTATGGTTGAAGCATATTCCCAGGACAATGAATGACGTCCTCCGTCTAACTATATCCATCGTGGACTACCAATAGGGGCACTTCTTACCTATTGTTGTGTCAAAAGGTTAACCTGATTGCTAACAGACTACCGCCAGGCACCTACACGGCGATTGCTTACATCTCTAGCCCTGTTGGATAGCTTTCACGCACGCATAAGAAAATATTTCATTGAACTCTTCTCCGACACCCTGACACTTGCTGCCAATAATGCTACTATAAACAGCAATCCACCCCGTCAAAGCCGGAATGATGAGGAACGTTGATGGATAAGTTGAGGCAAAACTAGACTTCATGTTCAGAGAATGTTGAAGACTTTGTCAGTCTGCTTTTTTTCTTCTTGAATTCTATACAGCTAATAGTGCCAATCTTTTAGCAATAGTTTCCGTTCATCCACAGCTATGCACTTATAACAGCACATCGATTGAGAGAAATAGGACTGATTTCAACCAGTTAGGCTTGTAGCTAGGTATCAAGCTGAGATGCTGTTAGCTGTTTGCCCGAATGGGCTCTAGATGATGGTTCCTGCTTGCATTTAGTGCAAATCCAAGCACACAAATCAGGATTCCACACTTGCTGCGTTTACAAGATGCCCAATGACGCAATGTGAAAGTATAATACATGCTATAAACTGTGGTGCATTAGCCTTATTTATACATCAATTTTGGAAGCGGAGAAAACACAAATGGCTAGAAGTGCCTAGTACTGAGTCTGATGGACACCCTGAAGCAACGGCTTACCTGCCTTCTCATATCCAGTGTCCTAGAAATTCAAGCGGTCACTGTTGGTGTAGAAACGCCGAGTCTAGATGCGGGAAAATACAGGAAAGACAATAGTCTTACACAGGTAACTAAGCGATCCGTGGTCATGCAAGGGCTCCATGCACGGGGGTAAAAAGGTCGCGGTTCCATCAGGCACAGAGCACAGACATCGCCCTTTCGAGTTCTTCCAACCTCTTATCATTGCAGAGATTGAACTGTATTGCTGCCCAGTGGCGGGACCTTGATGAGCCCAATAGTCTCTCTGTGCATCCCGACCAGACATGCTAACCTCGATGGTTGTGTTAGTCCGTCAGTCTCACCGCGCTCCGCAACCTGACTAACACGCTGTTCATACTCTTCATTCCAGTCCATTGCCAACAAATCGGCGCCTCACTTGGCCGAAAGTATGGGGCCAACTGGATTTGCAAGACCCGCCTGTTTCGCATTGCTGCTCACTCCATCTTGGCATGGCGATATGGGGACAGTTCAGCGTGTGGAAAGATCGCGAAAAAGGCTCTATCAGCAAGTATACACTTAGACAGACTTTGGAATTGGATAAGCGGGCGTTGAGGAAGTCACGGATTAGGAATAACTAACCCAGCCATGGTTCGAGCGGTTCATGCGTGTCATTACAAGTCGGTAAAGGATGTGTAAGCCGTTTCACTTTTGAAAGCCCAATGGCCCGAGAAACACACTGTGTGGAAGCTCTTGACAACAGACAATTGATCCAAACAAGATGCTGCTGAGACATACGGTGAGCTTTGGTGCTGGTCTTCCCATAAAACCTTGTTGTCAAGATGACGAGAGGCAAATGAACAAGATCACAATCGACTTATACAAGTAAGCATACATGAAGTAAATAATATTAGTATATTACGGGTAGAAGAATCGCAAATAGTCATTCAGGGTAAACAAACGACTATAATGCATAATTTGCTTGAGTGCTCAGGGACGGAAAATGGTCGCACCAACCTTGGAAATTTCCCCCAACCCGTGAGGTCTGCGACCGGCTTAATACAATGAGAGGGAAGAAAAGCACCCTGCAGGAGAACAAAGAAAGCCGAGAAACCTAAAAGTGTGGTACTTGGCGTGAGTTGTGTCTCTGAATGTGAGACCTTTCTCGGCTGCACAAAATAGCAGGATGCCCTTCGATCGTGGATTTCGTGCATGTGTCGGTCCAACTACAGGGTGCGTCTGCACAAACTTGCCGGCACGACAGTTCTCCGTTTCCTGTTACTTAACTTCTTTCCAGGTGGAATTGTAATACCAACGACATAGTAAAATATAGGCTCGTCAACAGAACACTGGGGAAGCAAAAAGATGCAAGATGGACAAACGTACCAAAAAGCCTGTCAACACGTGGGATACCATTCCATGACAAAAAAGTGGCAGGAAAATGAAAACAAGGGCCCCGACATCGTGACAAGGGAACAAAAAAAAGTAAAACACACATACCAGCCTATGCCAGACAATGTTGTCTTCTTCTACTCTCCTGCCTACCCACTTACCATATACGTTGCCAACCAGCCCTCTTCTCTATGGAGACACGAACGAGGTGGTCCCCCTTGAGTAAGAACCCAAAAACAAAAACCCCTCCAAGGAAAAAAAGAAAAAGAAAACAAAGAATGTGGCTGCCCGACGTTGTTTCACTTCCCTCTCTCTTAGGCATGTCTTGGGCACACTTTTGGCAAAAAAGCCTTTGCCTAATCAGTTTCCGCGGAACTAGTTAGCATTGGACCCTTCTCCCGCCTCCTTCCCGGCGCCCCGTTGCCGACCGGCTGGGACGGGGCGGTTTGTTTTGTCTTGGATGATCTGCCGCATCGGAAGGGGAAAACAACAAACAAAAACGGGATGGCGCTTGGGCTGGTTTGAAGCTTTCTTGATTTCCTTTTTTTACCTTGTCCTGTTTTGGGGCAGAGGCTGCGAAGAACCTTAGTTTTGAAAGACACACGCGTGGATACGAGAAGCAAGCCTAATGATCGTATGGAGATTAGGTGGAGAATGGCTGTGTGGGGGGTTGGGTTGAATAAAGCGCTTCTTGTGTGGAACGCTAAAGACTTGTCTTCAAGTCTAGAGAGTTGATGAGATTTTGCTGTATAAGTAGAATCATCTCATCCTTCAAGTCAAGGTTCTTTTCTTCATCATCATCTGGCTTTCATCTTCATTACTCTAATACATCTTCCATTAATCCAATCCACCTTTACTACAAAGAACTAAACCCAATTTAATACAAACCGCCCAATATGCGTTTGTCTGTCCTCCTAGCCGTCCCAGCTGTTCTGGCCGCGCCGGCCACCAAGCGTGCCCAGCCTGCGCCTCTCCATGTGCCCAGGGGCTCGGACACCAAGCTCATCCCCAACAAGTACATCGTCAAGTTTAACGAGAACATCGCCGGGGCATCGGCCGCCAGTGCCATGAGCCTCCTGCCAAAGGAAGCTGACCATGTGTTTGACAATGTGTTCAAGGGCTTTGCAGGCCATCTTGATGACAAGGCTCTGAAAGCTATGAGAGACCACCCACACGTACGTTGATATCTATATTTGCTTCATTATTATCTATGCAAGCTTCTTTTATGCTGATATTTTTCATAGGTTGAATACATTGAGCAAGATAGCATCTCTTCAGCTAGTGGTTATGTTGTACAGGAGAACGCTCCCTGGGGTCTGGCCCGAATCTCTCACCGAGCTGCTGGCTCTTCTGACTACGTCTACCACAACAGTGGCGGACTAGGCACATGCGTTTACGTTGTTGACAGTGGTGTTGACCACACACATCAAGTAGGTTTTTTCTTTCCCTGATGCTCGGTTAAAGAGGCTCACATGAAAAAAACTAAAAACTTGATTGCAAGCTGCTAACCTTGGCTTTTCCCTTGAATAGGAGTTTGAAGGCCGTGCCATCTCTGTCGCCAGCTTTATCCCTGGGCATGATCAGGACGAGCAAGGGCACGGAACACATGTTGCCGGAATCATTGGCAGCAAGACCTTTGGTGTTGCCAAAAGGACCCATATTTACAGCATCAAGGTTCTTGATAGCGAGGGCAACGGTCCCAACTCGGGCATCATTGCCGGCATGGATCACGTCTCTAGGGATGCTGCCAATAGGTCTTGCCCTAACGGTATTGTCGTGAATCTGAGTATTTCTGGTGATTTCTCTCAGGCCATGAACAACGCTGCCGCCTCCCTGGGTCGAAAGGGTTACTTCGTTGCCGTGGCCGCTGGAAACTCCAACGTGGATGCCCTCGGAGTTTCTCCTGCTTCCGAACCCTCTGCCTGCACTATCGGTGCAACTGATGAGCACGACGTCAGATATGAGCTGTCCAACCACGGTATCTCTATTGATGTCATGGCTCCTGGAGTTCATGTCTATTCCACCTACCCCCATGGCCGCTACGTGAGTTATGAACCTGCATCCACAATCTACTCAAGAAGTACAAACTAACAAGACTCCTACCTCTCAGGGATATTCTACTGGCACCTCAATGGCTGCTCCTCACGTTGCTGGTCTCGCTGCGTATCTTGCCACTCTGGAGAACCACCGAGCTGGTCCCCATCTGTGCCAGCGCATCCAGCAGCTCAGCACCAGAGGATCTATCAAGAAGCAGACCGCTAGCACACATAATATCCTTGCCTTCAACGGCAACCCCAGCGGTTAAAATGGTGAATGATTTGGAATGTGGACAGTAAAAAGATCGGTGCAACGCATCTGCTAGAAAAGGCAACGCGTTCGTCAATGAATGTTTAGTGAATAGCTTCTTCAAGCTTACGAATTATGCTGGGTAACAAGTAATGAATATGATCACATTTATGATGTAATTTTATGCTTCTAATATTAATGTGACTGAATCATGTTTTGGTCAAATTCTTGTGTGTGTGGTGTTCCCCCAATCACAACATTACCCACGCGCATCACGCCGTTGTAGGATAGTATGTGAGATCAACAAACCCATTCACAAGTTTATACGTGTACGTCATTCCCAACTGTATTTCAAAGTATGCAATGCGGAGGATTTCCAATTTGTCAATGGCCTGGGATGTGAGTTCCTAACGCTTGCCGTTTGTCATTTGCATTGCGTGATCGCTCGAGTCAGGCATGGAATATTAGAACCTCCTAGTAGCTAGTCACGACCACCAAGTGAAAGTACTAAACTTCTAATTACTCGTGCCCTAGCTAGAATGGCTTGTAGAAGTCGGTCGGGTATTTAATCTAGATACCCGACAATAGTTGCGGGCCGGGCCATACGTCCTAGACATATCTGTTATCGCTTTGCCAGAAATGAGTCGCTGCTTTTCTATAGCTGCTTAAAGGGATGGTTTGAGTTCACTTGTTTCTGGGTTTGAAGTTGACTCCCGGATTGTCTAGAACGACTGTTTGTATTGCAGATTTTCTTTGCTAAGCTAGAAGATATAGACTTCCATCCCACTCATCCAAAGCTACCCACTGCCAATGTCTGAAAATGCTGTGGAGAAGGAGACGTCAACTCATGCTATGGAGACTCCAAGGAGACGAGCACCACCCCACGTGGGCGTAAGCAATCATGACTTGGATCAATGCTGCATATGCCAAGCGTCTAAGCCAGTGACACCTAATGCAACATCTTGCTATCATACAGCCCCCGTTCTTTCTCCCAATCCGGGCATAATTGAAATGGTGGGGCATGGTCGATGCAGGATGATACGCGTTGACTAGATGTTAAGCTGCCATTACAGAAGCGAAATCCGCGAAATCCGCCGAGCTTCTGGCGTCAATAGGTAACTAATATGGGGCATAGAATCCAGATCCTGCTGCGCAGACCAGATGAATTAGAGATCGAGCAGCTACGCAGTGAGCAATAGCATAGAGAGGGGCGTTTTTTTCGTTGCGTACATACATAGATAAGCTATAATGCACGGACGTGTTAGCTTTTCTCATTCGGGTCGGAATCTGTGATCAGGATCCTACATACATCCATCTTAGGCCCAGAAACAAGCGCCGCATCGTGGGGGGAAGGGGGTCCACTTGGCGGGATTGATGGTGGTGAACGCTACATCTTTCATTTGCCTTTGGTTGAACTTGGGTGTGTTTCAAGATGTATATAGTTGATTCGGGAAGGTCATATCTGTGTCATAAGATCTGTCTCCCATGCCATGTGTCATGCATTTTTGGAGGTTAATTTTTACCACGCCCATGTGGCAACGCGCCTATGCTTATTACCCTAGGCAAACAAGTGCCGAATTGCGTAAATGATCGGCCGGCTATCGTCCAACTATTCGGCTGTCGAACCCTTGCAGGCAATTGAGAAGACGACATACTCGCACTGACTCGGGAAAATGCGGTGCTATGTCGTGAAGCTCCATAAATGACGCCGTGTCTCGTCTAGTACTTGGGTGGCTAGACTTTACGGCGTCATCCAGATTTTGATTTAGGCAACAAATATCAGAAAGGGTTGTTGGCAGACGCGCAACTTGTTCATAACGTCTAAGGATCAAACCAGAACCCTGGGCCCAGACTTTGAGGTAGCAATGGAAGAGTTGTAACAAGGATTTCAACTGTCCCTGGAAAGTGGCGACTAAAATGTAACGCTGTAGCACTCCTTTTCCCACTCCTGTAACTGCGAAGGATCTCCTGGTGGCACGTACGGCCGGATACAGCTAGATGGATGGAAAACGGGTTGGTTCTAATCAACCGTGAGGAAAGGGCTTTTTGACCTGCCTACCCTAATGGCCAACCGTTGAACAATGCAATTGTATTTGCATGATGCTACACATGTGCGTAGTAAATGAAACCATTTTTTCGACTGGTTCGGATTGTTTCTGACACATAATGTGCCATTGTGTCTTGATAACTGAAGAGATCACCATATATCTTCCAATCTCCTACAAGTGACCAGCTTTCTTGAGTATTTTGGCACATCTACTCTCGGCTCTTCCTTTTTCTCCTTTTGGCTGGCTGTCCACTGACCAGCAGGGTATGCGTGCGATTCAAGGTTCTCCATCTTTACTAGGTACCCCACATTGTCGCCCTGGTAAATTATTGGGTCTTCTTTTCAGACAGTGAAGGATGTGGAAGCAAAACCTTTTTGGCGAAAAAGACCGACTCGCGTTAGGCCAACAAGATGTTGCCTGTAACAGCATGCCCAGGCCACCCCATGAGGATCTTCACCAAGACGAATATGTAGACTGGTTCTTAGCTCTTGATCTCGGTGGGAGGAAAAGCACCGGTCGGTGGGTTTTTTTTTAAGATATTTGTATGATAGGTTTTGTCCATCACGAAACAGGCTGTAGATATACTAATTGGTCCACTACTCGCTGTACAATCAGCGACATCCACCAGGAATTTCACCTCTGAGTTGTACGTGAAGAGAATGTACAGAGAAAGCGCTTGCCCAGATACTTGCATGAGACAGATCTCGCATTTTGTTTGCGTGGGGGATTTTGCATAGCTAGATCTGCAACAGCAAAGATGCGATTCATGAGTTACGCATGACCTGCAAATTGATGCTGCATATTTGTACACGTATTGAAACTGTCCTGTCATTTTCAGGCCAAGTCTGGATCGGCCTGGGTAGCACAAACTTCACAAGCAACTAACAGACGGGATTGAATCAAGAAGCGGGACATTGATGTCAAGAGGCCTATAAGCAGCAAGCAGTTGATGACGTCTTCACTCAAGTCAGGGCAAGAACTGACTCTGCGGTGTGTGAAAATAGAACCGGTGCAGGGCATGACACAATGTACTACCTAGCGCAAGTCTGAAGTCATCTCGGGGAGAAACGACCCGAGGGCAGTTAGTTGGGCAGTGCATTGTGTCAACAGTACTGAGGGTAGGGACGGAACGAACGCTGCCAATGCATCTCCATCACGCATGTTCATTTTCTCGCGATGCAAACTGCTTGGTGTTGAGTTGCCGCAACGAACAACATTCCCCAAGATCGGCGAGATCAACTGTCAATCCGGCTCGGCCCCATACACAGAATCATGCCGGTTGCAATGACGCATATTATCAAGGGTTGCAAAGCTAACAGGAACATGCTCTAGGGTGGTGGAAAGAACCTATCGCAGCCCATTGTTTTGTGGCAAATTCCGCGTTGATCCTTATGGCACTCCACATAGCCGGCTCCAATCGTTTTCTCTATCCATTAGAGTTAGCACCATTTGGAAGTGATTAACAGTACCGCTGAATGTATGTCGCTGTATCAGAATAGCAATTATGCACCTTCACAAGCATCAATGTCAACGAGCGGCGCAGGTATCAAAGGACACATCGGATAACCGGAGACCACAGTATTTACTTGAAAGAAGCTTATATGAACGCCATAATTTTTTCATTTCAACTCGATCCGCGGCACTCTTGTAGCTTGGCAGACTCAACTCGGCCCGAAACGTGCTGGGGTGTCACTTCTGGCATCACGGCACCTTTAAGAAGAACACGACCAGTAGGGGCAGCCGGGCTTGATACGATACGATGCGGTCCAGATCCATGTTGTATCCGCTCCACCACGAAAACAGATCGAAACCCAATGGAATTGTCCCGAAGCTGGGCATTTGCACTTGTTGGCAAGATTGAAGGCTTTTCTGGGATCTGGCGTGGTCACATCTCGTAGGAAGCGCAACCTTCCAGTCGGCACATTACAGTGCCTTGAAACATGCCGATGGTGTTGATTGAAGGATTTCTCGTCATGATGATGACCAATCACTGGCAAACCACCGGTCTGGCGGGATCCTCGGATGGGACAATCTGATAATGGTCGCTCTCCATCCACTCCCGCTTTTGATATGGAGGATTGAGTCTGACTTGTGAAGAAGGACCGATATGTTAGCAACTTGGATCACCATGCCCAAGCCATTGTCATTAGTGAACTATTGCATATGCGGTATGCCGAAGCACGATAGCGAAGGTGTGTTGGTCCCGAATTAACCATCTCCGGTCAGGCCAGTATTTGTTGGCAACACCGTGATGGACATTTCAGCCAAACAGTCCTCAGTCGAGGCTTCCTTTCCCTGTCGCCGCAGCCGATGTCGCAGCTGTTTCCCACTAGCACAGACGTGCCTGCCCAGACAGGTCTCTCGAAGCGGGAGTGTCGTCATGGCAAAAGGCTGCCCAGAGAATAATGGGCCTAATTGGGAAGGCGAGACAGGGTAGGCAAGTACCTAAAAGGTCGACTCTGGGGAAAGAGCGCTGGCAATGTGAGGCTTGGATTTTGGCGCAAAGGTTAGTCGCTTTATCGGTGGCTTATCGTGATTATGGAAGTAAATGTCGCAGCAGACTTCTGTTCCACTCTCCAGGAGACTCTTGACGAATTCTTAACAATGATGGGAATAGTTGTTGCGCCATCAAGGTACAGTAGTACAAACTCCAACATCCAAAGCCGAACTATAGGGGATCAGGCGCTGTACTGACCCTGCAGCCCACCACTACACGACCTGCTGCTCTAACGAAATTAGCGGTTATCCAAGATCGAAACAACAACAAAACATCAGGCGCTTGGTAACGGGTCTTCCAACAGGCGTTGGGGGTGTTTCAAGGGCTGCCTAGCAGACTGATTACTTGGAGGGCCGTTTAAGGGAGCTAATGCGCTGGGCGCACCCATCATGGAGCAAGGCGCACACTCAGAGTCACACTAATGATGATGCTAATTATCTAGGCAACTTTAGGCCTTACAAGGCGCATCCGACATGGACAAGATCACGAACACGTTGCCGTCGCCCCCACGACTCCTCAAGTCGCAAGACATCCAGACGCCAGTTATGATGAACTCAAGAATCCTTTGACGCGTTTCCTCAATTGGTAACAGCTGTAGGGGCCTGATGCTGCATTATCGTTGGTCGATCTACTCCATCGCCGAGGCTGCTGTGGCTCTGCAAGTTCAGCTCGCTCGTCTGCCCTCAGTGTCTGCTGCCATCATCTGCAGGGAATTGAGTTAGTCTCGGGTACCTGCTCTATACTCTACCTCCTATGTGTTTTGCTGACCCCTTTTTATAGGAGAGAAACAGTTCAAGTGGCTGTCCCTTGGCTCGCCTCCCTGAAGCGCCATCGAGGGGCAGGTGAGCACAACAAGAAAAAGCAGTGTGTGGCGGCAAAACTCAAATCGATTGCCAGGACAAGATTTAATGTCCGTAGTTATTTAGTCTCTTGACCCCTAGCGAATACTCCGTTGTGCCTGGATGGCTTGTTTTGGCCGCGGAAATGTCTCAAGTTCACACACCGTCCTCACGCCACTTGACGAGACAAGATAGTCCTTGGTCCCCAGTGCCTTTCACAGTAGCTCAATGCACACAGGTCGATGGGTGGATATTTCTTCATTCCTCATCTCAGTGTCCGGAATATCTGGAAGGAGGAAAACACCTAATGTAGACCTGTATCGTCCGAGCAAGTGAATGATCGAAAGCGCTGGCATATCCAGATTTCAGTTTCTCTTTGCTCATCGTTTCAACTACCCCGCCCATGTTCGTGATGCACTCCTTACCCCATTGTGAGAGTATCTGGACATGACGTTCAACCTAGGTCCTATAGAGCAGCTGTGAGGAATCGTTTCCATGTCTGGTTACACAGTGATTGTAAGTGAATGAACTAAGATGCTCCACATAGGATATTCTGATGTTTATGCGGCCCGGCGCCGAGGGCCGCATCGGTTCCTGATTTTCTTACTTGACTACCGGCTTGGGAAGGTCAGAAAATGCAGTTTGGCGGAATGACCCTTGAAATGGTGTTGAAGCTTCCGCTGAAACCCAGACAATCGTGTCTCTTATTGTCGACCCTGCGTGGGAAAACATGTCGAGATGAAAACTAGTGAAGGGAGAAGGATATAAATACAGACCTTCTCTCCGAGACAAAAGGAATTATCTATCAGTGTGTGCATCCTAAAAGTTGGCCCAATTTCCACCTACTACCAGAGTTTTTTCACTTCTTTTTAATCCTGTCCTTCCTTCAATTCAAGCAAAGTCAATCTACCGTTTATTACAAGACCAAGTCACTGAAGATGCGTTTGTCTACACTCTTGACCATTCTTCCAGCTGTTTTAGCTGCTCCTGCCAAGCGATCAGAGCCGGCACCACTCATCGTCCCCCGTGGGGAGACTGCCCAACTCATCGCGGACAAATATATTGTCAAGTTCAAGGAGCACGGCGGTCTATCCATTCTCGATGATGCACTCGGCCTTCTGACTAGTGATGCCGACCATGTCTTCAGAGGAGCGTTCACGGGCTTTGCAGGACATCTTGACAAGGACACGTTAGAAACTCTGCGGGATCACCCCGACGTAAGCTGCCATCGCATTTCTTGGGCGGGATTGAGGTTGCTAATAAAGCCGTTTGACAGGTCGAGTACATTGAGCAAGATAGTATTGCCTCGGCAAGTGCCGTTACTCAGCAAAGTAATGCTGCTTGGGGGCTTTCCCGCATTTCTCATCGCCGACCAGGCTATCCTAATTACGTCTACGATAATAGCGCAGGTCAGGGAACCTGCGTCTACGTCGTTGACAGTGGAGTTGATGATCGTCATCCAGTAAGTCTATGGTAGAACAATTTTACTAAGACGGTTGTGAATGCGAGCTAACCAAGCGGGTGCTTCTAGGAATTTGAGGGCCGCGTAACCAGACTTACTTCATTCATTGACGGTCAGGATTACGATGACTTTGGACATGGAACTCACGTCGCTGGCACCATTGGCAGCAAGACCTACGGAGTCGCTAAGAAGGCCAGGATCTATGCGATCAAGGTTCTCGACTTCGAAGGAAACGGTCCTTACTCCAGCATCATTGCTGGGATGAACTACGTCGCTCAAGATGTACCTCGGCGAAATTGCCCTAATGGCATTATTGTGAACATGAGTCTGGGTGGCCCTTACTCCGAGGCTGCCAACAACGCCGCAGCGGCTCTCGTTAGAAGAGGGTATTTTGTAGCCGTCGCAGCCGGTAACAGCAACGACAATGCACAGAACTATTCACCAGGCTCGGAACCCTCTGTGTGCACGGTTGGTGGTACTGCCAAGGACGATACCCGCTACAACATGTCCAACTGGGGCCCCTTGGTGGACATTCTCGGTCCCGCTGTTGACATTTACTCTACCTTCCCAAGCTCCCGATACGTAAGTCACCTATTTAAAGATATTCGCGATCCTTTACAAACGAACACCAAGGCTAACCGAGGGCGTTTTATTTCTATAGGGATTTCTCACCGGTACTTCCATGGCCACGCCTCACATTGCTGGTCTTGCTGCTTACCTTGCCTCATCCCAAGGGAGGAGAGCTGGCCCCAGCCTCTGTCAAGAGATACAAAGATTGGCTACTCGCAATGCGATTACAAACCAGACACCCAACACAGTGAACTTGCTTGCTTTCAACGGCAATCCTTCCGGCTAGGGGTTCAAGTTGGCAAGGCTGCAGTAAAGGCGTTGCCTGAGATGGTGAGGTTCGATTGCATAAGTCAAATGATATTTGACGGTTGCGTATTTCTTTTAATGAGTTCATGTTATTTTAAAAGTAGTATATTTCAGTCAATATATGTACATATGGTTTGTTTGCGACAAAATGACTTTTGCATGTGAGCGTCTAGCATGTCCATGGATTATTGCAGTGAGTTTGTATCGAAACGGCGGATGGATCACTCAAGCTACGATCAGATGATAACTTGCCATCGGATTGACATCAGCCTTGTGTCCAAGGTTCATCCAAGCATGTGGGAAACTGCATACATACAGTAATAACATTTTCTTTTTGACGAAGGGGCATCGTCGATAAAGTATCAACCGGATGAACAATCAGTTTTCTTTAACAAGACCCAATTTTCGGGAACCTGCGATGGCGATAGACAAAAAATGAGATGCCAGGGTTAGGCCCACGAGCAATGACATCATAGACGCAGAATGTCTCTGCCAACCCTGGAGCATCAGCTATTCAAGAGCGGGTGGGATTTCCACACAATACAACTGTAACATGCACATCCATGATCACGTTGTCCATCGCCTCTTGTAAGCGTGAGGAGGTGGAGAGTGGGTATGGTGGCCCTTTTATAAGTTAAACCACCCCCCTGATTGCCAAGTGACTTAGTACAGTAGGTACTGCACCTCCAGCCCTACCAGATCCAAGCTTCAGGCCCTGAACGGTAACCCCCGTCCCAAGCGCCACTTTCATAATGCTACCCGTAGGTGGAAATTAAAACATCCATCACCATCACGAGCACTTGCGAGCAACCACACAGCACAATAAATATTCCTTGCACAATGAAAGCCAAACATCCTATTCCCGGACTGTTGTAACTCAACTCTACTAAAAGAGGGGGAACTACGACTCTGTGGGGGAGGAAATCAAGGTGTAGGCTGCAGCTGCTCCCGAGCTGGGCAAGTGTCCATGCACTGAGACATTGGACAAGGATACTCTAGAAGATCATCGTGTGATTTTCCCTGTATAGTCGCAGCCGGGTGACGTTTTTCCTCCGCATCATTCTCTGAAAAGGGGGTATAACTACTGTATGAATTCGACGAAGTTCGGACAAGGGACATTTTAGAGTGTTGTATTTTGCCTTTTTGCCCGCTTTTCCTGTGGCTTACAGTATGGGTCGATCCAACTTCGGGGAAAGATTTAGAGGTGAAACTCACATTGCCTTTTTTTTGGGGGGGGGGGGGTTGCAATGCTAAAATGTCTCTTCGGAATTAGTTCAAATCCTACCGTACCTACCACGGGCTTGTTCATCATAACAAAGGAGAAACGAATATATGAACGGCCAACCTCCCCCCACATCTCTTAGACCTTGAGCCTGAGCCCGTCAACGTACAACCATCGCCAAAAAGGGACCCCATTGCAGGAGACAACCAAAGATGCGGTTCACAAGCAGCAGTTCCATCTTGCTCCTTCAGCTGGCTGGCTCAGCCCTCGCTGCCCCATTCGACACACACAACCAGCTCAACAAGCGAGTCCCTCCCAAGGCCGATGGCGCGAGAGCAAAGAGCGTAGTAGATGCCTTTCGGACTTCGTGGGCTGGCTACGCCAAGCATGCGTTCCCTCACGACACGCTGCATCCGCTGACCAATAGCTACGAGGATGACAGGTAAGAAAAGACTCCCCCTTATTGGACACAAGAAAAAAAAGCGATTCCTGGAGATGTTCTGACACATGCGGCGCCACAGGTCTAGATGGGGAGTGACGGCGGTCGACTCGCTGAGTACTGCTATCGTGATGGGTGAGACCAAGGTGGTCAATTCGATACTGGAACACATTGCCAAGATTGACTTTACCACCACCGCGAAAGCCAACGATCAGATTTCGGTTTTCGAGACCAACATCCGTTATCTTGGCGGGCTTATTTCTGGTAAGTCAATATGTCAACCGGAATGGATCAACATTCGCTGAAAATAAATGAATGATAGGCTACGACCTGCTCAAGGGCCCGTTCAAACAAACCATACCCGTTGACCCCCGCAAGGTCGACGTTCTTCTAAAGCAGGCTGTAAGTCTCGCAGACAGCCTCAGCATTGCCTTCGACACACCCAGCGGCGTCCCTGTCGGCGACATCTTTCTTAACCCAACCCGCCGCCAGAGAGACTCCACCAGCAACAGCATCGCCGGCTTCGGTACGTTGGTACTCGAATGGACACGGCTGAGCGACATCTCGGGCAATCAGACGTATGCCAAACTCGCGCAAAAGGCGCAATCACATCTCCTCCGCCCTAGAGGGAGTCCCGAGGCGTGGCCTGGTCTGGTAGGCACCGAGGTGTCTGTTCAGACCGGCGAGTTTCTGGATAGCGACGGTGGCTGGTCCGGCGGCACGGACAGCTTCTATGAGTACCTGATCAAGATGTACGAGTATGATCCGCGCGCGTTTTCCGAGTATAGAGACCGGTGGGTGCTGGCTGCGGATTCGACCATGGCGCATCTGGTGTCGCACCCGACGTCGCGCAAGAACTTGACATATTTATCGCAATTCTCTGGGCAGAGGACGGACCCAGTGTCCACTCACTGTAAGTCACACGCTTGGTTTTTGCACCCACTGTCTCGCGCACATAAAGTTCTGTTGCTAATCAAATCCCGACTCGTGTCGCAACTCTAGTGGCCAGTTTCGTCGGCGGCAACTTCATACTCGGCGGCGTGCTCCTTAACCAAGACAAGTACAAGAAATTTGGCCTCGAACTAGCCGAATCTTACTTCAACAACTACCTTCAAACGCCTGCTGGCATCGGCCCTGAAGTCTTCCGCTGGGTCGACCACTCCCTGCCACCCGGCGAAGGCAACAACGGCCCGCCGCCAGACTCCCAGCTCGACTTCTACAAAAAGGCCGGCTTCTACACCACAGCCGGATCGTACATCCTCCGGCCCGAGACGGTCGAGAGCCTGTACTACGCGTACCGCCTCACGGGTGACACCAAGTGGCAGGACATGGCCTGGACGGCGTTCCAGAGCATCTCCAAAGTCTGCCGCGCGGGCAGCGGCTTCGCACAGCTCATGGACGTGATGAAGAAGGACGGCGGCGGCTTCTACGACCAGATGCAGAGCTTTTGGATCGCCGAGACGCTCAAGTATCTGTATCTCATCTTTGCGCCCGAGTCGCCGGTACAGCTGCAGCTGCAGGGAGGCAAGAAGAGCGAGTTTGTGTTTAACACCGAGGCGCACCCCATGCGGATCCGGTCGTCGTGAGACAAAAGCGAAGCTGCTGATTCGTGGTACCTGTCCCGGTTCATTTCCCTTGAAAGCTTGCGTTTGGCAGGGCAAACTTGGGTGGCGCAATGCAGGGGTAGGTGGAAATGGTGTCAGTCAAATTCAAGAAAGTGCTGAGCTAGGAAAGGTGGTGCGATGATGACCTGGCAGCGCCTAGCTAGAGGAAGTAGGCGGTGAGGCGCGGATGTGCGGCTGTACAAATTCTGCCGCTATAGCTTGTGTGGATCCCCGCGTTTAGTGTCGGCGCAATTCTCACCAGGCTTCAGATCGCTGCTGGTTGACGGGACGGTTACATCGCCAGCACGCCATCTGCTAACATGTATATTGCATGTGTGAAACTGCTTGCACAACAGATGGATGATCATGTGAATAGGCAGATTTAATAACAATTTAATAGTTGGATACATAAAATGATGTTGTATATTCATGCTCAATGTCTACGTCTTCATCGTGCGCGAGGCGATATTGGCATGGGGGAGAGCTAACAAATGGACAAAGAAGCAAAAATACCGAATCCAACTAATACCAAGAGGAAAAGGGACAATTGATGCAGTTGAATAACGAAAAGTAAAAGTATACAGCTATTTTGTGTTTGTTGGTAGAGCACTCCGAGTTAACCCTTCAAAATGTAGGGTACTGCAATTAAAACAAACAAGTTTCAAATTGCTATAAACATGGGTAATTCTCAATTTCTGCAACAAACATCGTAGCCACCCATTTCCAACCTTGTAAACAATGTAAAAGTCACCCAAGCAACCATCGCACAAAATCAATCTCACAAACACCCTGCCCCCCTTAGACTTTTGGTCCCCCGGAAGAAAACCCGCATCATTCAGCCGTTCATGCAAATCTTAGCTAGCCAAATGTTTTTGTAATCCCGAAATCGCCCTCAATCCCAGTCGTTCAACTGTTCCTGCCTTCATGATCTCGAGAACACTAATATCACCCCCAAGAGCCCGGCGCCACCAGTTGCGGATTTCGATACTGACCAGCGAATCGATGCCCTTGGTAGCAAGATTGTGTGTTATTTGCAAGTCCTCTTCCTGCCAGAGCATGAACATGCAAATTGTTTTGGCAATCTCCTCAGTTATCAAGGTCAAACTGGCTGGATCGTCAAGAATCGCTGGGTTGGCGGCCGCCGAGGCGAGGAACCCCCGTAGGCGACTATCGTTGGAGGACACGGCGTTGTTCCCAGCGGACTCTAGCTGGCGGTAAAAGCTCATGCGAACATCTCGTTTCCACGGCACGCGGTTGCTGGGGTCGGACATGAGCCTTGTCGCACGCATGCCTGTTGAGAGATGGCTGAAGTTTGTGAAACTGAACCCAGGCCCAGTTGTGGATACAGTCTCCTTGGGAGGAGGATCAGATCGATACATGCTGATTTGGACGGCATCCAAGAGGGCTTGTTCCTGTAGTGTAAATATAGATCCAGACTGAGCCTGATTGAGCAGTGCGGTATTCTTGCTGACGAAACCGATACCCTCCATGAAAATGGGTAAGCAGTTTGAGGGGGAGAGGGTTTCAGAGGGCCTTGATAGAAGTAACATTGCATTAAGTATAAACTTACGGTGACGAAATTGAGTGATTGCCATTTCATTGCTGTAAAGCGCTAGTTAGTAAATTCATGATTCCTCGAGTACTTGGAAAGATATAGCTAGGGGAAGAGGCCAGAGAATCAACATACGCGTCACTAGTTCTTGAAGAAACAATCGTCCGCCTGGGCGTAAGAGCGCGCGAACATTGCGAAGTGTTTCTTGTAGCGACGGAGTAGCGTGTAGAACCTAGTACAACAAAGAGTAAGTAATGGCATCGGCATGGTCAAAAGAGTAGAGCTTACATTAGCAGCCACGATCAGATCGAATGATCCGGCTTCAAATCCCTGGTCGCAAGGATCCTTTGTAATGTCTAGGACTTTGTAGGCCATCCCAGCATGATTTTCAAATCTTTCTTGGGCAGCGCTGAAGAAACCAGAAGAAACATCAGTAAACACGTACTGAGAGTACATGCGAATCCCGTCCTCAGAAACAAGGGCCTGGAGAACTTCGGCGGTTGTGCCACCCGTGCCGCCTCCGATTTCTAGAATTTTCATCGTAGGCTGAGCGTGGCCGCATAGAGACAAAAGATCATCAGCGCTGATCATACCCCTGTTTTTATCATACATGCTCTCTGAGCCGTCGTTCTCCAATGGCAACTGGATAGGGTTGACTTTTTCAAGAAAGATGTTTTCAACATTCTCTGGGATGGAGAGTCTGCGGAACATTTGGACTTTTTTGTTAGCAGTCTCGGAGTTATAGGCTGCGATATTTTCTTCGAGGCCGACATGAATGTCTTCCAATTGTGCGAGGTCAAGTGTAGCCCACTGTTGAGCCTCTGGGACTAGGAGTTCCCAGTCACCCCGAGTTATGGCATCTTTTTTCTTTCTGCAACCACGAAGCATACTTGGCCAAGTGACCTGCTGGTATCTCCAATTTTTCAAGAGCTTTAGACATCCGCAGTATACAAACCGCAGTTATCTTCTCGAGAACAATCTTACGATCGCGTCTTGCTAGCTCGCGGCGCATTAAAGTGCTTGGCTCGAGAAACCCAACATCGGGGCGCCATTGCAGCCGGACCGCTGCAGCAGGATCCTTGCCATCAAATAGATCCTCGTTTTCTAGTGGGGCGAATGTTCCGTTCTTCAGGTTGACTACAGTTTGATTTTCCGGTGTCAGAGCAATGAAATCTCCATGTATTGTGCCCCTGTCGTCCACTTCGCAGAAAGCTTCGACAGTAAGGCTTGACGCTCCTGGCTTGACGCAAATGTATCCCACAGAAGCAGGAACGGCAAGAGTTTCTAGGCGGCGAGCCAATCCATTTGTCATTGCGACTGTAAAGAGCTGCAAGCATGCATCGAGAGTGGTAGGGTGAACGGCATACCAAGAACCAGGCTTGGCTTCATTCAACACGGCAGCAGTTGCCCTGCGCTCTTTTGTATGGGCCGAGATTTCCTTGAGACCCTGGAACTGCGGCCCATAGTTGAGTCCCAAACGTCGCATACGTTCATACCAAAAGTCCTCTGCAAGCCGGCGTGGATGCTTGGCAATGTTCTTTCCCGAAGCCTCGAACTCTTCGCCCGCTTTGCCCTGGCAAACGAAATGCTGCACCCAAGTGGCGCCGTTGAGAGCCATTATGGAGAAATCGAACCAAGATGAATTGGCACTGTCTATAAGGCGAGATGGCCTCATAGCAGTGATTATTTCTATAGTCTCATCTTGTTGAAAGACCATTGCGTTCTTGATAACGACATCGCGCAGGGAATATGTTTCAGAGCCGGTCATCTGTCTAATAGCTTCGCCAACAACTGCGATATATCCTGTACCAGGAAAAACAGTATCGTCCTTAATCTTATGATCTTTGAGCCCAGAAACATCTGAACACTGAAGCAGATTTCTCCAGGATGGCTCTGCATCACTAGTCTCTAGGCATCTGAACCCAAGCAGTTCATGATATTAGTGAGCTTTTAGCCTCCATTCTGTCGATATACGGCTTTCTATCCAGAATTCTGATCCATGATCCCAAGAGTAGGGTGGGACATCTACCGCAATGCGTGCTTGAGGATTGAGGAACGAAAAGTTGACTGGGCAGCCATGAGTATATAGCCGGCCAATCGCAGTGAGCGTGGATATAAACGTCGTCTCCCCTGATCAGCGTGGGGACATAGGTCTTGGAGAACTTTCCGGAATATTCTTGGAATATTTGGCGAAGGGGGCCCTGCAAAGCCGAATGGGGTCCGATCTCAAGAAAGACTGTGTCCTGTCGAAGGTCGTCCAGCAGCTCTTGCACTGCTGTGTTGAATAGAACAGGGGACTCAAGACTGCTCCGCCAATAGGCTGGGCCGAGTCGAGCTTTAGCAACAGAAAAATAGCCCGTCACACTTGAATAGAAAGGAATTGTCGTTTCCTTTGCAGATACGTGTTTCTTCAGCAGATCTTCGTACGTTTCTCCTATTTCACGCATATGGTCTGGAAGAGCAACACATATTAGCCACTAGATCCTTCCTTGTCTTTTGTCACTTTTTGAGATAAGAAGGAATGACGAGACTTACGTGAGTGGTATGCCATGTCAACATGTAGCTTTCGGGTAAAGATGGACGGATCGTGGGCTTTCACAGCTTTAAGTGTCAACTCAACAGCCTCTTGATCATTAGACAGCGTGATGCTTTTTGAGCTATTATCACAAGCTACTAGTGCCCCTTTTACAAGAAAAAGAAGAAACGTTATGGTGACCAAGATCAACAGCCGCCATTGCTCCCTTGCGAACTTGTTTCTTGGTAGTCAGTCCCTGGTAGTAGGCACACAGGATAGCCTCCCTGACGGTCAAGGCGCCCGCTGCGTATGCGCAGGCAATCTCTCCGCTGGAGTGGCCAACTGCATTGGGCGTGATGCCACTCTTTTTGAGGAAATTGATGAGTGCAACCTGAACAGCAGTGCACAATGGCTGGGAGAACTCGGCCTTGCGGACGAGATCTGCGGTATCTGTGTCGCAAAGCACGCTTAACATGAAGCTGATTAGCAGATTCCCTTTTACCTTCAACAATCGGTTCCTCATTCAAAAGGATATCAACTCCAATTTCGGGCAGAAAGGACATACCTTCCATTGTCCAGATTGGTCGCTCATCGATGTTTTGCAGCACCTTGTCCATTTCGCGAATGGAGTCGCGGAAGCAATCCGATTGCTCAATCAGGCTCTTGCCCATTCCAGCCCACTGGGCACCCTGTCCAGTACATACAAACACAACGCTCGGAGGATTGGTCTTGGTCTTTTGAGATCCTTCAAAGCTCAGAGATGGATCGTCGTGTCGAGCGATGCAGAACGTTCTGTGTGACAGATGCTCTCGGCGTGAAGAAAGGGTATATGAAACACTGTCAAGAGAGTCAAGGTGATTTCTAAGGTAGTCTTTCATGGTTTCTTCCCTTTTCTTGAGTGAAGTTTTGTTGTTTGCGGAAATGGGTATGAGACGTGGAGTACTTTTTGTCGACATATTTATGGGGCCATCAGGAGGCTTTGTGAATTCTCTAGTCTGATGCCCATTGGCAACCCCATTAGTTTGTCCATTGGAATGACCGTTGGAATGATCGTTGGAGTGCCCATTGGAGTCTCCATTTGTTGCATGCACATCTGTATGCCCATTAGTGTGACCATTTGAGTTCCTGTTAGAATCCCCATTAGTAACTCCATTTTTATGACCGTTAGAGTAGTCGTTCGAGTGACTGTTCGCATGTCCATTTGTTTGTCCATTTACATATCCATTGGAGTGGCCGTTCAGATGTCCATTAGAGGTCCCATTAGTAGCTCCATCAGTATATCCGTTTGCATGTCCATTGGTTATTGCACTCGGAGGAGAAATGCAGTAGTCACAAACAGTTTTGGCCAACCTCGTTTGAGAAACCCCAAATGAAGCAGCCGAGTCAACAATGACCTACATGATACTTTTAGCCAAATTTCAAGCTTAAGACTCTCACAAGATGTCACTCACGTGTGCATTTGACCCTCCAACTCCAAAGGAGTTTACACTGACTCTGGCGGCTCGATCCCGGGGCCATGGCGTAGGCTCGACAGGAACTGTAAGGTTTGCTTCTTGAAAGGGTACTGTGAAATTTGAAAATTAGCTCATCCGCATTATAATCCGACACAATAGACTCACTATTGGGGTTTGGCGTGGAGAAGTTGATGTTGGGTGGAATGGTGCTGTTCTCAAGAGACAGAACCGCCTTGATGAGACTTGTGATGTCAGATGCACCCTCACCGTGTCCCACATTTGGTTTCACCCATTGTACAATTAGCAAACACTATGTCTTCCTTGTATATTTGCTATGCAGGCCATCGCTCACCGATCCAATGTATGTGCCACGGTCTCCGCCAAAGACTTTGGCAACAGCAGCAGCTTCCAGAGGATCTCCAATCGGCGTACCAGTACCGTGGCATTCAACAAAAGAAGTGTCATGGATATCGCTTAAGCCAGCAGACGCATACGCTTGCCGCATCAGCTGCTCGTGTCGCTCGGAAGAGGGGTTGGTGATGCCTGGTGTCTTTCCATCACAGTTGACTGCTGTGGAGCGGATCACAGCGCGAATAGGATCACCGTCCCTGATCGCATCCTCAAGAAGCTTGATATAAACTGCATTGACCGCCTCACCGCGAGCATATCCATCCGCGGCTGCGTCGAATGTCTTGCATGATCCCGTCGGTGACAGCACACCCTGTTCCGTCATTCTTAATGTCATTCCAGGGCCGATAATCATATTGGTACCAGCCACAATCGCTCCCGAACAACTCCTATTGTACAGGGCTTGGCATGCGTCGTTGATGCACGTCAATGTGGAAGAACACGCCGTTCGAACGGTCATACTGTCTGCAATTTAGTAACGGTTTCGACCAACACCGTTTTGGCGAGCGTGGCTAGAGGGGGAGGGGGATCCTACCTTGGCCCCTGTAAATCGTATTCATATGAAACTCTGTTGGATATTGCGAAATCTGATTCGGCCATAATACGATGCAAGGCCGGGTGTTGGGGATCAAATGTGTTCAGCTCTTGCCAATCTTCACCAAACACACCAACATAGCAGCCAATATTGCTACCTCGCCAATTCACCTGGCCACCGTTCTCCATGCATTCCCACACAACTTCTAGTAAAAGACGCTGTTGGGGATCCAACTTTTCAACCTCGGCTCTGGTCATTGAGAAGAAGGGGGCATCGAATGCTTTGATATTGGTATCTTGGAGAAAATAGCCCTGGTCTGTGGCAACTCGGTGTTTCGACAACGCATCGCTGTAAAAGGCATCAACATTGTATCGATCTTTGGGAACTCGACATCTCCCACCACGTTTGTTGATAAGGAGGCCCCAGAATTCATCAGTTGTTGAGATTCCACCTGGTAACCTCAGGCTCATGCCCACAATGGCAATAGGTGGTAACGTATTTGAACTGGACTCCATAGCTGGATATGTGTGATGCGGGATGAATTGATAATAAAAGTAAGAGTAATTGTGTAATATTCGAACTCTTTCAATTGCATGCGGACTATAGTGGTCTATATAACCATGAAAGACTATACTATTCCGTCTTCCATGGCTTCCTGATTACCAAACAAAAAAACTTGATAAACGACATCATGTTGACAATTAGACATTGAGTGTTTTCAGCCGTGCAAGCCCCATTCGGCCGTTGAGATTTAAGACATTTCGCAGCCGAATAAGGAAATATCTCCACATTGTATATCCTATGATGGCATCGCCGATTGTAGAGCATATCGCGGGTCACAGTTAAGTTACAGAGGCGATTGTCCTTTCCAGCAATATAGTAAAGACAAATATGTAGATGTACCCACAATGTAAGACAAGAAATACCATGGCTCAAATATAATAAGAGTGTCATGTGCCGCATGTCTTTTTTCTTTTCGGCATTTCCCCCAAACAGACAACTTGATACACGGTGGCGCTAATCGGAAACGGACTATCAACTCCTGGCTGAGCTGAAAGATACCGTATACCAACAAGAGTGCAGGCGGCTTGGTGTCTAAGAATCCTGCTTGATTAGTGAAGGCTGATCGATTTGTATGGGCCACAATGATGACTGTCTTGCTCCTCTGAGACAATTGCCACCATTCGTGCCAGGCCATGGGTCTCCTCGGAGACTACTCCGAACGAGCTCGCAAGAACAAATTGCTTACAGCAGCAGGTTATGTTATGTAGTTTTCAACTACAGATTAGCTTTCTCTGTGTCCAGAGTAGAGGCAATTCACGAATGGAATGCCGCACAGGCTTTCATGTTGTGCGGTATCCGTGGACCCCACTCCCATCATAACTTGTTTTTTTTTTCTTGAGAGCAACTATCGGAAATGTTAGCGTAAAGTGCGGAACCAGTATCTAAGTCACCACTCTTTCTCTCTTTGTCTATAGGTGTACACTGAGTCTTTGGTTTACATAGCACATACCTCTGATCACTCACGTATTACCTAAACGGGGTCACACCTACATTCTAGATTTTCATAATCTACAAAGTAGGTATCAGATTGTGTTACGGCGTCGGTACTGCAGGGGTCGGTCTACCACTTTGGGATAGACCCATGTCCAATCCTTGCACAGATATCCCACTGAATACCATGTCAAATCTGCTTATCGTGGAGAGATCTCACTAGAGCCCGGCGATTAGTGTCGGCAGATGAAAGGAGATGCCGGGGCCACAGTTAATTTCCGAACATGAACGAATGCTAACCTGTATAGTCGAGAATCGTTAGTGGAATGAAGCCTCTGATGCAAGCATTGCTAATCGTAGCCCTCCAAAGGCAGACAGTCTCTCGTTATCTAAAAAACTAACCTGGCTAATGTACATCCTTAAAATTTGTGACATATCGTGTAAAGTGTTCTGATCCTCATGCTTCGCTGCCATATGTAATAGTATCTAATCATCTAGAGAAAATGCTACACAGCAGATTTTGAGGCTCCTAAACCCGACCATCCAGTTTTGCCACAGCGCACGGAACTAGAGCTTGACATGCAATCAGTGGTGCCGACTTTCATGCGAGACACGAGCGTGACGAGCCAAGACATGTATGTATTTGCCTTGTCATTACGGAGTACAGATCGCCCAGATCGGGTCGAGAGTCAGATCATCGTACAGCTTCCGAAATATTGCGGCCGCGCGCGCGTTGCCACCTGAAAAAAAAAACCGTCTGCTAGAAGGCCTAAAAAGCTGCGTTAGCATCAACAAGTTCAATAGTCTTGTGGTAAGAGAAGAGACAATTTCAAATTACTGTGGTTTTCTCGTCAAAGAGAAAAAAGAAAGCCTACTATGAGCAAGGTGACATCGTCTAGAACAAGATCCGCGACGTCGTCTTGATAGCGCGCACGGATACGTGCTATTCACGATTAGCTTCGGATCAGTTGCCGAGCGATTCACCCACTCAGCAGCTGTCAACTTGTATTCAAGTACGTACTTTCTTTCCAATCCAAAACTTCATACGTAGCTGTACTTACCTCAATACCACTTGGTCAGCAATGCCGTGTTTTTGTTTGATCGCCTGGAATCTAAACCGAAATACCATTACCTCGAGCATCCTCCCTTCAATGTAAGATGGATGGATGGATTGACAGCAGCTTTAAATTGACATTGCGGCTTTAGCGGCGGCCTTTTCGGCCCCGGTAGAGGGCGGGCCGCGCCGGTGGCGTTATTTCCTTGTTACTATGTCTTCAAGGAAATAGAACCCCCCCTCCCCATTCTCCTCTTGCATTGCCTTTCTTCTTAATAATCTTTTTGATCTGTAGCCTCGGTTCGCGGCGCGCCATTCCGCAGGAGCTAGTGCTGAGAGATAGAGAGCTTCGAGGCCAGGCAGACCGCATTGTTTACCTTCTGTCCTTGAGAGTGTATTCTCAACACCATTTCCGAATGGCATCAGACGACGCGGTTTCGTCCCAAGAAGATGATGAATCCAGAAAGGCAACTCTGGATCATGTGGAACCCCCCATCACCCCAGAGTGGAAAGCCGGGAGCGGCGAGTATCTCGTCGTGTTCACCCTATGTCTTCTCGCTCTGATAGTGGCTCTGGATGCCAGCATTCTCGTCCCAGTGCTTCCTGTAAGTCGCCTTGCTTCATATCAGAAAAATTAGAAGCACACTCCTAAAACTAACAAAATGTTCCTTCGAATAGATCATCGCCTCGGATCTAAATGGAACCACCACAGAATCCTTCTGGGCTGGATCTTCCTACCTCCTGACCTCTGCAATCTTTCAGCCTGCCATTGGCGCATTTTCTGATGATTTCGGTCGCCGTCCCCTGCTCTTCATTTCCGTCATGTTCTTCACCGTAGGCACCATTGTGTGCTGTCTATCCCAAGACTTCACGGCCTTGCTGGCAGGAAGAGCTATCCAAGGAGTCGGAGGCGGCGGTATTCTCTCGCTCAACAACATCATCCTGACCGACATCATCCCCCTTCGGCAACGACCCCTATTCATCTCCTTGATAGGCATTTTCTGGTCATTAGGTTCGATCGGAGCTCCTACTTTGGAAGCTTGTTGGCAGAGCACGCCAATTGGCGTTGGATCTTTTACATCAATTTTCCATTTTGCGCCATTGGTCTGCTGCTTGTGCCCTTCAGTGTTACGTTGACGGCGAAGTGGCCTAGTGTGAGGACAAGACTAACGTCTTTCGACTGGGCCGGCATGGTTCTATTCACAGCAAGCTCCAGCAGCTTCCTCCTTGGAATCACTTGGGGCGGCTCTCAGTTCCCATGGAATAGTTGGCGTACTATTCTGCCTATCGTCGCTGGTGGCGTTGGCTTGGTCGCAGCATTTGTGTGGGAGCTGTACGGGGCCAAGCGCCCCTTTTTGAGAGTTTCCATCATGACTGATCTTTCGTCTGCTGTTGCATATATGGGAACATTGATTCAAGGAGCAATGGCGAGTCAAAACAATCCCCAGTGGTGAGCGTAGGCGGTAGTCGTTCTGAAGTCGTTGCTAACGTGAAAGAATTTGTGTGTTTGGCATCAAAGCTATACTGCAGCCTTTATTATTTACCCATCTACTTTGAAGGAGCCAAAGGCTTTTCTCCAACAAAGACAGGCGTCAGTCTCATCCCGATATCTGCATCCCTTGTTCCTTGTACCATCGTCGTAGGGATTATCATCAAGCGAATCGGACATTTCCGATGGGCTATATGGTTAGGGTGGATAATTTGTATCCTATCGTCCGGCCTTTTGATCCTTCTGGACCCTGACACTCGAACGTACGCCCGGGTATTGATCTTCATGGTTGCCGGTGTCGGCCACGGTCTGATCTTGATTTCATTCAACATTTGCACCCAGGCTCTAGCTGTTGGGTTCGACGCCTCGCAGGCAGCTGTCCTTTACACATTCTCACGGAGCGCCGGAATGTGCATCGGTGTGTCAATTGGCGGTAGTATACTCCAAAACACCCTTCAATCTCACCTCCACGCTCAGAATCTGCCGTCAACAGTAGCGACAAGCATAGGACACCTTTTAGATCACTCACGTGATCCAGCTGTGCAAAAAGCATTTGAGATTGCCGTTGCGCAGAGCTGTAAGAGCGTCGCCGAGTTCTTGGTGGGTTGCGCTGTCTTTGCGTGTCTGGCGTCGTTCTTTATCAAATCCTGTAGTACCAATAAGGAGTTCAAACCGGATCATGTAATGAGGCAGAAGCAGGACGAACAGGGAGAGAAGTCGGTATGAGACCTAAAAGATGCTGCATTCATGATGGTCGGCATCGTGGCTCACATAAAGTGTACAAGCTCCCTTACCAGGTGTTGGACTTGACTGTCTGGCGAGCCTGCATTAATACCATCATCTTTTTCACCTCCATTTCTTCCAACTTCAGTGGCGCGTAATGCAAGAGGGGGAAATTGAGAACCGAGTTTAACATATTTACATTCTTGTTTTTATATACTGTACTTATCTGTCTGGTGTTGAGGATTCTGAACCGTAAAAGAACTCCCCATCCTGCAGGATAACAATTGCGGTATTTACATGAATAATTGAAGATAACATGAAAATCATCAAAAGCGTAAAGTCATTAATGCCAGAAAAACAAAAAGGGCAAAAAACGTGGTCCAACCACGAGAAGAAAAAAAACAGAAACAAAAAAACGCCGTAAATGATGAAGCAGTTTGAGGGAGATTAGCAACCTCAACCGCCAACTTTGCCCTCGGCGCCCGGTCCTCCAAAGAGGACGTAGCTGCCCCAGTTGCTGTTTGGTTTGAAGTGTGTTTCCTGGCGATATCTTGCTGCGTCGCTCGTGACAAGCTGCTGGCTGCCGTCAAAGTGCTGGTCGTGTGCCTCCAGGTCCGTGTATGTAATGTTGTGCATGTATGCGGAACGGCCAAATCCCAACTCGGGGAACTCGCCGCTGCCCATGTCTGTGGTGGTGAGCGCCGTCCCGCTGTTGAAGATCTCGCCGTAGAAGTTGATGCGGTTGGAGCCCGTCTGCAACGTTCTGAAGGGGGAGACGTCGCGGGTGAATAGTCGGCCAGGGTAGTAGCCAATCCACCGGTCCAAAACCCAGAGCCACCAGTTGCCTTCAAAGAGGTAAAAGCGGATTTCCATGCCATACTGGCCACCGTTGTCCTGCGACAGTGGGCTGAAGGTGATGCCAGGGTAGATCTCGTCATCGTACTGCACCCAACCGTCGACGTCGCGATTCCAGCCGCCGATGTTGTCTTTCATGCCTTGGTAGCCATTGGTTGTGAAAAAGACAAACAGGTGCGGTGGCACTATTTGGTCAGGGTAGTTGATCCAGCCAGCCTCAACGGTCTGTATAACAGAGCCGCCACCTGCGACCGGGACGTTGTCGCGGATAACAGCTGTCTGCACCAACGAAAAGTCCGAGCTGTACTGCACATAGGGGTTGAACAGACTGTAGACAGCAGAGCCACCCAGGTTAGGAACGACCTGTCCACTGCTTGCGTACCAATGTGAGCCAGCATAGCCCGCCTTGGCCCGAATGCCATCAGTCAATGTCGAATTATCCTCGAGACCAGGCAGTTTCTTAATAGCTTGCTGCTTAGTTGCCTTGGAACGAAAGATGGGCACCGTGCCTTCCGGCCCCTTGTGCGCCGCTGGGTCCTCTGCTAGTAAGGCCCTCGCCTTGATCCGGGATCTTGGGGGCGAAGACGGCGGCGTCGCAATCTCTCCTTGAGATTCGGCTTTTACCCAGTCAATGACCTGGCCTTTTGAGTTGACTGTTGTCTTGACAATTGGGAGATTGTGTGTTGTTTTGGCGGGAAGAGGTGCGGCCACAGTGCTCTGTAACAACAGCACTGTAGCTAAGAATATGATGAGGCGTCGATGCATTGTGTGGTGAAGAAGAGCAAGAATGATGATGATGGTGATGATGAATAACAAGACCCAAAAGAAAAAGAACCAGAGTAGTATGTGCGATTATTGACTCTTTTTATCATCGCAACCTAGGACTTACACAACATCCAAGAAGCTGCGAGCGGTGGTTGGGTGGGGCAGAGGTGGCAAGGCAAGTCAAGGGAGGGGAGTTCGTGATGGTGAAAAGGTGCGGCTGGCGATGGCCTCGTGGTTGTGGACTTGTGAACTGGCGTCTTTTCTGGATGGGCATTATCTGAGACCCGCAATGTACCTTTTCCGATAGCAATACACATCTGCAATATGTCGATCGAACAGTTTGAATTGCATTGCTGCGCCGAAATCCGATTTTGGACATGATGAGGATGCCATCTTCTCTCTGGCACGCCTGCATCGGTCGTCAAGTGACACGTAGCCAACGAGATGCCCCCACGTCGTCGCAATGCCACCACCTGTTACGGCCATGAGCTCGCAACAGTCCACGACAGGTGATGGCGCCTCTTGTCACGATGGGGATTATCACAGTGGTAATCTCGATCCAAACATGGCATTCTGTCGGTTCGTCCAAGAGAGAGAGAGAGAAGAGAGAGACCGGGCGGAGGAGGTTGGATGCTGGATGCTGGATGCTGGGGGACTTGGCACAGGGCGGACTTCGTAATAGTGGATGGAAGAGGGAGAAACGTTGATGCAGGCGGCTGGGCGCTGTTTGTCGCTGTGGCCACGGTTCAATGACGCTGTAGACACTGGCAAGACGCTAAAATGGAAAAGTCTGTGGAGGGAGATGGGAGGCGACAAATCCACCAGCCATCGACTGCCATTAGCACCCAGAGCTCCTTCGGTATGTATCAAACATTGCAACAGATTAGAAACAAACATTGAAGAGCCAAGAATAGAAAAAGAGAAAAAAAAAAGCTCGGTCTCATGATGTATCAAGCATATCATATCCTCTAATGAGCCTCATGACAAACAGGCAAACAGACAGCAAGGCATCACAATGGCTGTGCTTGTAACGTGTCCAGCATCCTGGCAATTAGTACGCAGAGCACTGCAGAAGAACGCAAGACTGAGGTCCCTTCAACAGTGATGCCTCAGAAGTCGCATTGTAATGTCAGACGACATCCAGCAGTCGTTATTCTTCATCGTGCCATCTAAGCCTCAAAGTGTTGGTTGGCGGCAGGCTGGGATTCGGATCTACGATCGGACAGTTCCGAAGAAGCCTCCAAGTTCGTCGATTCAGGCACAGCCCAATGCCAATCGGGCCAAGGCCAGGCACCAGCTGCAGGCACTTAAGCCAAGGGAGACGCTAAAATGCGGGGGTGCTGGTGGCTGGCTGGAGGGCCTTGCACGCTGTAAATAAGGCTGGGCTGGGGGGGATGATATCCATTAGGTATCCTTGGCAGTGGGTGTTCAGCCACTGCGAATGCCTAACCACAGCACGGTTGGGCTGCCTCATGGTTCACACAGAAGCTGGATACGACGAACATGTGTCTCGGTCTCAACTTTAATTGAAAACTGTGCCCCGTGATTTGTTTGTCGGATGATGTACGGAGTAGGGTGAGCTATGTTTTTGTAACTGGAGGCTGTTTCCTGTGTGTGCAAGTTAATGTGCATATAATTCCAGGTGGAGGAGGCTGGCGTCCAGTACCCCTCAATGACGTTTAGGGGGGGGGCGTGACTTGGGTCAAGGGTTGGAAGTGCACTATTATGTGGTCTTGTCAAATCACTTTATCTCCTTCAAACCCTCAACAATTTGCAACACACAGCATGCAATTTTCTTTGCGACTCCAAGCTGACTGGACCATGGGGCACACCCGCTAGAGCATGGGTCCAGAATCCAACACGAAATATGACTGACAGCAAAACTTCATTCGACGAGCTCAAGTTCACAACCATCTCGATACATGCTTTCGCAACAAGGCCCGTCACAGCAAACCCTGCAACATGTCCAAAATGAGAAACGACACCCCATGAGCACACAGATCCTGCCATGGAGCATACCACCCTCAAAAGGCACGCCGCTCTCAAATAGCAAGCCTCCACACGAGCCATCTCCAATTCTTCCCCTCACACTCTAGGCAAGCCTCACCCGATGCTGTTCCGCGTCGCTGAGATTGTGAACGAGGGCGGCAGAGCGCTCGCCAGCGATTTTAAGCTGCGAAAGACGCCCTCGAAAGAAGCTATTACTTGGTTTGGCGATGGAATCCCCGCTCTTGCGGATCTAGTACGCGTCTGTCGCGAGGCAACATGGACGACGCTTCATATTAGTTTGGCGGACCAGCGGGATTAGGATACCTTTGAGTCTGGTTGAAGGGAATGTGCTTTGGCTGATAGCCACAATGAGAGGTTATAAAAAGTCGCGGCAAAACAAAAGGAGACAAGCCGAACGTGTATCAGGGCATTATGGGCCTTGAACATCTCGTCGAACAGAGATGAAGAACCACAATCGAGCTAAGGAAAAGGGCTTCTAATCGGTCGCTATATGATTATGGCACAGTCAGATTGATGACGAAGACAAAATCCACATCTTTCAAAGAGGTATTTCCTACACCAAGATTATAGTCTAATTATACACATGCTTATCATTTTCTCCACAGACAAGTCCAGCACAGAGTGGTGGGTACAGACAACAAAATGATGAATACATCCCATCCGATTTCCTGCATTTACAAAACAGGAGGCTCACCGAGTGGATCTGCTGCTGCGAACGCCTTCTCAGCATCCGCCTCAGGCGGGTAAATCAGGGTCGTATTAATAAACGTCTTCATCTCCTTTGCCTTGCCCTCCGTTAAGATAGGTTCCCGTTTCCATCCCCGCGTCACCACGGCGTTGTTCTCCCCGAGATCCAGGCAAATGCCGTACTCGGGCTGGGAGTAAGGAATGAGGGGTTCGCCCAGCAAGTCTGCCGCAGCGTTGTGGCCTGCATAGCGACCCATTGGCTGCGCGTGCTGGCATGACATGGTGCTGAAATTTCCCTCGTCGTCCGTTGCGGCTACGCAGGAGTCGCCCGTAGCAAAAACGTCTGGCACGCCGGGCACGCGGAGGTCCTTGTCGACGCGCAGCCGGCCAGCGTGGTCTTTGTCTCCCGCGATCTGCTGAGTTAACGGGCTGGCCTTTACGCCGGCGGTCCAGATGGCTGTCAGAGTCTTCGTCCTACTTCCGTCGGCAGTAACGACCCCTCCAGCATCGATGCTCGTGACCCCGGATCCGAGTTTTGTCTCCACGCCTAGCTCTTGAAGCGCCTTGACAATGGCTGGACGCGGGTTTGGTCCCATATCAGATCCAACTTCAGGTCCGTTGCCAATAAGAACGATGCGGAATTTGGCATCATTTCCAAAGATAGCACGGAGACGGTTTGGCAGCGCAGTCACAGCCTCGAGACCGGTGAATCCAGCGCCGCAGACAACAACCGTATTGCGCTCTGGCGAGTCCGGGAGACTCGGGAGCTTCTTCAAATGGGCCTCGAGCGCCGTAGCATCCTCAATGCAGTCCACACTGAACGCGTGCTCCTCCAGCCCCGGGATCGGGGGTCGCACCAACTTGCTTCCCGCAGCCAGCACCAGTTTATCGTAGGAGATTGTGGAGCGAACACCAGCCGGGTCGACCATGTCTACCTCGTGGGCCGATGTGCGGATGGTGTCAACACTACCCTTGATGAAGCGCACGCCTGTGGCGCGGAAGACGTCGCCGAGAGGAGCGCTCATTCTGTCCGGGTTGGGCTCGTAAAGTCTTGGTCGAATGACAAGCCTCTCCTCCGGAGCAATGAGGGCGACCTCGATGTCGGCGCCTACGGATGCTGCCTTGGGGCTTTGGGTGATGATGCGCCGTGCGGCAATGGCGCTCCACATACCGCCGAAGCCAGAGCCAACAACAAGAATTCTCTTGGACATGTTGGCAGTTTTATATGGTGACCTTTGTTGTGTGTGGGTGAGTGGTTGTGATTGAGACACAATCGAGAACAATGAGTTGTAGAGTGTGAGATTTGTTTACTGAATGAACTGTTTGAATGAGATGCTCTTTCATCAGAATCGTTTCTACTGCCGAACAGGCTGTTCTTATATACCAACAAATCACCAAGACTATTCTTCTATTAGCCTGCCTCACATGCCTTTACAACATCTTACAACGACAGAATACTTCCCCCTGAACGGGTATCGATTTCTAATCAAAAAACGTCAAAGCAGTATTCCAAAACACGAGTCACCCCCTAACTGCAGGCTATTACATTACTAAAAAAATTCATAATACTCATGCGGCTATGCATCCTCCCTGCAGCGTTATACCGCTTGCGTTCTTGTTTCAAATGGAGGTGTACTCCTTTCCATACCCCGTTGCAAGGTGCGGGTTCAACGGGTTAGGGTAAGCGGGAGGGGCCGGCCATAATGGATACAGGATTCGGTCGGACAACGCGGGACTTCCGGGGCGCGACGATTAGCTCGTGTGTCGGTCTTCGTGTTATGCCTCGGGCTGCAGTCACGGGGCAGCGCTATACTTACCAAATGAGGAAATTTTAACCCTGATTGCAGGGTGAGCTTCCCGAGAATGCAGCCTGAGGAATAACATGGTCGGTCTTCGGTAGGTGAAAATCTTCCGCTCTGGGGAATCTGTAGACTGGATGGATACCCGCACAGAACCTCATCGGGTAGCCGAAGGTCCACAAATGAGTTGCGACAAGGGGGTTTACGCCAGCTAAAATATTGTCTTTGGCATTTGATCATGTAAAGAAATAATGACAAGTGATGAAGATTCGGGTTGTTATTCGAGAACAAGCAAACGCTGGTGATTGATGGGAATTATGAATCACATCGCCGACGCGACGAATGGTCACACAAGTTAGTCGCGAATACCCTCACAGCGATATGACTATTTTCCGGCGGGTATTACCAATGAACGCCATCTTTTTAAAGGTTCTCTCATCTCATTATTTTTAATCAAAGTGACAGAGTGCATACGTGATTAAATATCGACACCATCTTTTCATGTACGCTATGTATAGAATTACAACGCTGGGTTTTAAAATCCATGTCACAATGGCCATATAAGCAAGTAGATACATAACCAAGTGACGTGCATGCTACCTGTCAATGCCCATCCACGAAACTACGTGATAAATCTTATATCCCACCATCAATGCTAGCCTGTCTGTATGTATGTACATTGGCACTGTTTCAGCTTTTCAAATATTTACCGTTGCTTTGCAATAAATCAACAACTGTCAATCAGTAGTAAGTAGTTAGTACCTTGTCAATACCAGCTCATTTATAGAATAGCGACTTCATGTATATATGCGATAAAATGCGGGCACGATAGCTTGTAGAGATTGGCAGATCCTGGCTGCATTAGAACGAATAAAGAAAGCCCACTCAGTTGTTTGTTGGAAGGGGGGTAAATATGTATCCTGAGCATGATTCAGAAGTCAAAATCAGCAAAAAAAGAACTGAACCGCCTTGATTTCTCATCTCGGGTGCTATAGGAAAAGCCCAATGCGGGGGTCGAACCCGCAACCTTGAGATATCGCCACTGTTCAGAATCGTGACACTTAAGAGTCTCACGCTCTACCGATTGAGCTAACCAGGCGGGTTGCACCGATTGAGCTCCAAGGCGGCTCGATGGAAACCACTGCACAAATTTTGCATTATGATATGTTACACAATGACTTGCATCTATCTTGTATACGGAGTACATTAATTAATACCCACACAATCAGCACTGACAGGTGCGCGCATCTACCACACAGCCTCAAATTCAACAGTCTCTACCCACGACGCAAGAACAAAAATTCAAGAAGAGGATGAAGTAGTGGCACGCAAATAGTTCTCAATTGCTGTTTTCTTTGCCATTACCTACAAAAATCATGCTGTGTTCGTGTCAGTCAGTATCACCAGCCACCTAAAGAGTTCCGACCTCCTCCTTTTTCTGGTACGTCTTGTCCAAGCTCACGGGATGAAGGGTTTTTTTATATTTCCCGGACCAAATAGCTAGACGGATTGCTTGCCCTGGATAACATTCAGTATTTGATCATGTACTTTGAGGGGCATTCCACTTCCTACTCGTCGTTTTCTTCATCGAATGTTTATTTCAGGTCAAAGGGTCTGGTACTGAGACTACTACTTTTAAAATATTTGGTATATCATTAAGTTCTTTGTCCATTAATTGGTACGTAACGACAGCATCTAGCAGCATAGCTAGCAACTATGTACAGGTATAGCTATATATACATGAGAAGTATTGACGTCTTGAAGAAAGACGCAATTAAAAATTGTTTATTGCGCCGCCTATTGCGATGCTGAACGACCGTGGAGTTTTGTGCGAATGAAATTAGTGATAGTGGTGGCTCGGCTTGATGCCTTGCTCTCGAGAGTTTCGTCAGAGTTGGACGTATCCTCGCTGCGCCCGGTATCGCTGGACCGTCTGCGCTGCATCTCGGCGACGAACTTGGGCCAGGTGTTGGTGAGAACGAGGTACTTGACGTGTGTCTGGACCTTGTCGAAGATGGTCGGCAAGAATTGTTTGGGAATCTCGCCGGTATATTGTGCCCTGAGGGTGAGATCTCCTGACGCACTGGGGGACTGGTTGCTGTACATGGGGAGCTCGCTGTCGAATGGCGTGGAAGGGTTGATGCGAGCTTCTCCACAGAGGATACGGGTTGGCTTCTCGAAGATGGCTTCGAGAGCCTTGAGGTCGGGAGATGACAGGTTGAGGGGGAACTCGGCGTCACGGGGGCTGATAAAGTCGGTGTAGATGGCAAGAGCGCTGTTGAACATGACGAGGTGCTGGTCCTCGGTGGGTTGCTCGGGCCAGGACATTTGCCATGCGGCAGTTCGGGTGAGGAAAGCAATGTTCTCGCCAGAAAAGTCACGGTATGCGGAGAAGTCTTGAAGAGGGCCGGGGTTCTCGTGCAGAACGTGTTCAAGAGCTCCCATGGTCAACAGACGATCACCCATTTCCTCATCAAGGAAATCTATAGTCTGACCCTTCTCAGCGAGATTGACGGATGATGACTTCCACTGGACAGTGGTTGAGGACCTGAGAGTAGTGGTCTGAGACTGTGTCTCCCACTTGGCGTTGTTGGCAATGGCTTTTCTGGTCATGAAGTAGTGCTTGACAATCATGAAGCATGGCACAAACACGGTGAAAACCTCGAACATGGAGGTAGAGAAATGAATCCTATACCCTGGTCAGTATTCTCGTTTGTTCATTTGTTGGTGTCTGTGCGTGCAGATTTTCAAAGTACTTACCATTGGCTAGGAGAGAAGTAAGTGTTGACATATTTGTCAAAGATGGGAACGTAAGAGGCGATCAAGAACATGGGAGTGGCATGAAGACTGGAGAGACAGCAGCCAATGGTCTGGGCGCGCCATCCCATAGTATCGCGAATGTTCCAGGCTCGGTAAAGCATAGTGGGTGCGACCTGAAACTGTTAGGCAACCATGTTTTTCGTGCTTAGACTTTGATTCAATACTCACAAACCAGCACCAGATGAACTGCCAGACGACTGTAGGCCACCACTCCCAACCTCGGCCGAGATCCTTGACTTGCTCGGGGATGGTTGTGCCACGGATCTCGGTTCCGGGAATACCAAAGGTTGGGTGGTACTTGCGGCAAGCAAACCACATGCCCAGAGTAAAGCAAGCCTGAAGATGATTTAGCAAGATGGTCCAGGTCTATTAGCTCGTGGCTGAACATACCTGAACAAAGACACCAACACCAATGAACATAAAAGTTCGCTTGGTATACTCCATGTTGCGCAGGCGGCAGAGCAGAGAGGTCTTGGCTCCATTACATCCTTCCTTCTTCTTCTTCTGCAGAGAAGGATGAGTGAACTGTCTCTGAAGCTTGGCGACGTGAAGGAAGCGACAGTTTGAGTAATGGAAGAGAGCGATTCCCAGCGGGAACCAGCTGCCCATGACGAAGTACTGAACATCAAAGGCGAGAACCAGGGGCAGAGTTCGTCCGATCGGATAGGTGATCATAGCCATGATCCAGTATGTGTGAAGACACATCAATGACAAGAATGCTAGACCAATTCCTCGGATCCGGATGATGGGCAGATGTCGGTTGTACCAGCAAAATGCCATTCCAACAGCCACGAGGAATGTCCATGACGCACAGAAGGTCATGTAGAAGACGCCGACTCGGTCCCATAGGGCCGGCTGTTTAGGCACATTGTAGATGGTGATAACGGGCATGGGGGCCATGGGGTCCATGATGTCGAATTCCGGTGTTCCAGGCGTATGCCGGGGAGGAATATTTGGTGGCGGTTCCGGAAAGACGGTTGATGCCGGGGGGGGTTTATACTGATGAACTTCGTATGAGTCCGATGCCCTCCGCCGGATGATGCTGCGGATGGTGAAGAAAACGAAAACTTGTCAAAATATGAGGGTGATCAAGGGATCTTTATTCATTCAATACAATTCTCCGAAGGGTGTGGGAACGGAGACGAGGCCCGATAAATATCGCGAGGGAGGGAGGACAATGCGAGGGAGGGTATCTGCGCAAAGTAGGTAGGTACCTGTATATCACAGACTTTGGTTGGTGGGTTTGTTGGTCGGTGGGGGGTGTATGTGTGTGAGGGGGGGGGGGGGTTTGTTTCTCTTTGCTGCTGTGATGTAAGTTGTTGTTTTTTTGGGGGGGGGTTGTCTTCCATCAGGGTCTTGCTTGTTGTTCGCCTCTTCCGTCTTTGCTTTTCTGTCAAAAAAGGATGTGACACAGGGTTTTCATTCGACAACAGCGAGGGGAGTGGAAAAGCCGCAACGTTTTCTATCTTTTATGTTTTCCTTGGGGCTGCAAGGGAGGCATGCTGGAGATTGGCCACTACCCGTTGACAGACAATTGAGAATTTAATGGTCATATTTTTTTTGTTTTGAATGAAGTATTTCCTTTTTTCATAAGTCCTCTGTGCATTAGTCCCGTACGGTATGTATGGGATGTTGGATTGTTGCTGCTTGCCTACCTCTGGCTTGCCGTCTTTCGTCTGTGGTGGCTTTTCTCTAGTCGTCCCAAGTCTACAACGTTGTGCAAGGTGTGAGCTTGTACTGTACCATACCATAGGTACCATACAAAGCTTGTACCGTGTGTAGATAGGTGGGTGCTTCTCAATGATGGGCCCGATTCGAGTTACACACTCTTCTCCTCGTACAGGCATATTACTTCTTTCTGGCTTGCGGGCGGGGGTGAATCACGAATTCAGGCGGCGGCGGCCTTGCTTTGCATATCGTGTCTTGTCAACAGCACCCAAACCTGGGGCTTTTCCTTTTGACTGCGAGCCTCCCCCTGTCCGCTGGTTCTGGTTGGCTCTGCTCTTGGAGTGGGCTGAATTAGGCTGGGTCTCTTTGCAGTCCCGGCCAGTCGGCTTGGCTTCCAGCAGTTGCTTTTTTTCCCTTTTGGCTGCTTGGTTTGCTTTGGGACGACGATCCATCAGTTGGTGATGGGGGGAGGGGAGACAGGGGTGGCATGGATACACTTATGCGGGCATGGATAGAAGATGATGATGGATTGTGGGATGGGCGGAGCCGGCCCTCTTGAACTGTTGACTGGACCGGAAGAGTTCTCTTTTCTTTTCTTGTCAGGTAGGGTCCAATCAGGCGGCGGGTGGCAAGCCCAGCATGTGCTGCACGTTTTTATTGTTTCTCTTGAAGGCACAGCCAAAAAGCCGTCTTGCATGTCTTGGTATTGTTTCTTGGCTGTCTTTCAATGGTGAGGCGAGCTTTGTGTGTTGTTGGCCACGTCAAAAGTCAGAGTCTCTCAATGTGCATGACTTGTTTCGTAGTAACTGTATTTTCATTAATATGATAGCATACTAGTTGACTCTAGCTGTCCTCATTTGTCCATGCCCGATTATTCACGGGCATAAAGTGCTCAGAACGTCTGAGCATCTGATCTAATGATCTTGTCAAGGCCGATGGATATCTCCGATATGGAGTTCTGTTTGATACTTGCTCCCAGCTATCAACCATGGATGTACCGGGTAGCTGGCCGGCAGTGGCATTGAGTGGCAGTGGCAGTGGAGACGTTGGCGGGCTGCCGCAAGGCCCTGTCAAGCTGTCTGGTGCCTGTACTGGACCGCTGTCAACCCGAGATGGCCCTGTACTGTACACAGTACCAAGCACCCACAATAATAACCTACAGTGGACGACGCGCTGTCTGTCCCGTCTGGCATCTGATCCCCCCGCATTTGCGGACATCAAATCCCAGCAATTGACTTGGAGCCGACCGTGGCTTAGTCGTGGCTTGGCCGGATCTTTTTTTTCTTTTATTCCTTCTTGATGTTGTGTTTTATTTCCTTTTCTCTCCACGACAACATGTACGAGTGCATATGTTATGTATGTAATACAGCACAGTGTCTGCAGAGAGAAAGAGGGCTTATCTCACTTGACCCAGTGAGCCCATGTGGAATGTAATGAGCGAGTCATGGATACGAGGCTTCCTGTGTCTATGGTGTCGGCGCTCGCAGAGCACAAAAGTCACGAGACTGGCACGTGATGAGCTCACTGTGTGTCACCAGTACGTACTCAGGCCCCCGATGTCTGTGCGTGGTGAATTCTCTGTATGACAACACCGTACAGGTACGGATACAACCATCAAACCCAACTTTCCAGGACAGTCAAAGACAGTGGCTTCCCTCAAGGTCGCTCTGCATGGACGCATCTGAGGTGTTTTGCCACGGCTCGCTCACGCCAACCGCTCGTCTTGCACGGGTGCACAGACTGGCGCCTGGCGCTAAGCTCCCCAGCAGAACCCTGCCTACGGCTCAGGTACTGTCCGAACCTTACCAAGTGTCACAGTGCCCTGTGCTGCTCTGTGTTGGAGCGGGCCGCCAGACCGAATAGGCCCTGCGACGCTACAAGAGCGCTGAGATTTAAGAGGCTCTCAGGTCCCGTCTGGAATGCGAATGCAACGTCAGCCTCGAAACCAGCCCGTCGTGGGGGCAATCGCTTTGACTGCTGATCTTGTCTAGATGATTACCATGGACTGTGCGAAGACCAGGAAAGGAAACCAGGCAGCCCAAATCGCAGATGGCCCAGATGGGTTTGCTGTGCGTCCAACACCCAGGGATTCGGGTTCAGATACAATGGGCCTGCCCAGGATGCGGATCGCCATATCGCCCTAAACACCCCCTGCTTGCTGGATGCTCGGGCTGATTTTGATGACTGATCACAGTTGATCGGGCACCACACGAAAAGCGTCCCCTCCCCCCTGTTCAAGATGTAAGAAGAACTGGTGTTGCTATTGTCAATTCATGTCATGTCGTACAACGAAGAATTTACTGCACGCACAGACGGAGAGCCGCCAACCTCACTTATTCTTTGAGACCTGCTTTTGGCAGACAATTGGCACTTGATGAAAGACAGCGGGAGCCCACTCGGCCGATCCATCACAAACACGGATCACGGGCGCATGTCGTATGTCTATGATTCAAGGCCCTGGTGGACCTGACAAGCTAAAAACGACGCGCTCCCGGGGTAATTTTGTCAGTGTGGCCCCTCTCTGCCTTCTACTAAAAGAAACAGTCTAGAGAAGAATACGTAAGTGAGTGAGTGAGCAAAACAGAGAAAGAGGGAGAACAGTGCCTCGGAAGCTCGACTTGCCGAACCGTTGTCTGTGAGGGCCAAGAAGAAGGGAGGGGGCTTGGACATTTGCTTTTGATTTGAGGCGTTGTTTTTTCTGGGGCCTTTTTTCTACCCTTTTGCCCACGCTAATAAATATCAAGCCTAGTTTTGCTGTGTAAACGGGCGACATCTGTCTCTGTCCATCTTTTTTGGTGCTTCGCTTGGCCTCTTGTCAGTCTGTCAGTCAGCTAGTTCGGCTTTTATCGCGCCTTACGAGGAAGCCTTATCTTCAACCACTTTGCCCAACGGCCAGATTTTAGTACGCCCAGAATTTTGGCTCATTTATATGGTAGGGTGATTACACTGTAGATGGCTTCTGACGGCGCCGCCGGCCCACCGGGCCACGGTTTCCGTTCCCACGTCTGGTCCATACATACCCCCTATCTCTTAGAAAATCTGGCTGGCTGGCTCATCGATGAAAATGCCACTGTTGATGCAGACAAGGTTCTTTCATGATACCGTTACTTCCAACTACTCTCTCCCGCCTTTCCCCCGTCTATCCACGCGGTGAATGCTCACTCACTTGGTCCTTGCTTGAAACCTTGCCCCAAGCTTTTTCCCTTTCCGCACACCGTTTTTCCTCTCCGCCGTCACGGTGAATCAAAATATGGGAATTGCCTAGTGCTTATTAATGTTTCTTGACCTTTTTTTCTCGCTCTCCATGAACGTTTGAACCCGTTCGCTCACGCGTGTTCCCAAGGCTGGGCACATCTTTTTTTCTTGGATAATTACTTTTTTTGCTTACCGTTTCTTTTTTGAATGCTTCCTGTGAGGGGGAGAGCGAGCCGTCTCTTGTCCGTCCTGTTCAAGCTGTTTGTCCATGTTTCTGGACCCCTACCTGTCCAATCCTCCGTTGGGGGCGGCTCATCAGCTCTCCCAGGGCTGCCCTCATGGCTCCATGTGGCATATCCTGGCGTGGGCACTGGGGGCAGTGTGTTATGCTCACCCTCACGGTTGTGTTTACGCCTTGAATCTCCCAGGTGCCTAATAAAACACAGACTGTGGCTCCTCTGCCTCCCTTCAGTCCACTATTTTCTTGAGCTTTGGCAAAACAAGAAGGCCCGCCAGGAGCAGCAAAGCAATGAGTGATCTGACCGGCGAGACCTTACGTCCTAGTTTAGGGTGAGAAAAGCATGTCAGAGTAAAATGAACCATCTCTTGATCATAAACTTTGAGTATCCATGCGAAATACGTGGAGTGTCGCCCTTGTCCGACATCTAACAATTTGCCTTTGGAGTTGTTGCACAATAAATATTGCTATCAAGCAACAACACAGTCTCCCATTCTGGATTTGTCAGAGAATACACTCTTTCAGGGCAGTTGCTATGTTGAACTGTTTGTTCAAGCAAACTTTGCCCGTCCTGGCTTACACGTTCAACCTCCGACTGAAGCGGGCGTGCCAAGCTACAATCCCGTCTCGGAGGCCGACGACCGAGACCCAGCCTGCTCTAGATCCGCTGTGATAATACTAGCTCATTGTTTGAAAGGTAGTTGTCATCAAGGTAATTGCAATAGACGGAATTCATAAGAGTGTTTCCGGGAAAGGTAGGTAGGTGTATGTAGCATCTAATTACAACAGAGACGGCCTCGCAACGCTCAAATGGACATGTCATCATATCCAAGTGTGGTGGCGGCGGGTGCGTCATTCAAAACGGCCCCACTTCGTCTTTCTCACCCATCGTATCGTCGTTTTTCTTACATGACATAATGGTTGATGATGCTTTTTTCTTTTCTTTACTGCTTCAGGGAGGGCGAGTGCGACGTTGAGGCAAATTGGCTATCCATTCAGCATGACACTGAGTGATCTATACCTCTTTTGCCGCCACTTCCCTTTTAGTAAAAGACGGCAAGTCCATCTTATAATTCGTTTCGTTATGCGGGCCGGGAAAATCCCACATCTGACGACCGTTATTTGTTCAACGACAAACGTTTTCAGGGGCTATATACATGTACTAAACTTCCACGCGGCGATCAGAGGAGCCCACCAGGGGGCGGGCGACTGCAAACTCATGCAGGACAACTAGCCTCGGGATTTTCAGTAGGTAGTTTTTCAAGGCCCGTAAATATATGTACGCCATGCCGGGGCTACGGTATTGAGTGTGGAGGCCAGTTCAGGGGAAAATAAGAAGAGAGGGGGGGCGAGTTACAAAAGCCACATCCTGTTAGGCTCATGAGTGCTTGCCGCCGTCCCAAGCCCGCGTGAACCCGCGCCGATCATGTCGAAAAAAAAAAGCTGTGGTTACTTGTTGGTCGTCGGCCGCAACTTACGCCACCGATCTTGGGAGCGTCGGCCAGAAAAGCCGGCATCGAGCTATGGCACTCGGTGGGACTTGCTGACGGCAGTGTGGTTGCGCATCCGGATGCGGATGGGAATGTCTGCTTGGGGGCTGCCTCCTACGTAGTATATACATCCGTACTGTGTGTGTGCAGGTTGGTATAGACGAGGATATGCTGATTTAGTCTAGAACGTAAAGAAGGCTAAATTTCGCACAGGCTGGCGCGGTGGTAAATGGCCAAGGATGCGAGTAGGCAGATATAGGGGGCCTCGTTAACAATACGAAGCCCTTTGGTAAAGCCCAGAACACCAAGACGGCTTCTCCCCAATAGAGTTGTTGTAGCAGCCAAACCTGTAATAACCAAGCTGGCCCTAGAAAACACTGGCGTTCAACTGTGATGCAAGTCATCGGAAGACCAACACCACCAGGGTTCACCACAACACCACATGTTACTAGGAGAAACCGACTTTGCGACCTCGCTTGCACACATCGACGAGAGCCTAGCGCTTTCTTAGAAGATTACACCCTATGTAAGTCTGCATTTATCAATCGAGCACAGACCTTTTACCAATGACTGGACAGTCAAGGCCCCTACACAGATCTTAATTACAATGTGCGACCTTGTCCCTGCATGTCTTGGTTGTGAGATCGCGAGGCTGCCCTGAATACCTTGGCCCATCTTGGTGGCGTGATGGGATGATTTACTACGAGAAGCATGTACGCGTGTGCTTGCGTTTTTGCTTTACACATGACAGACAGGCTGAATCGACCGGGTGATGGATATGGTAGGTAGATAAAATAGTGTGTATGCGTACGTACGTGCGCAGTCGGAATCATCGTTAGTATTATTAATCTTTACTTTCCAAATACCCGATCGAGCAACTCTTTGATGTTGCCATGTCTTACCAGTCGCACGCACCCCTCGGGGCAAGTGAAAGTCTTGGTCCGGGAAGGCATCGGTCCGGGGCCGCGACACGGCCAAGCTAGCAGCGACACTATGCGTGTAATTGAGCTGAAAAAGCTTATTCGAGGACATCATTTCCCATGTCGCTCCCTGAAATGGGAGCCTAGGATGAGTACAATGTGAAACTTAAGGCTCTTTGATGGTAAGTAACAGGCACTGGGGAATTGGCTCTCGGCATATATAACACCCAGCATGATGTCATTCTGTATATCAGGTCAAAATATACGTCTTATAGTGAAATATTAACTGGTTGAAATAGACAAACAAAAAGTAAATTGAGAAAGTTTCTAACTAGATACTACTATGAAATACAAAAGAAATGGTGCTAAAAAGTAGGACAAAGATCTGACTATTGTCCCTTGTAGCTACTAATTAATATCTAACTAAAAAAATCAAGAGAGTGAATTCTTCCCGTTGGAGCGACGGAAAACATCTGCTTTCGGCGCTGTAGATCCGGCACTCGGGCTAGTTGATGACTGAACGAAGCCAACCCGGATAAGATATTGCAGGTTCGCCTTGACAACCTCTGAGAGCCGAGTTTTCTCCTCGGACAAAGGCTGTAAGTGCTTTTCGGGCGTTGTCCCTGTCCCAATGCGACCGAGAAAGTGCTGCACTGGCCATAGTGAGTGAGATTCACCGACGGCCTCCATATCTGCCAATGCGAGGCGAGTCCACTCATCCCAGGAAAGGGCATTAAATTTCTTGTAGTCGGTAATTTGAGAATCGACAGAACTTGGAATAAGTTCAGCTTCAATGAGATTCCAGAACTCAGGAACTGTCAAGCCGCTCTGAATATCGATGAAGGGGTTCACAGGTTTGAGGACATCCTGGTCAACGTCATTGATCATGAGCTGGTCCAGGATGCAAGTTGCAATGGTTCCCGAATCATCAAAGTAGAGCCAGCTTTCCTCGGGTTCTGCTGGGTAAGCACCAATCGAAGCGGCAGCGGCAACAACACGCCAAAGGTAATCATCTGTGTTGGAAACACCCTGGGCAACTGTTCCGAGAACCGCACCAGGCTTGACAATTGAGATGCGGTTCTGCTGGACTGGCTCTGCGGTTTCATTGAAGTTGGACGTTGCTACTTCATAGACCACACTCTCAGCTAAGAATTTGGTCTGCACATAACCAGTCCCAGCCTTTGAAAGCTCTTTAGCAGCATATGCTTGGTTGGCTTGAGTATCGCCAAGCTTGAGGCCGCCAGAAACGAAAACGAACTTTGTTGTGCTTGAGGTAGTGGCTGCTCCTAACAGATCAACAGTGGAATCAACATTAGCAGCGCGAAGGGACTCGAAATCAGCGTGCCAATTCACTACAGCGCCGTTGTGAATAATCGCATCGATATTCAGACCCGAGTTGCTGGTACCAGAGAGCTGATTCCATTGTTCAGGTGAGACACCTAGTTGAGGGAGAGATAAATCTCCCGTCCACACCCCCAACTTGCTGCTCTGAAGATTGTCTAAACTTGACCACCATCCGGCAATCTGGGCAGTTTTCTCGATACGTCCTCGGCCTGCTTCCACGGAGGTTGCGCGTACAAGGACAATAACGCGTCCAACACTGGGCGCCTGCAAAAGCTGTCTCAGAATCTCAGTGCCTAGGAAGCCCGTGGCTCCAGTAAGAAAAATGGAAGCATTCTTGGGAAGTTTAGCATTGGGCTGGCTTAACCACTGAGGCGAACATGCTTTCTTGCTCAAAGTCTTGATTTCTCTAGGGAGGTCGATTTTGTTATCGCTGGGTGTTTGGACCTCCTCTGCAGAAGCGGAAGCGTCCAACTTGCTCTCGATAGTGGAAGCAATCTTTGCAATGGTTGTGTTTTGCCCAATGAAGAGCCCCATGTTCAAGTCAATGCTGAACTTTCGCTGTATTTGTTTTGACATTGTTATGACGCGAATAGAATCACCTCCGAGTTGATAGAAATCATCATCCACTCCAATAGACGCCTCTGCGACGCTAAGAACTTCCACCCAAATCTGACGAAGACTGATCTGAAGGGTGGTGGAAGGTTCCCGGAACACCCTTGAAGATCCTCTGGTAGAGATCTGCTGAAGACTGGAATCATTTGGACTGAAATAGTAAGTTTTTAGCTCGCTGCTCGACATGGACCCAATCTGCTGACGTAGAGCCCTGCGGTCAATCTTGCCAGATGCGTTCTGAGGCATATGCGTTACTAGAATTAAGTACCGCGGCACCATATATGGAGGTAGTACTGTTCCAAGTTCTGATGAAAGTTCATTAAACTTGGCGCCAATGGAGTTGGTCATCATTATGAGCATGGAGGGTAGGTCTTTGATGGTCGTAGTGAGGCCGGCGTAGTTCATTACCGCAACTAGAGCTTCCCGCCCATCAATCTGGACGAGGTCGACAACGGCGTGTTCCACGACTCCCTGAATCGAGTCTGCGGTCTTTATTTGATGCTCAATCTCCCCGAGCTCAATCCTTTGTCCATGTAGTTTGACTTGAGTATCCTTGCGTCCAAGATACTCAACCCGGCCGTCTTCATCATAACGAGCCAAGTCGCCAGTCCTGTAGAGTCGCCTCTTGGTTTGGTCGAGATTTCCATCAGCAGAAGAGATCCAGCTTGGTTCTAATTCTACGAACGCTTGTTTTGTCGCAGCTTCATTGTTAAGGTAGCCTCTAGCCAGGCCAGGTCCCTCAAGAAGTAGCTCACCTGTGCAGCCAATGGGGGCCAGCTGTGAGGGATCGCTGGGATTCACGATCCAAAGGTTGAAGTTGGAGCCACGACCAATGATAGTGGGGTTATCGGTGACACTCTTGAACTCGGATACACTGCAATATATGCAAGCCTCAGCAGGCCCATATCCGTTGACTACCTTGACACGACCGTGCCAGGTTTGCAAGTTGTCTCGAGTAGGAGCTTCGCCTCCCAAGACAAGGGTATGAAGAGTAGGCACCTCTTCCGGTGACAGTGTGCTGACAACTGAGGGTGTGAGCATGGCTGTATTTGCTCGGCTCTTGGCGATAAAGGCTGACAGGCCGCTGCCCATACGATCTCCATCCGATGGAACACATACGGTTCCTCCAAATGCAAGTGCGGTGAGGATCTCGCCCAAACTAACGTCGAATACGTAGTTGGAGAATTGAAGAACCCGAGATTGGGCATCAAGTCCAATGTCCCGTCCATGACCTATGATGCTGGAACACAAGGAACGGTGCTCCATCACAACGCACTTAGGTTTTCCTGTTGAGCCAGAGGTAAAGATGGCATATGCTGCATTGCTGGTTGTGGGTGAATTGCTGACGGGTATATCTTGAACACGGGGAAGATTTGCAATGAAAGATGGAGAGAGCGTTACAATATGCTCTGCGAGACCACTGCATGAGGATGCAATGGAAGGAGACGAAATCATGACCTTGACATTGGGAATACCATCGATTAATGCCTGGCGTCGACTGAATGGATGTGCTGGGTCGATCGGGACGAATGCGCCGCCAGCTTTCATGATAGCAAGCATGGAGATGATTGTCCAGATACTCTTTTCATAGCAAATAGGCACGAAAGTTTCAGGGCCAACGCCTAGAGTTGCGAGATGCGCAGCAAGCTGCGTTGATGTTTGGTCGAGCTCACTGTAGCTCATAGTTCCATCCCAAGCGAAGACGGCTTCACGGCTTGGGGACTGAGCAGCTCGGCTTGAGATGACATCATGTATGCATTTATCTTCAGTCCCAACAGGATGAGTGTCATTGAGTGCCCAAGTATTGGCTTTTGAGATGTCATACTGGGAGGCGAGAGTAATGGAGGAGAGGGGAGTCTCCATAGAAGAATGAACAGCGGTGAAAAGCTGGGTAACTGCATGTGAGAAGTGATGGCTGATTGTCTCCATTTTGCTCATAGAGACGAGACGCTTATCATAGGTGCTGACAGTTTTGATCGATTGAGCTGATTCCAGCACACACTGGAAGACCAGTGGGTAAACATGGTATCGTTGAGTGCTTCCAGAGTCAGATGTCAAGTCCCGTATTTTGAAGAAGCTTAGCTCGTCCATGTTCTCAACCTCCTCAACAGCATCCGTTCGACTGCTGCCAGGCTGGATAATGAGCAAATTCTGGAATTTACAGGCTTCCTTCAATTCATCGCTCATTCGAGCAATTGTCTGTAGGCCCATGTGTTCATACTGAATCATGGCATTGCTTTGCGTTTGCATCCTCTCTAGGAACTGTTGCACTGTGGATTGCTTCCCTGAATCATCACCGAAAATCTGCACTCTCACAGGGAGAGTGCCAATGGTGGGGCCAGCAATTTTCGTGATTTCCTTGACTGGAGCATTACGTCCTGAGACAGTATTGCCAAAGACAACGTCGTCCGAGTCAAGATACGCAGACAAAACAAGAGCCCAGGCGGCTCGAAGAATGGTTGGAAGAGTGATGCTCCCGAGTCCCTCAGTCTGCACAGGGAGCACAATGTTATGAGACATTGTCGAATCACAAGCTTCATCATCATCCATATCCTGAAGCTTGTAGGGATCAACCTTCGGGAAGTGGGAGACGTGCGCATTTTGGAACTCGGATTGCCAATATGATCTGCTGGCTTCCTCATCTCCAGACATTTCGATGGTATACTTGACGTAGTTGCTAAAGGGAAGTGGTTTCAGATCCTGGAGAGGAGCGTTGTCATACAGAGTCTGTAGGATATTCAACATAATTCCTAGCGACCAGCCATCGTAAATCGAGTGGTGAATGTCCCAAACGAAATGCTTGGACCCCGTGGCATCGTGGACGAGATTGAAGAAACTGAGAGGCTTTCCAAACCCTGTTGTCGTGTTGATTTCCTCTCTATTCTGTTCTAGAACTTCGGTGAGAGAAGATTGGACGCCATTGATCTCGTTCCAAGTGATGTGTTCGTCTATAATGACTTGCACTAGCTTCTTTCCAGAGACTAGAACAATGCGAGTGCGTAAATTGGAGCACAGCGTGTACATCTCGTTTACGACAGACTTGAAGTGCGTGATGTCGATAGATCTAGGAAGAGACAGCGCAAATCGGGCAATGTAAGACCCGGGCTGCTTCTCTGCCAAGGCGATGAGACCTTCCTGCAGTGGTGTACATGGATAGGCATCCGTAATAAGGGAAGTGTTCAGATTGCACTGCTCAGCTGCTTCTTGGATGGTAGACTCGCGCGATAGTTCTGCAGGCAATAGTTCAAATGGCGCCATGATGGCGGATTGATGGCCATCCACCTCAGTCGTACCCTTCTGGTCGATACATGAAGCCATGGACGATAATTCCAGATTTGCAAAAATCTCAGAGGCAGTGAGATTAAGGTTCTGACCTTGTGCAAGTGAAACAAGCTGTATTGCTGCAATTGAATCACCACCTAGTCTGAAGAAATTACCTGTTCTGGCTATTTTCTGGGCATCTTCAAGTCCGAGAACCTTGGCCCAAAGCTCTCGCAATTCTTTTTCAGTTTTTGTCATGGAGCTATCGTCTCCAACTTGGGATGTAGCAAGATTGAAAGCGAGAGACAGGGTCGAACTTTGTTCCTCGGACAAGCTCTCGAATTGACCACTAAGAGCAGTCCTGTCTGGCTCTCCGCTTGCAAGGAGCTTCAAAGCGTTGACTCTGGTTAGGATAAACTCTTTTGGCACTGCGTGTGCTGGGAGAATGGCAAGCAGAGATGGGATCAGGTCCCTCAGCTTTGTCCTCAGACCATCAGTGATGTTGGAGGGTGCGATAAACATATCAGAAGAGGGGGATGCTTCACAGATTTGATCTTCATGAACGCCAAGGAAAGCATGTAATTCCCCTCTGGAATTCCGTAGAACATTGACTCGTCTGATCTCCTCTGGTACCGAGGCTTGGATAAGCTGTTCAGTATTTCCAGAGTTCACACTACCTACGAAAACGATGGTGCCATTGGATGTATACTTGACAAGACTTTCAGTTTTGAGATATCGCTGGCTGGTGCCATGATGCCATTGGGAGTCAGTGATGGCTTGCTCCATAAATGCACCATTGGATTCTTCGGAAGCGTTGAGATACGATTCCGAAAGTGAGGAAGTTTGCACAATCAACTGCCCAGAGCAGCCAATGGGGGCAAGGCGTCGGTGATCTCTTGGATCAACGATCCAGAACTTGTTATCCCCAATTGGACGACCAATGGTCCACAAAGAGTCCACAGTAAAGTCATACGAGGCACTGAAAGCACCTGTTTCAGGGACACACCAACCACCGAGCACATGACGACCATTCGAGGCACTTTGTGCCCATTCCTTCAGATTATCGGTTGGAGCATAGAGACCAAACACAAGAAGATTCTGGAGGCTTGGAACATCGTCAGGTCTCACGCAAGAAGCGTTATGCGTGGATAAGATGGCCCAGTTGACTTTGCTCTGGTTAATGAATTGTGCAAGATCACGGTCGATCTGAAGAGAAGAATCAGGAATGCAGATTGTCGCTCCTGAGATCAATGGCATCAGAATCTCGGAAATGTTGAACAAGGAGCCACATTCGGACAACTGTGCGACACGGTCATTTGGAGTAATGCCCAGCTGGTGAGATGCTTGCAGCTGACCAACAGACGCTCTTTGATGACTCATGACAATGGTCTTTACCTTGTCCGACTCATTCTCGAGAGGTACAGACATGATGTAGGCTACCTCAGAAGATGTAACCTTGGCATCGGGGCCATCAAAACCGACGTAAGAATTGATCTCGGAGGATAGAGATGCCGAAGAGAGATCAACTACATGCTCTAGCAGAATGCTAAGGTTCGAAGACATATGATCTGTCGAGCAGAGAACTGTTCTTGATCTAGTATCTGTAAGAAGTTGTTTGAATTGGTCAATTCCCACTGACTGATCAAATAACGCGAATGCGGCACCGAGCTTATTCACTGCTATCATGGACACCGGCAGCCATGATGACTTCTGCTGACAGAGGAGTACAATATCGCCACGCTGAACCATGCGGTTTTGCTGGAGATATTGTGCCAAACAATTAGCTTTGGTGTTGAGTTGTTCGAAAGTTAAGCTGCAGTCCCATGATTGAACTGCAAGGGCATCAGGTCGCAAAGAAGCTTGTAGCTCAATGAGACCGTGGATTGTAGAGCCAGTCCAAGTATCCATGTGAGACGATTTATTACCCATGTTCCATGCCAATGCCTGGTCAATGTCCATCTTTCCAGCCAGTGATACATCTCCAAGCTTTTTATCTTCAACATAAAGCACGAACAGCTGCTGTACAACATGTTCATATTGCTCGGCCAAGATTAGGAGCTGTGCCTCGTCCAAGTATGCAGTGTCGTAGATGAAATGGAGCTGCACGTCTTTGTCAGACATGTGGCCTTGAACCACCAGCGGGTAGGTGAAATATTGGCTGAGATCAGCTTCCTCACCCGTGGAGCCTTCGTCGGCAGTAACAAGCTTGATGATGGCATCATCGCTATCAGGGTTTTCCATTGCCACAATGTGCTTAGGTTGAATAACAAGCAAGGTTGAGAAATCCACGGCTGCCTTAGCACTGGGGCCAAGTCGGGCAATACGTTGCAGGCCAAATTGCTCATGATTGACCATTTCAGTCGCTTGACGCTGTACATCTTTGAGGAAGTCGGCAATTCTTCGACTTCTATCCAGCTTAATTCGTACAGGCACCGTCGCAATGAGAGGTCCAGTCATCATCTCAACACCCAAAACTGGCGCTTGTCGGCCTGATACTGTTGCACCGAATGTGACATCAGAAGCATTATCGCAATATGCTGCGTACACTATGGCCCAAGCAGCACGAAGAACAGTGGCGCCAACTACACCCGTCTTGTTGAAATTGGGAAGTTTGATGGTTCGATAAACAGTGCGGGTCCCGGAAGACGTTGACTTGGCTACAACAGGCGGGAACGACGCCTTCGTCGCTTTGTATAGCTGATCCTCCCAGTATTTTGCCGATGTAGCAATGTCAATGTTCTTGATGTATCGAATGAAACCTGAGTATGGGACTAATGACATTGCATTCATAGCAGTGTTGCTAGAAGCTTGTTTGCAGACAGAATCCAAGACTTGGAGCATCAGTGCCATACTCCACCCGTCATATACTGCGTGATGAATATCCCAGATGAAGTAATATCTATTATAACTTTTGTCTTGCCGTAGATCCATCCCTTGTACGATAGCGTGGCGACTGAGATTCGTGCCATATGTCATATTCATTGCTTTGGTGGTCTCCAAATATGTGACCAAGTCTGCGCCGTTGGTTGACTGCCAATAAGCATCGTCTTCCGTGTTCTTGACGACGACTTGAGCAGCAGTGCCATCTTGAAGTCGAACAATTCTTGTTCGGAGGTTATGGCAGATATTCATCACTTCTTTCCATGCAGGTCTAAACGCGGCCACGTCGGCGATGGAGTAAATGAAGCGAGCAATATATGAGCCTGGCTGTTTCACTGACAATGCCAACAGACCTTCTTGAAGAGGTGTACAGGGATACGTGTCCACGATTTCAAAGTTATCAGATAGACTGCACTGCTCCTTAACAACGGGAACAAGCTCCTTTAATGAAAAGGTCTCGGGCATTAAGGACCATGGCTCAGGTGCAAGGGACTGTGACGAAGAAACCGAATCTGGATCGGCAAACTGAGCCACCTCTGCAATCTTCAACAATCTGGGGTCATCAAACACATTACCAACAGATATGATGACACCTTGCTCTCGAGCAAGGGTTACGAGGCGAATGGCAGCGATGGAATCACCGCCAAGGGCAATAAAGCTGTCATCGCGTCCAATACTAGCCATGGGAAGATTCAAGATATCCTCTGCCCAAATCTTTTGTAAGAGAAGCTCGATGGGGGTTTCTGGTGCTCTTTTAATACTCTCCACGAAAGAATAACGAATTATGGTTTCCTTAGGCATCTGTAGAGCAATGTCGCGCAGTTTGTTGCGGTCAACCTTCGTTGATGTGATGAACGGCATATAGCCGCAAGGAATAAACACTGTCGGCACCATATAGCGCGGTAATGAGGCTCCAAGTTGCCCAACCATGGTTGCAACACGAGCTTGTAAATCAGGTGTCACAGGTAGACACATGTCATCCCTCACGACTGCAAGATCAGGATGAAGATCGACACCAGCTGTTTTGGAGTCGTGCGTTTCGCAGAAGAATGCGACCAACTTAGCACTAGTAGAGTTATCAGAGCTGCTTGCGAATATCACAGCTACCTGTGGCGCGTTATCAAGGCAGATGCGGATATGATGCTCAATCTCCCCAAGTTCAACTCTCAGCCCACGAATTTTGACTTGAGTATCCTTGCGTCCACAAAACTCAATACTGCCGTCAGGGTTATAGAAACCAAGGTCACCAGACTTGAACATTCTGTTCCAATGGGGGTCTGTGCTATTAGAGGTCCAGTCAGGAAGTTCATCGCCTGAGAGAATTGTCGTTTTAGTCTTTTGTGGATCGGCGAGATACTCGCGAATAATGGTAGGCCCTTGGATGAGAATCTCGCCGACACAACCTGCGGGAAGACGTTGGTTATTGGCATCTACAATCCAGCAGACACCCCCCACAGGCTTGCCAACGGTGACAGAAGATTCCTGCAGCGATTTCCATTCATGCAATGTGCTAAAGACACAGGTCTCAGCCGGGCCCCAGCCATTGATTAGTCGCACTTTGCCAAACCAAGTCGCCAGAATATCGGGACCAACAGCTTCACCAGCGAGTAAAAGAACCTCCAAGTTGGGGATCTGGTCAGGCGTGATGGTCCGGACGAAGGCAGGTGTGAGGAAGGCCCAAGTAATATCTGAATGGCGGATATAGGCAGTCAAATTATTGATTCGGTCATGCTCAGATGGCACGTAAATGCATGCGCCTGTAATAAGAGGAGCAATGATTTCTCCAATGGAGAGATCAAAACCAAAGGCTGCAAACTGCAGCATTCTGGCATCGGGCTTTAGGCCAAGACGTTTCACAACAGCTGTCTGACTTGTTGCGACTGAGCGATGTTCCATGACAAAACCTTTGGGCACTCCAGTACTGCCGGATGTAAACAAAACGTAAGCAGTATTGTGAGGTTGCACTCCCGAGTCAGGTGAAACTCCACTCTTGATATTGGAGTTCATTGAGGCTTCGGTCACAATAAGCTGCTCATCGAGATCCTTGGTCACCTCAATGACATGCTCAATAATCCCCTCCATCAAGTGTTTCTTTGAGTCAGAAGCTAGGGCAAGCTTAGATTTGCTTTGCCCGATAAGTTGACAGTGGCGTGAAGTCGGGTGCGAAGGATCAAGCGGCACCCAAGCACCACCAGCCTTGTTGATAGCTAGAATAGAGACAAAATACCATATAGATTTATCGAAGCAGACATGAACAAGTGTTTCGGGCTCCACGCCGTGCTCGACAAGCAAATGGGCCAATCGATTCGCAGCGCTGTTAAGTTGTTTATATGACATCGATCCATCCCAAGCGTTGATGGCGGGTGCATCAGGGCGTGTAAGAGCTTGCTCCTCAATTAAGGAGTGGATGCAAACATCTTTCATTACTGGAAGGTCTTCGTTGTTCCAGTCATTAAACTGCGTGATGTCTTCGGGGCTAGTGATGTTGAGCTCTGAGATATAAGATAGTCTTTCCACTTGGGTATCTTGGGTTGCCATGGCATCATCCGTAAGCTTTCGAATAGCCTGTTTAAAGTGATTGAGAATTTGCTCTACTTGAATCGATGAAACAACGGAGGAGGCGTATGTAACTGTCACGCCGACGTCTCCATTGCCAGCTGGCAAGTGACACTGGAATACCAGTGGATAAGTGAAAAAGCTTTTGCCGCCTGAATCTGCATCATCACTGTCATCATCTTGTTGTATCTGGGCGAGTAGAGGTTCCTCATGCGCAAACTCATCGACTAACCCGGCGAGCTTGGCAGGTTGTACTACCAGAAGCGTTCGGAAATCGCAAGCTTTTCTTGCGCATTCACTAAGCCTGGAGATATTTTGAAGACCAAATTGCTCAAACATGATCAACTCATTGCTTTGTTTTTGGACGCTCTGAAGGTAGGATGTTGTAGTCGCTGTGGGATCGATGCGCACACGAATGGGGAGAGTTGTCACTGCCGGTCCAACAATTCCTTCGATGCCATAAACAGGAGCGCTTCTTCCTGATACTGTTGTTCCAAAAACAACATCCTCTGCAGGGCTGATACCATCGGATCCTGAGTGTACGGCTACCACAAGAGCCCATGCAGCGCGAATGATAGTAGCTTGAGTAACGGAGATGGACGCAGTGGAAGAAACCCCCAAAGATGTCAGCGAAGGCATATCAAACGTAGCGTTGATGGAGGAATCTGTTCGGCATTTCCTATCAATAGGCTGATTGAAATGTGGCCGAGGGAATTTTGTCTGTTCAGCTCCTTGCAAAACCGATCGCCAGTATTCCTTGCCTCCCTCACGTGAACGTTCAACATGGGCGACAAGATTGACATATGGGGTGTGAGGTAGAAGAACTTGGCTCATGTCAACTTCTGAGTAGTTATAAGCCCTCATAAATCTGTTCTTGACAAGCTCTAGAGACCAGCCGTCATAAACAGAGTGATGTACAGTCCAGATGAAAGCTGTCTCGTTTGTTTCCACCGCGGTCACAAGTGCATATCGGGACAGAGACGTGCCGTATCCCATTTGAACCTGTTTATCCTTTTCAAGGTACTCGGAAATGCAGTCATTCAGGATCCCATGGTCATAAGAAACAATGTCAAACGATGCAGGCTCTTTGAGGACGACTTGAATAGAGTCACCGCTGGCCAATGCAAAGACTCGCGTTCTTAAGATTGGCAGATCGGAAATGACTAGCCCCCAAGCAGCCTTGAAGCGCTCAATATCTACATGGCTTGCAAGTCGGAACGGGATACGCGCGATGTAGGTTCCAGGCTCTTTTGCGGTCAGGGCCATCATACCTTCTTGTAATGACGTACAAGGGTAAGCGTCTTCAATCTCTGGAAGTGACCCTGTATCTGGATGTGACTGCTTCGTAACAATTTCCTGTACTGAGCTTGGAGAAATCATGTCTGCAAGAAGGGCAAATGGTTCAATGGTTTCACACTTGTTAGCCTCTTTAGAACCAGATCGATCCTCGCACACCAGAGCGAGGTCTTTGAGTTTGGGATATTTGAAGAGTGTTGAGACGTCAATATCAATGTTTGTATCGCGGGCTTCTGTAATGACACGAATCGCGGATAATGAGTCACCTCCAATTTGTAAAAACTCGTCATCTCGACCGATGCTGTCTGGGGTAAGATTAAGAGCGGTGGACCATAGAGACTGAATCTTAAATTCCATGTCTGTCACGGGCTGTTCTTTCTCAGAATTTAAGCCTTCGCTATTAGTTGAGGAGTAATGAATAAGATCACTCCATGGAAGGTCCTTGGTCAGCGCTTGTAAGGCTCGTTTGTCTACTTTTCCGGCTGTCCCCAAAGGAATAGCCTTGATAGGCAGAAAGAGGGTGGGTACCATGAAGGCTGGCAATCCAAGTCTCAATTTCTTGATGACTTCATGTATATTTGCTAGGAATTCACTTGTTGGAGGAAGCAGTAATGTTTTATCGTTACCACTTTCATCTGATTTGGATCCGGTGAGAGTATCGTTCAACCGAACAAAAGCAGCCAGCTCAGCGGCTCCAGCAACTTTGACATCCTTGAGTAAAGTGACAACAACTTGCGTATCTGACCGGGCTTTTTCTTCAGTAGGCCCTGCTAGTGCCATCAAGATTTGATGTTCAATCTCTCCAGGCTCTAACCGTTGTCCACGAAGCTTGACTTGGGCATCACGTCGAGCAACATACTTAATAACACCGCTGTCAGTGTAGCGTACTAAATCACCAGTGCGGTACACGACAGGATATTCGCTGTTGGAAAGCCAGGTAGGTCTGACAAAGGCGTTGTTTGTCTTCTCTTCATCATGAAAATATCCATTTGCCAGACTGGGGCCTTGAATGAGTAGCTCACCAACACAGCCAACGGGTGCCAACCTATTGAAGTCATAGGGCATAGTGATCCAGGCATGACAGCCAACTGGGTTTCCAATTAGTGAAATGTCCGCACCCCAGCTCAGTTGCTGCAGAACCACCACACAACAGGTCTCTGTAGGTCCATATGCGTTAAGAAGCGTCACATGCGGCAGCCACGTGTTAACATTCTCTTTGCGTAGGACATCACCAGCAACAGCCAGTACTTTTAGATCAGGAACATCTTCAGGGTTGATTGTTGTAGCAAATGCCGGCGTCATCATGGACCAATTTGTCTTTGACTCAGACATGAATTTCGCAATCATACCATTGAGTCTCATATTTTCTGATGGAACAGTTACACAACCACCGACAATCCAGCATCCGAGAATCTCAATGATACAAGCATCAAATACGAATGAGGAAAAATTGAGGGCTCGCGTAGATGAATCCATCAGGAACGCGACGGATTGAGCTTTCATGCCTGAGCAAACGCCCCGGTGAGACATGACGACACCCTTTGGTTTGCCGGTACTTCCAGACGTATAGATTACGTATGATGGCGATGAGGGACTAACTGATGGGAGGGGATTTGTTGCAGCCTCTGAAGTGCTAGAATTTTGCAGAACCTGAATGAAGTCATGTGAAACCGGTATAATATTGACGTCGCATGAGTCGTTTTCTAGCACAGCTTTTGTCAAATCTCCTGCGGTAGTTGAGTCCGTCAGGACTACTTGTGCATCGGTATCTCTGATCAATTCGATTCTACGATCGATAGGATGACTAGGGTCTAATGGGACCCATGCTGCCCCTGCTTTATTGATAGCAAGCATCGTGATGAGTGCCAAGGTCGATTTCTCCATACAGAAGGGAATCAACGTATCTGTCTTGATATTGAGTTCCGATACAAGATGCCAGGCGAGAATATCTGTCATGCTGTCCAGTTCTGAGAAGGTAACGTTCAGATCCCAGCCGTATATAGCCTCGGCATCTGGGCGAGCTAAAGCTTGTATGTGGACCAAATCATGCACAGTGGCATCTGTCTTTGTTGGCGGGACCTTGGAGTCGTTGGCGAAACGGCGAACGACTTCGTCATCTGAATCAGTGAAAAGCGAAACAGAGCCCACTGTAAAGGTTTCTTTACTCTGTGCCTTTGACGAGAGTTGAGCTACAGCCTGGCTAAAATGTTTTGTTATCATTTCCATCATCGTGGCGGAGATGAGTGACTCGTCATATTGCGCCGAAAGCAGCACTCGGTCAGACGCCAACAAACATTCCATTGTGATTGGGTAAGAACGTAAGATATAGTCCTCTTCCTGCTCTGTCTGGATACCGGAGATTTCACCCAGCGTTGCGTTCGAAGCGGATATATCCTCCTGTGGAGCTTGTACAACCAGCAAGGTTTGGAAAGCGCACATATTCTTGGCACTGGCACCGAGTTCACGAATGTTGAGAAGGCCAAACTGCTGGTGAGGGATCAAATCGATAGCTGATTGATGAACATGGCTTAAGAAGTCATCTACTAGCATCTCGTCCTGTAGAACGAATCGCAACGGAACAGTTGCTAATGTGGGCCCAGCAATACGGTCAATTCCAGCAACAGGGGCATTCCGTCCTGATATGGTGACACCGAAAACAACATCCTTGGTGTCTGCATGCGCTGAGATAGTGAGCGCCCAAGCAGCACGCAAGACACTGGTCATAGTGACATCCCTGATAGAATTTAACGATTCAAGAGTTATTTCCTTCTTCATAAGTTTCCAGTTGGATTCAGAAGTTGTCTTTTCGCGGCCTTGGGGGAATGGTGTAACCTCTAGGCCGTGGCTTTGATCCTGCCAGTAGTTGGCTGAAGCAGTCCGGTCGCAATCAACAACGGTGTACTTGATAAACCGATTGAAGGGAAAGGATTCGACTCCTTCAAAATGATTGAACTGGTATGCTTCTAAAACGTGTTGACTGACGATCTGAGTACTCCAGCCATCGTAAATAGCGTGATGCATGGTGATGATCATGTGGTTGTCCCCGTTGTCAGGGTTAGATGTTACGGCATAACGTGCCATTGGCATGCCAAGGGCGAAAGGTTTTGATTTATCTTCAGAGATGTAGTCCTGAAGGCTCTTTCCAACGTGAAACTCAGCTTCTTTATCCTCACTGACAACAGTCTGAATCATTTGACCCTGAATCATAACCAAGCGCGTTCTCAAAATGGCGAGGTGACGATGGGTGGCTAACCATGCACTCTTCAGCCTTCCCATATCCATGGATGGAGGAAGTTTTAGCACGTTTTGAGCCACGTAGGCGCCTTTCATTTGCAGGGAAAGACTCATGAGACCCTCCTGCATGCTTGTTACAGGATAGGCGTCTGTTATATCCTTCTCTTCGATATGGCATTGGCGTGCAATCTGCTGCAAAAGATGTTCATGATCATTGAAGCTGGCTGGGAGTAAGCTGAATGGGATTGGGTCTAAGTCGGCTTCTACTAATTCATGCTTAAGTAAAGCTACTGCCGCCATATCGCGCAATGTAGGGTGCTGCAGAATATTCGTGACGTTCAAGTTGATGGACATTTTGTGTGCTGCGCTCACTAGTTTCATTGATGAAATGGAATCACCGCCCAAACGAATAAAGTTGCTGCCAAGGCCAATGGAGTCGACAGAGACTCGGAGGACATCTCCCCATAGTAATTGAAGTTCCTTTTCCATGTTTGTGACGGGAGGTTGAACGATCACATCTGCATCTTCAAGGCCGTAGATTTCATGCAGTTTGCTCATAGACATCAGCAGAGCTTGACGCTTGAGCATCTTCCGATCCGCTTTTGTACTTGCCATGGTAGGTAAGAAGTTGAGCGGGATATATAATGTTGGAACCATGTAGGAGGGCAAAATGGTTTCGAGACGAGACACGGCCGAGGTGAGTTGCTCCTTTTCCTCAACCGAAAGCTCTCGAAGAAGAGACTGCTCATCATCTTGGTTGGCATTAGTACGCATGTCATCATTAGCGCAGAAGAAGATGGCCAGCGCATCCTTATCCTTGTCTAATTCTCCTGCTGGCCTCAGAACATCTGCGACAATATGTTGCGATTTGGGAAGTAAAACTCGCAAATGCTGCTCAATGTCACCTAGTTCGAGTCGCTGCCCGTGTAATTTGATCTGCGTGTCTTTGCGACTGATGTATTCTAACTCACCAGTAGAATCACAGTAACGCACAAGATCACCCGTACAGTACAGCCTGTTGCCGGCACTCTCTACTCCGGGTATTTCCCAGTTCGGTGTTGAGATGAAAGATGTAGCAGTCTTCTTCTCATGATTGAGATAACCCGGGGCGAGGCACGGTCCCTGCAAAAGCAGTTCACCAACGCAACCGATGGGTGTTAACTTGGAATGGTCATTGGGATCAGCAATCCAAGTGTAGTAGCCAACTCCGTGCCCGATCAGTGAAGCTGATTCAAGGCTCTTTACTGTATTAGCTGATGTGTAAACACATGCCTCAGTAGGTCCGTACGCTGTGATGAACCTCACACCAGCATTGAGCCATGGTCTGACAACATTCGCCGTTACAAGTTCTCCGCCACAGACAAGAGCCTCTAGAGTTGGGATGGTCATTTGAGAAACAAGCTGTGCCACGATGGGAGTGAGGAAAGCCCAATTGACTGTGGAGGCATTCATAAAGTCCGCCAGAAGTTGCGGGTTCATACGCTGGGCCTCACTTGGCAAGCAGATGGTACCACCATATGTAAGTACACCAATAATCTCAGCAATACTGGCGTCAAATACGTGTGACGAAAAGTGAAGTGCCCGAAGAGGCTTTCCGCTAGAGAGAGCAAAGCCAAATGGCTCGTAGTGGTTTGCAACGGCTGTGTAAACGGCAGCATGTGTGATCATTACGCCCTTAGGCTGTCCTGTGCTTCCAGATGTGAAAATCGTATATGCCAAGTCCGAAGGCGTTGACAAGGACTGTAAAGCCGTGACGTTGCCTTGGTTTTTAAGTCTCAAGTCTAACTCAGCTGAAACGGCGACAACAACGTCCGCCATGTCAACTGATAAGTCTACGCCCGCAGGAGATCCTAATATAATCTTGGCATCGAGCTGTTCGATGATTTCCCGTCGACGCTCGCTGGGGTGCTTAGGATCCAAGGGAACAAACGCAGCACCAGCTTTAAGCACAGCAATCACAGCAATCACATACCAAGCAGTATGTTCAAAACAGAGTGGGATCATACTTCCGGGTCCGACCTCCGCAAGGCTCTGGATGTGGCGGGCAAGTCGATCCGATGCTGCGTCAAGTTCGGCATAAGTCCAGCTATCGAATTGACCCTCCACACTGTTCTCTGCGGCCGAGCAGATGGCTTCTAAATCAGGATTGGCCTGGACCATTCGGGAAAACTTTGCGTGGATTGTATCTTGAAACAGGCTCACATTTCCGGCCGCTTCTTGGTTCCAAGCTAGAATCTGCATCTTGTCCTCGGCGGTAATCAACGAGATGCTATTTACCGATATAGTATCATCGGCCTCTATCAACTGCTTGACAACACTACCAAACTGTCTGCAAAGTGCCTCGGCTCGATATCTTGAAAGGATATCTACGTTGACAGTAACACGCAGGTCAATGGCGTCATCTGAACTCAGCAGACATTCCACAACAAGGTTATAGTCAAGATAGTGGCCGTGCGCGTCGACATTCTCAACCGCCTGAATTCCCAACGAGTTTGTAACTTGGTGATTCGGCTGAATTACTAACAGGTTCTGGAAGTCGCAAGCAGCACGGGCCTGAGGACTAAGACGTGAGATGTTTTGTACACCGAAATGCTCATGGGGAATCATAGCAGTTGAAGAGGCTTGGATTTCGGATAGGAAATTAAGAATGCTATCTTGTCGGCCCGAGGCTGGGATCCGAATGTGCATTGGAAGAGTGGCGAGTGTAGGACCAAGCATAAGCTCGACGCCAGCAACTGGAGCATTTCGGCCAGAGACAACTGTACCAAATGCCACGTCCATCGAATCTGTCCATCGGGAAAGCACAATTGCCCATGCGGCTCGCAAAATTGTCGACGACGTGAAATCCGAGCCAATGCGTTTGACAGAAGGTATAGAATGGTGGATCTTTTGAGGCTGGCTAGGATTGAGGCCATCTACGTGCTTGCTTGAGATTGGGAAGTGAACCGGAGGCGCAGTTTCTCCAATAGAAAGCTGGGTTTTCCAGAAATCAGCAGATTTATCAAGACCAATGTTGTCAATGTGCTTGATGTAGCTCTTAAACGGCGTTCTTGGTTGCCAGCACGCCATGAAGTGCTCTTCTCCTTGTACATAAACCTGTTCAACAATGCTGAAAATCTGCCACAAAGACCATCCATCAGTTACAGCATGGTGAATCGTCCAAATGAGGTAGTTTCCATCATTATTCTGCACCAAGTCGAACTGAGAAAGTCGAGTTCCTTGGGACATGTATGCCTTTTCGCTTTCCTCAATAAAGGCTTTGATGTCAGAGCAATCATGAGTTTGCCAATGAATGTCTTCGTCAATCACCGCTTGCACAATTGCGCCGCCAGGTAGCTGAACCATACGGGTACGGAGAGCCTCACACAAACGCGCTGTGACGCTCCAGGAGCTTTGGAAGCGTTCGATATCCATGTCGGCTGGTAGCTTAAAGGCGTGACGGGCGACGTACGTGCCGGGTTGTTTAAAGGTGAGTGCCATGAGGCCCTCTTGCAAAGGAGTGCATGGATATGCGTCTTGAATCATGTTGACGTTCGTATCATCACACGCCTCGCTGATGTACTTCAGCGCTTCATCGATTTCCTCTTGAGTTCCAAGAAGTTGAAATGGTGAATCTGCAAGGCCATCACTTTCAACCTCATGATCCTTCTTGTCGATGCATGATGCCATCGCCGACAATTCTAGATTGGCAAAAACTTCGGATGCAGTCAGATTGAGACCTTCATCTTGAGCTACCGAGACGAGCTGAATTGTTGAGATGGAGTCGCCGCCAATTTTGAAGAAGTTGTCTAGGCGGCCAATTTCCTGGATGTCCTCGATTCTCAAGACTCTTGCCCAAAGCTCTCTCAATTGTGTCTCAGTCTCCGTAAAAGTACCACCAATAGTTTTTAGCTTGGCAAGCCCAGCAGCTAGAGATAATTTGGAGATTTGCTGCTCAGAAAGCTGTTCAAAAACACTCATCAAATCGTCTTCTTCATCAAATGCATTCTTGTTGGCGTCGGATGTATTATTGGCTTTCATCAAAATGAACTCCTGTGGTAGCATTTGTACTTGAAGTGTCGCCTGTAGGGCATGCATAAAATCGGCAAGCTTCACACGCATATTATCATCAATGGCAGACAGAGGAACAAAAGCACCAGTCTCGACCAGAAGCTGTTCCTCTTTAATCGCGCTATCCATCACATGGAGAAATGCGATCAGTTGTCCCGACTGAGTCTTCGACACGGAGACTTGCTTGACTTCCCTGGGCATCATTTCCCGGATGCGCTGCTCTGTGTAACCAGAATCAAGATCACCCACAAACATGATGGAGCCATCGGGAGCATATTTTGCCAAATGACCAGTTCGGAAACCTTGTTTACCGACATCTTGACACCATTGAGCGTTGGTAGTCATGGCCTTGCTCATAAATGATTGACTTGATTCTTCAGTACCGTACACATAACATTCTGCAAGGGCGGGGCTGCTAACAATCAGCTCTCCGGAACATCCAATAGGTGCAAGACGTCTATAATCTGTTGGATCAACTATCCAACACTCGGTACCATCCATTGGCATGCCGAGCGTCCAGAGGCTTGCTGAGGCAATGTTGTATATGGTACTAAAGCCTCCCGTTTCGGGAACACCCCAACCACCCAGCACTCTTCGATCACTGGCATCTATCCATTCGCTGAGGTTGTTGGATGGGGTGTTGATGGATTTTACGAGCATGTTTTGAAGGTTGGGAACATCGTTTGACTGTAGGCTAGACAACGTATCTGGAGACAAAATGGCCCAGTCCGGATTGGTTTCATTGAGAAAGTCAGTGACTTGGCTTGAAGAGTCTTTGATGCATATTGTCGCTCCCGAGAACAGAGTCGCGAATATCTCAGAGACTGAAAGCAAAGAGCCAGGCTGAGACAACTGAGCAACACGAGTTGTACGCTGAAGTTGTAAATGGTTGGATAGCTGCAGTTGTCCGGCGCATAAGCTTTCATGCTGCATTACTACCGCCTTCATCCTTGTTGATCCTCTCCTGAGAGGTACGAATGCAAGATATGCAACACCAGAAGAAGAGCCAATTGCAGAATTTTGTTCAGTTTCAATCCCAGGGTAGATGATGTCATCCGATAACTCCATCCTGGTGGGTAACTTGACATCGTTGTCGGAGTCGATCATCTCGTCGCTCAACTCTACTACATGTTTAAGCAATCCAGCAAGTCCTTCAGGCACGAATCTAGGGGAGCAAAGAGCAGCCCGGATTCTAGCTTCAGAAATAGCCTTCTTCACGTTTTCCATAGATTGGGTCTGGTCGAACAAGACAAAGGCCGCGCATAGCTTGTTAACGGCCAACATAGACACGGGTGTCCAAAACGAGCTCTCCTGGTGCAATAGCACAAAGTCGCCACGTTTGACCATACCTTGGCTATTCAAGTAATTTGCAAGGCGATTGGCGGAATCATTAAGCTGTTTGTAAGTTAGGTCTCGGCTTTTCGATTGAATAGCGATAGCATCGGGATGGAGCAGTGCCTGTCTCTCAATAAGTTCATGAGTTGTGTTGGCGATGTCCAGCGAGTTCTGTGTGATTGGCGAACTGTGCTTATTCCAAGCTATAGCTTGATCAATGTCCATTTGACCGGCCAATGACAAGTCGCCAATTTTCTTGTCTTCATTGGCAAGGTGGACAAGCTGGTGAACAACATGTTCGTATTGAGCAGCCAGTATTTGCAGCTCTGCCTCATCCAAATAAGCCGTATCATAGATAAGCATCAACTGGACGTCGTCGCTGGAGATGTGTATCTGGACAACCAGAGGATATGTGAAATAGTTGGCCAAACTGGTCTTGCCAGCGGCATCAACCCTATCATCTTCGCTAACCAGCTTTATAAGACCACCGTCTTGACTGTTGTTTTTGGCCGTGGCAACAATTTGCTTTGGCTGAATGACCAGAAGAACAGAAAAGTCCACGGCTGTCTTGGCACTGCTGCTCACGCGAGCGATGCTCTGCAGACCATATTGCTCATGCTGCGTCATTTCTGTAGCCTGGCGCTGGACACTCTGAAGATAATCGGAGACTGGCTGGTATTTGTCGATCTGGACCCTGATAGGCACGGTGGCAATTAGAGGGCCTGCTATTCTTTCGATGCCAGCCAGAGGAGCTTGGCGACCAGATACGGTTGCACCGAAGGTGACGTCGGAAGCATCAGAGTACGCCGCATGAACTAATGCCCAAGCCGCACGGAATACTGTGGCTTTGACGATTCCTGGCTTCTCGAAATCAGGGACTTTGATGGCTCGGGACAAGGTCTGGGTCTCTGAAGGCTTGGATCTTGGTGTAGGTGTGGCTGGTGGGAAGGATGCCCGTGTGGCCAAGTGAAGCTGCTCTTTCCAGTACCTGGCTGAGGCGTCTCTATTTAGGTTGATGATGTATTGAATGAAGCTGGAGTAAGGGACAGGGGAAGATATATTGGCAATGGCATTGTCGGCCGTTGTCAGACGTCGATAAGCAGTACCCAGCGCTTCCAACATAAGATTCATACTCCAACCGTCATAAACTGCATGATGGATATCCCAAACAAAGAAAACGCTGTCATCTGTTTTGTCTTGGAAGTCTTTGCCTCTCACGATAGCTTGTCTGCTTAGTTCTGAACCATATGTCATGTTCATATTTTTCGTAGCCTTGAGGTAGGCGGGCAGATCCAAGCCGTCGGTTGCCTGCCAGAGAGTATCGTTTTTAAGCACGGCCTGCACTGTCATGCCATCGGAAGCTCTGAAAATTCTCGTGCGTAGGTTGTGACAGGTATTTACAACTTCATCCCATGCACATTTAAAGCTGTCGAGATTAACGTTGGCATCAAGTTCGTAGATGAAGCGACCAATGTAAGAGCCTGGTTGCTTGACGGAAAGAGCCAATAGACCTTCTTGCAGAGGACTGCACGGGTAAACATCTTCAATATCGTTCTCATGACCACATTGATCATGAATGGTGGAGACCAGTGCATCGAGGGCAAAGTTGGGAGGCATCAACGTCCAAGGCTTAGGACCTTGCAGCAGCGATGTAGAATCTTCTCCATCTACAATCTGTACTGCCTCTGCAACCTTTAGCAGCCGAGGATCATCAAACACATTGCCAACAGAGATTCTTACGCCATGCTCCAAAGCAACAGTTGTCAATCTGATGGCAGTGATGGAATCTCCACCAAGTGCAATAAAACTATCGTCTCGGCCAATGCTGGCAAGCGGAATGTCAAGGATATCGGCCCAAATCTGTTGTAGAAGAGTCTCCATTGGAGTTTCGGGGGCTCGCTTGATATTATCAACAAATGAATATCTTAGTAAAGCCTCCTTGGACATATGGGATATGACATCATGGAGTTTATTGCGGTCGACTTTGGTCGATGTGATGAATGGCATGTAGGCACACGGAACAAACATTGTCGGTACCATATAACGCGGCAGTGACGTGCCCATCTGGCCGACCATTGCGATGATTCGGCTCTGTAGTGAAGAGTCGATAGGCAGAGCAATGTCTTGAGCTAGCTGATTGAGATCGGAGAGAAGATCAACACCTGCAGTTTTGGCCTCGTGAGTCTCACAGAAGAAGGCTACAAGTTTGGCGTTTGATTTGCCCGAGTTTGTCAAGACCACAGCGACTTGGGGCGCGTTGTCCATGCAAACACGAACATGGTGTTCGACTTCACCAAGCTCAACTCGTAAGCCGCGGATCTTGACTTGAGTATCCTTGCGTCCGTAAAACTCGATAGTGCCATCAGGATTGTAAAATCCTAGATCGCCTGACTTGTAGAATCTCCAATGAGGATCGGTTCTATTTGGCGCCCAGTCAGGAAGATCTTTGCCCGTCACGATTGTTGCGTTCGTCTTCGCGGCGTCGGCAAGATATTCGCGAATAATGGTGGGCCCTTGGATGACGATCTCTCCAATACAGCCGGCTGGTACTCGTCGATGTGGGTTGGAGGCATCAACGATCCAGCAAAAGCCCCCAACTGGTTTACCCACAGTGATTGATGACTCTTCCAGAGAAGTCCACTCCTGCAAAGTACTGAACACACAAGTTTCCGCAGGGCCCCAGCCGTTGACTAGGCGAACCTTTCCAAACCATGTTTCGAGGATGTCTCGTCCAACGGCCTCGCCTGCCAACAGCAACAACTCTAATCCCGGTACATGCTCCGGATTGATCGTACGCACAAACGCCGGAGTAAGGAAGGCCCAGTTGATCTTCTTGTTACGAATAAACTCCGTAAGACTGTTCATACGTTCATGGTCGGAGGGTATGCAGATACAGGCACCCGTGATTAATGGGGCAATAATCTCGCCGATACACAAGTCAAAGACGAACGCGGCAAACTGCAGCATTCTGGTGTTTGGGCTCATACCAAGGCGCTTACTGATAGCAACTTGACTAGTAGCAACAGCCTGGTGCTCCATAACAAAACCCTTTGGTGTACCGGTACTTCCAGATGTAAAAAGAACGTAGACCGGATTCCAAGGCTTGACGTCGGCGAGAGGACTGGCACCCCCATGGTTAGAGCCAATTGCCGCATCAGCTACAAGCTGCTCATCAAGTTCCTGAGTTATCTCGATGACATTTTCGATGAGACCTTCCAGCAAATGCTTATTAGAAGGAGACACGAGAGCAAGCTGCGCCTTTGTTTGCCCAATGATCTGTTGATGTCGTATAGCCGGATGCGAAGGATCGAGGGGTACCCACGCACCACCTGCTTTATTGATAGCTAGAATTGAGATAAAGTACCATGCAGATTTGTCGAAGCAAACATGGACCAGAGTCTCAGGCCTTACTCCATAAGAGTGGTAAAGTAGAGAAGCAAGTCGATCGGCGGCGTTGTTTAGCTGTCTGTAAGTAAACTTTCCATCCCAGGCATCAAGCGCCGCGGCATCTGGGCTCAGGCGGGCCTGCTCCTCAATCATAGTATGAATACAGGTACTTTTAATAACTGGAGGATCTTCTTTGTTCCATTCAGTAAACTGCCTCACGTCCTCGGGGCTTGTGAGATCAAGCTCCGCTAGAGTGAATTGGCGCCCCTCTTGGGAATCTGTAGCATGTTGCACGAGCTGCCTAAGAGCTTGTTCAAAATGGCCAAGTAACTGCTTGATGCGGACCAAAGGGATGACTGTGGATGCATAACTGAAAGAGATCCCAAGTTCCTCGTCCTTTCCAGGCAGGTGACATTGGAGTACGAGAGGGTATGTGAAGAAGTTTTCGGCCCCAACTTCATCATCTCCTTGCGCCACAGGGACTAACAGCGGTTCCCCCGTCACAGACTCACCACTTCGAGCAAGCTTTGGAGGTTGTACGACCAACAGTGTGCGAAAATCGCAAGCTCGCTTCGCGTCATCGCTCAATTTGGCGATATGCTGGAGCCCAAACTGCTCATGCTTGATCATTTCGTTACTCTGCTTCTGCACTACCTGCAGAAATTCGGCTGCTGACAGAGATGGCTCAACATGAGCCCGGACTGGGAAAGTAGTGATGATAGGACCAATCATGCTCTCAATACCATCAATGGGGGCAGTTCTTCCAGACACAGTTGTGCCAAAAACGACATCCTCGGCGCCTGTGATGCCATCTGAGCCTGCATGGGAAGAGATCACAACAGCCCATGCCGCACGGATAATGGTCGCTGCAGTCACAGAGAGTGAGCTTAACGGCTTCAGTGAGGGTAATGCGATGGATGCTTTATAGGATGAGTCTGTCCGGCACTTTCTGTCGATAGCTTGGCTCATATGCGGTCGAGGAAAGTTGGTCTGCTGAGCACCCTGCAACGTAGATCGCCAGTAATCTGCACCTTGAACCCTTGTGCTCTCGGTATGAGCAATGAACTTTGCGTACGGTGCTTGCAGTAGTGGAGTATTGTTCTGACCAACACAACCGTATGCTTTTGTGAGTCTATCGAGGATAAGATCCATCGACCATCCATCGTAAACGGCGTGATGCACCGTCCAAATGAAGACTGATTCATTAGTTGCAGCTGAGGTTACAATACCGTATCGCGAAAGCTCTGTTCCATACCCCATGCTTTGTTCTTGGTCGTTCTCGATGTAATCCCGGATACAGTCATCAACATGATGATCCGCACAACCGCCGTTCCAACGTAGGGTTTCACGAAGGACAACTTGAACCGACTGTCCATCCGCCGAGGTAATAATGCGTGTTCGGAGGATAGGAACATCAGCGACGACTGTTTCCCAAGCGGATTTGAAACGGGCAACATCAGCGTAGTCGGCCAAGCGAAATGGGATGCGGCCAATATAGCTGCCTGGCTCTTTGGCCGTCAGAGCCATCATTCCCTCCTGGAGTGGCGTGCAAGGATAAGCATCTTCAATCTCAATATCAGGCAGAGAACTAAAATGAGCAGAAATAGCCGTCTTCAGCCCTTCATCTTGCATCAAAGAAAAGGCCTCATATGCTTCCTCGGCTTGCTGCTCATCCACGCTGATTATGAGACTCATCTGGCTGAGTCTTGGCTTGTCAAAAACCTGAGGTACAGTCAGTGTAATACCTTGTCTCTTCGCAGCGGCAGTGAGTCTCATAGCAGCTATGGAGTCGCCACCAAGACCAAAGAAGCTATCATCGGCACCGATAGTTTCGGCGTCGAGTTTTAAGGCAGCTGCCCAGAGCTCTCGCAGCATCAACTCCTTCACAGTAGTTGCGGCACGTTTCTCGCTGTTTTGCAGCGAATAGATCACAAATTCACCGGGTGAAAGCCTTTGAATGATATCTTGAAGGGCGCGCCTATCGGTTTTTCCTGCAATGGTGATTGGTATCTTTTGTAACGGCACGTACAATGTGGGGACCATGTATCGTGGGAGACGTAGAGAGAGGGCAGCTTTCAGGTCTTGCACGAACTTATGAAGCTCAGCTGTGAATGGAAGCACAAGGCTGTCTGCGGCCTCTGATGTCTCGAAGTTGGAGAAGCGGAGGAATAGCGTCAAGGCCTGGGTGCCTTGTCCGTCCATAGTTTTCGAAACCTCTGCGACGATATCGATACCTGATAATAGAGTACTTGCATGGCTCTCGATTTCACCCAGTTCAATGCGCTGACCATTCAACTTTACCTGGTTGTCTTTCCGACCACAAAACTCCATAGTGCCATCCAAGTTGTAACGGACCAAATCTCCAGTCAGGTAGAGGCGCCCTGGCGATTTGGACATCTTGATAATCCACGGAGGGGGGCTCTTGAAAACCTCAGCAGTCTTGGCCTCATTGTTCAGATATCCTCTTGCCAGGATTGGCCCTTGAATAGCAAGCTCACCAACGCAACCTACCGGCGCGAGCTGTTCATGGTTAGTTGGGTTCACAACCCATGTTACACAATTAACGGCACGGCCAATGTTAGATGGAGACTCATCCAAAGACCTCCATGGGTGGGATGTGGCGCCAACACAAGTTTCCGTAGGACCATAACCAGCTCTGGCATCAATATGGGACCAAGTGCTGATCAAGTCCGCGCTATTGGCTTCACCCCCTATCAGTAAGAGTTGCAAACTTGGGACATCTTCTGGCAAGAACAGTCTCGAAAGAGAGGCCGTTAGTGCAGCAAATGTAACATCCAAGCTGTCAATGGCTCCGCCTAGGTCTGTTTTGCATTCTTCGTCGGTAGGCACGCAGACACATCCTCCATGGATAAGAGTACCAAATATCTCGAGAATACAGGCATCGAACACGTATGGGGAGAACTGCAAGGTACGGGTAAATTTGGATAAGCCGAGATATCCTCCAATACCGATGAAGCTTGAGCACACAGTGCCATGCTCAATCATAACGCCTTTCGGCACTCCAGTGGTACCAGATGTAAACAGCACGTACGCCAGCTGGGAAGACTCGACTGTGGGCATTGAAACTGCCTCCTCAGTCAAATTCGAAAAGAACTCAGGGCTGATCTCCACAACGCTGTCGACGAGGCCCACAAACTTCTGGCTCGTAGTCGGTGTAGTCAAGATGACTGGGGCGTTTAGTTGATTGAGAATGGATGCCCAACGCTCGGGCGGATGCGAGGGATCTAACGGAACAAAAGCACCTCCAGCTTTCATAATTCCCAGCATCGCGATGATTGCCCAGGGCGACTTCTCAAAGCAGAAAGGCACCAGTGTTTCAGGCTGAACGATGTACTTCTTCAGATAGATGGCGAGCTGATCTGAGATGTTTTGAAGGGACTCGTACGTGAAGGACATTCCGCTGGATTCGATAGCTAGAGAGTTTGGTTGGTCCTGCGTCCGCTGCTTGATAAAGTCGGGCACACTGGAGATGATAACCTCAGGATATTGCATGTTCCATTTCGAAATATGTTCAACATCTCTCTCAGAAGTCATATCAATCTTCCCCATAGTAAGGTCGTCGCCTGCAGCTGATAGCTGTTCAACAACACATTGGAAGTGAGAGGCGATTGACTCCATGCGCTCCTTCGGAAGAGCTCGGCTGTTATACACCACCCGTACCTGAGCTCCATCGGATTTTAATTGGCATACAATCGTGATATCATATGTATATAGACCAATCCCTGAATCAGTAATCGGCTTCGATTCAAAGAGTCTGATGTCATTCTCGATATCCTCTTGTGGCTGCACAACCAAGAGTGTCTGGAATGTAGATGCATTGGCAGTTTCGCCTCCAAATCGAGCGATATTCTGGATGCCGGTCTGTTCGTAGGGGATCATATCAATCATTTGCTTTTGAAGCAATGACAAGAACTCCGAGACTTTATCGTCATTTGAAAAGCGAATTCTGAGTGGAACAGTTGCGATTGTTGGCCCAACAATCTGGTCGATTCCGGGGACTGCAGCACTGCGGCCAGAAACCATCGAACCATAGATAACATCATTCGCGTCGGTGTTTTTGGCAAGAATCACAGCCCAAGCCGCCCGAAGCAAATTAGAGGTGGTGAACTCAGGACGCAATCTATCCTTGAAAGTGAGACTGAAGTCAAGATAGGCTTCATCCCTCGTACTTTCCAACGCTGGTGTTGGGGGGAATGGTGTCTTGGCTGAACCTTCAAACTGACTTCGCCAATAAATGGCTGCATCATTTTCGTCGTGAGACTGTGTCAGGTGGTTAATGAAACTCGAGAATCCAACCGACTGGCTCAATTCCCTTTCACTGTAAGCAGATTTGATCTGGCGTAACAGGAATGACAAGCTATGGGCATCAAACAGCGAGTGGTGCACTCTCCAGAAAAAGTATCTCTTCCCATCCTCTTTGTTATCAACAATAGACCAGCGGGTGAGTGGCTTGTTCATTCCCATCAAAACAGTAGAATCATTACCGAGATATTCCACAAGGTTGGTAGAATGATCCCACTGGATGAGGTCTTGTACCACGACTTGAACTAGACCTACGGCTTGGGTGTCTGCAAACCTAGTCCTGAGCATTTCGTAACGTTCGTAAACGCGAGCACAAGCCAACATGAATCGGTCAGTTTCAATGTTTTCGGGCAGTTCGTAAGCAACAACACCGATGTATGATGATGGAAACTTGAGTGACAACGCCATCAGACCAGCCTGCAGTGACGTGCAAGGATAAGCATCAATAATGTCGGTCTGCGCGACACCACATAGAGCACCGAGCTCTGATCTCAGTGATGCTAGATTGATGCCCTCTCCAAAGAGGGCATATGGCTCAGCGTTATGCGATTTAGAATCCGATCGCATTTCGAGAGCTTCTGCCATGGCTGCCAGGACTGGATGCTGGAATATAACTGCGACACTTAGGATCAACCCGCTTTTGTAAGATGCGGTAACAAGCCTAGTAGCCGAAATAGAATCTCCTCCGAGACGAAAGAAGTTATGAGAGCGGGAAATAAGGCTCTCATCAATTGACAAGACAGAGCTCCAGAGATTACGCAGAGCAAGCTCAGATGAGCTTAACACCTCATCTTCGGCAGGCTTACCTGCGGAGGAGAAGTTTGCAATACTTTCAGCTGACAGCTCACTGACCATTGTGCGCAGAGGCTTTCGGTCAACCTTTCCGGATATCGTTTTGACTGGTGTTCCTGAAAATGGCACAACGAGAGATGGAGTCATATGTTGAGGCAATCGATGAGGCAGAACGTCCATGATCTCAGAGATAATCTGTCGGACATCCTCTGACACAGTCTGCATAGGCTTCGCAGGAGTCTCGTCGTTGGAATGAGAGAACCAGAGAATAAGGACAAGCTGCTGCCTCGAGTCTGCACTACTGGTGACAAGTTCAACAATGCCGCCCACATTCTCGGGCAGGATCCCAGCAACCTGGCTTTCAATATCGCCGAGTTCAATACGCTGCCCATGGTACTTGACCTGAGTATCCTTTCGCCCCACGTAATCAAAGGTTCCATCATGATTACGTCGGACCAAATCACCGGTTTTGTACAATCTATCGCCAACATTGGGGATAGAAGGAAGCGAACCATCGTTAACCATCCAGGCAGCATTTCCGGGCTGGTTCAAGTACCCCTGTGCAAGAAGAGGTCCTTGCACAAGAAGCTCACCTATACAGCCAAGCGGAAGAAGTCTGCAGTGGTCATTGACATCAGCTACCCAAAACACGCTTTCCATAGGATACCCGATATTGGTAGACCTGCCGACTTTGCCGAGATTTTCCTTCCACGAGCAAATCGAACATTCAGCGGGTCCGTATGCTCCTTGAAGGACGATAGATTCCCATCTAGACGCCGCTCGCTGAGACACTGCCTCGCCTGCTAGAACCAAAGACTTCAAGGTGGGTACTTCATCGGCGTGAAGGAGATCAGCGACAGTGGGCGTCAGCATGGCGGTGTCTACAGACATTCGATTGATTGCACCTGCAAGATCGTTCACTCGATCATGGTCAGAGGGGACGCAGACACATCCACCATACATCAGTGTCGTCAAGATTTCGAACATGCTGACATCAAATGTGTATGCGGAGAATTGCAACACTCGAGACGTTGTGCTTAGACCCCATAGCTTTGCCTGCGCTCTTGAGCTGGTGCAGATAGCCGAGTGATCCATGATGATGCCTTTCGGCTTTCCTGTACTGCCAGAAGTAAAGATGACATAGGCCACACTAGACGGTGTAGCATCCAACAACAGTTCGGGAGATTGGGGCTGGAGATTTTCGAGAAAACTCGCATTCACTTCCACAATCTCATTGGCAATTCCGGGAAAGAGGTGGGAGTGTTTTTGAGATGTTAATACTAAAGTAGCTTGAGCATCAGTAGCAATGCTGGAAAGACGGCTTTTTGGATGGCTTGCTTCCACATTGACAAAGCCAGCTCCGGCTTTTAGAACTGAGATCATTGCCACAATTGCCCATGCAGATTTCTCAAAACAGCAAATCACAATTTTCCCTTGACCAATGTTATGTTTCTGTTGTAGGTACGTAGCGAGTTGTGTTGTGAGCCTGTCCAGATCAGCGTAAGTGAAACGGCCGTCATGAGCATCAACGGCAATGAGGTCGGGATGAGTGGCAGCTTGCTCGGAGATCTTGTCGTGGATGAGGCTATTCATGGCAGTTGGGATTGATTCACATGATTTCTTCATTGTGACGAGGTCTCGATCACTTAGCAAATTTCCCTCAATCGCAATCTGTTGAGGATTCCCGAGTATCGATGAGACAGCCTTGCCGAATGAGTCCGCCAGGCTTTCAGCTTGAGACTCAGATAATGTCGCTGTATCATAGCCCACGCGAAGAACAAGGCCAGACTCAGAGTTTATGGCGACAACAGTAATCGGATATTCTGTTGGAGTATACTCCTCCAGCCTTTGGAAGGCAATATCTGCATCCGAGGCCTCGCTAAAGTCCTGCACAAACGACACGAGTGTGTTGAACAAAGACCCTGCAGAGGCACCCACAGCGCTGTGGATATCAGCTAGTGAACAATACTGATGTTTCAATCCTTCTCCAAGATCAGATTGAATCTTCTTCAGTACTTGAAGATTCGTGGTGGAGCTTTGGAAATCCGCACAGCAGATCATGAGACGAACAAAGACACCAACGGCATCACCTAGACCCTGGATCGTGGGGTCTCGGCCAGAACTCATGTATCCAAAGCAAACTGCTTCAGACTGCGTGTAGTATCTCAGAACAAGGGACCACGCTGCTTGAACCAAGCTAGCGACAGTGATACCCATAGCCTTGCAAGACTCGTGAATCTTGCTTGTGTCCCCGAGAGCAACCACAACAGATCGAGTTGAAGACGCCTCTGCAGACTGCTGTTGGTTCAAGGCCGGGAAGTTGGAGTACTCTTTTGTCCCGACGTAGGTTTTCCAATATTCGACTGACTTGCTCTGGTTATCAATGTAGTCGAAGTGATCGGAGAGAAGCAAAGTGGATGTTTGAGGATGCTTGGAGCTGTAAAAGATGCTGACGTCTCGCAGAATGACAGACAAAGACAACCCATCAATGATGGTATGGCTCAGCTCGAACTTGCAAAACACCCTGCCATCCGCAGTGGTGCAGATCGATAATTGGTGAGCGGGTTCAAGAAGTTCAAACAGAGCGGGCGTCTGCTCCTTCAATGTCTTGATAGCATCATTTCCAACACAGTCAATATGCACCACTTTGGGCTCAACCTCGCGCAAAATGACATTCTCGTAGGAGGCGCCATCTCTTGCACTTGACACAAATATAGTACGGAGGGCAGGATGGCGTTGAACAACTGCTCTCCATGCATCGCAAATGCGCTGCACATCCAAAACAGAAGAAGATTGGTTCTTCGTCACCTCGACAGTCCACTCAATCCTGTAACTTTGGGCGTCTTTGAGCGTTGAGAGGATCATGCCCTCTTGAATTGAAGAAGAAGGGTATGCTCTCTCGATGTTACCAAAGCTCTTTTCACCCATCTCCCGGAGACAATTACTCTCAAAGGTGTTGAGTTGGTCAAGTGTCAGAGGTAACAGCGGATAAGTGCTCAATGTGCTGCTGCGACCCACGCCATAAAGCTGATCAACAATGGCCTTCAGATTGCTCTCGCACCGAAGAGCCCAATCTTTGATGACAGCTTGCGGCGCGCTGGACTTGAGCTCAAATCGAAGGACGTCATCAGCACCGCGGTAAACGCGAACCGCCGCAGCGGCTGTCAAATCGCTTGCCAGGCTGTCTTCATTAGATACTTTGTCGCCTCCATCAACATCAATTCCAGACGCATACGCTTTGGGGGGATCATTCTCATGATCACTTTCGTAGGTAATTATCAGAGGGGGCCCTTCTGATGGCGAATTAATGGAACCATGGAACAGTGAGGCTTGCGCCCGCAAAGCCGCTCTTAAAGCGTCCTTTGAGCTCCTCACAGAGGCGACGACGTCAATATCCTCAGACATCGGCAAAGTCAGTGACAACGATAGGTCAAATCGCCCAATCTCTCGTACAAGATCAATCTCCTTTGGAGTCACGATATCTCGAGCACTTGCTCTCACGATGATCGAGCGAGAGGATGAGCCAAAGACTTCATTGTATGACCGTGCGATTGCCGCCACAGCAAAATCCACAGCTCGTGTATCCAAGGCATGATGGCTTGCCTGTAGCATTATGCGACTATGATCTCTTCCGAATGAGAAACCCTCAGTAGCAGCTGAGGGCGAAGAGTCTGTAGTTGGGGAATGCTTTTGTGTGAAGCTTTCTGCGCAAGCATGCCTTAGACGAGCCAGCAATATGTCCTGCTCCGATTTCGCGTGTCTGCCAATTACTGATGGCCTGCATCTGTTGTATTGTCCTGATTGGATGATGTTGTCGTTCAAAGTATCCAATAGTATTGACCAGGACGTCTTGTCCAACAGACCCTTATGTGCCATCAAGACTAGCTTCGATGATACGGGGCTCTTCATGTGCAAGCAATGAGCTCGAAAGATTTCTTTCTTCTCACTCATTTGCATTCGCAACTCTGAAATCTTGTGCTCCATGGTATTTGAATCGTCTACTTCATGTGTATCGTGCTTTGGAGAACGCGCGGTCTCTATGTTCGCTCTTTGCATGTCGTCGTGGCTTTCAATGTTGTTTTTGGCGTTAATTTTCTTGGTATGCTCGTCATTCGGGTTATCTTGAAGCCGCAAAAAAGGATATTCTTCAAATAGGAGATCAACGGCCGTCTGGATTTCTTCAGCGGCAATGTGCGATGGCAGATTCAATACCATTGCTCGAACAGCCTGGCTCGAGGGGTCTCTCCACAGTAGCTTTGGCAGCTCGGAAGAATCTCCAAACCTACTACAAAGTGTACCTGACGTCGCATCTCCGGCAGCTACCGAGTTCTCAGAGCGCAACTTGATGTCGCCGAACCGGGGTGAGGCGATGAGTTCTCCCACGGTTATCTCAAAGCCTTGGTCAAACAGTGCCGCCATAACTCGAATGGCGCTCATTGAGTCTCCACCAAGCTCAATGAATGACTTATCCATGTCGACTTCGTTAACAGGAATATCATGAACTGCACTAAATGCTGCGCGCAGTCTTGTCATATCGGTGGTAGCTGGGGCAGAGCTCCGAGCTACACTGGCAGGGTTTGCGCCAATTCCAAGCAATGCTTTGAGTTTGTCCTCGTCTACTTCGCCTGCCAGTTTCAATGGCATCTCGTCCACAATGAGCCATTGTTTCGGGAGGGGTCGGATACTTGTGGCAGCTCGGACTCTCTTGCGGACGGACGAGATGATCTCGCGATGTGATTGCTCGGCTGTCGAGCTCTGGTGTTTTTGAAGCAGTAGTGCTACTGCAATTTGGCCGTTGTCTGTCACAAGGCACTTGGCGTGTTGTACATTGTTCTCGGATAATATAGCATCTTCGATGATACGCATGGCGTGTTCGGGGGTATATGTCTGGCTTTCCATTTCGTTGAGTGTTTTCTTTCGTTAATCTATAATGCGTCTCTCTGTAGTGATATGATGGGGACTTTTAAAGACTTAAGACGGAGAGTGCTGCTAGTTTGAAGATATCAAGTCTGTGGATTGACTTGAGAAATCAAGATTCTGCAATTCCTTGAATACTCAAATGTGAAAATTGCTAGAAAATGCTTGAAAATTGAAGAGTAAACTACAAAGAAACCCGTAGTTACAAATTTACAGCGGGAAACACAAAGTATACTTCTTTCCAAGCTTCCATTTCCAGAGTACCCCAAGCTTATCACATTTCTCCATCAGTGTCCCTGCATGATGGTTGCATATTGGTAAGAGAGAGCATGGCAGACAGGCATCATTAGACGAGACCGGATGTTTCCTATTATGTTCATCACAACACAGGTTACACTGAAAGCCATACTGGGGCATTGTCAAGGCACTTCTCGGAGCCGATAATTGAATGCCCGGCACGCACGGAGGGATCTAAGGTGGTGGGCTGTTATGTGGGTAATAGGGAGGGGCTAGCTCGATGTGGAACTACCAACCGCTCAAGGCTCATAGACTCAAGGGTCGTGAATCATTCTGAGCGGATAGCCTGGGGATGCTGAACAGTGACGTCGTATTGTGCGTGCCCCCCCTTAATCCATGGTACAACTTTTGCGGTCATGCTACGATATAATGCCTTTTCTAACATACAGGGATTCTACAGCATCTTCATAACGCTCAACCGTTTTGAAAATGCACACTACATTTAACCTTTGCTAGTTGCGCGCGAACATAGTGTAACACACAAGATAACGTCTTTTTTCAACGGGCTTTGAGACATAACGCTCGTTAGATGCAACAACCACGGGCTGGCAGCCTGCCAGGTAACTTGGGCCAATGCTTGTTCGCCACACTGACCAGCCCATATGGCACTGTTCCAGATTGGGTAGCATTAAGTCCTTGATCCACGCGCGGGACCGTTATTAGTTGATTACTGTCCTACCCAGTACGTTCCAAAACGAGGTTCCGATTGGCTGGGTACTTTAACAATAGCCAAGACGCTGCAGGGCATTCCCATTGGGTAAGACGCGAGGGGGCCAGAAAGAGCCATGTAAGAGTTATGGGGCAGCTATAGTGATTGCGTAAAGATTCCAAGTCAACGTTCAAGGGTGTCAGAGATTGTTTTACAATATCGAGATGGAATCCTACCGGACAATCCCGTCCTGAAAACGCCGTGCTCCGTATTCGGTCCTAACAATCAATGTATTGGCATCTCGGATATACCATCTGACTGACAACCAGAAAAGGTCAAGGTAAAATCCCCGTTTTCAAAGTGCCGCTTTCTTCACTATCTCATAGATTTGCTATGAACCTAGGTGTCAAAATCGAGAAACCCGTCACGGAAACCTTTAAGTACTAATATGAGGTGAACTTTCGTACATGATTGTGTGGCTAATGGCTAGTTTTTCCAGAGACTTTTTTCAGCCTGAAACCCATATCCATTGGATGTCGATCAGGTTACAGCAGGGATTCTAGAAGAAGATCATCTGCAAATCATCGACTAAACCTCGCGTGGCAGATGCCGCAGCTACCTGAAGGTGGCACCAGTCCTGCATGCATGACTACAGACTCTGGGGGGCAAGTAAACGGCACAGTGCGGCATCGTGAAGTGTGGAGTCGTAGGGTTGCTAAGGGTTAGGGTCAGGACTTTTTCTAGGGTTGCACGGCAGTTATGTGTAAGCAATTGCACAGGGTTAGGGCTTAGCGCATGCCGTGTTACTCATGGCAACATACATGTACGCGTCGTCTATCCGTCCTCTTTTGCAAGGAGCAATTCATTCCATAGTTGCTGCCAATTAATATAAAATCACAGTAAACTCCACATTTTTCTGGAGCACGTCAGAACTGTTTGCAGGCCCCCCCAAGATCCAATCTTTGTTCATGCACTCAGTTTTTGCTGCCACCATGTTTATACAATGGGTGATATAAGTCGCTGACCGCCAAGGTATTCGGCTGACATGCTTACAGAACCCAGGAGTACTAACTAGCTGGGTAATCTTACCATTTCAGAAGGATATCCCAACTGGGAAGTCTCGATGCCTCAATGATTACACACAGCTGCTTAATTTCTTACGATATCAGAGCTAGGCTTCACCTAGTAGTTATTATCGACTTTCTGATGCTTGCGCTGTAGCATCATGTATAGTCCTTATAAAAAAGGAATCGAGGCCATTTGAATGGCTCCTACGATCGATCCATCATACATGCTTGGGCACCGGACACACTATTGGCAGATGTATGCACTGACTATGTTACCACCACGTGGGGCCCGAAGGAACAATAAAGAAAACGATAGATGAAAGGAATGGGGATTTTCATTTGTAAATTTTGCGAGTAGCTTTACCGGAATTGGATGGGGAGGTTGCTAAACGGAGCATGACATTTATCGCCTTCTTCTGGCATGTATGACCCACTTGATCATTTTTCAATCCCCCGAGCTACCCGGGGATGTGGTTGGCTAGTCAAAGGAGGCTCACGGTGGAGGTTACAGGTGGGGATCCTTTCATGATTGACATGGCCCCCCTACTCACCGGCAAAGTAAAGGAAAATGATATGTAAGCAATACGATATCATTCTGTCCACATCCTTCGAACAACCACCTTGATAATTACAGACGTCGAGAACATGTCAACAACCCGTTATAGTTTAGTCTGATTGACTTGCATCAGTGCCTGTCAAGTGCTTCGGTCAGATCATAGAAAACAGCTTGGTTACTCGCCCACCTGCTCAACCCATACAGGGTAGCCAAGAGACCGCCCATCCCAGGGTAACAGTCAAACCACAATATTCTCTTCAACGATGCCCCGCGAGAATCAGATTAGCAAACGCATCAATTCATGATCTGGAAACGTGACGTGATAGTTTGCTACACATCTTCAATTGCCATTGACATAGCGCTGTACCTTGCTAGCTTGCCAAGACCTGAGACAGGATGATGCACCATCGCACTGATTGATACCATGAGACTACAGAAACCTGCTGTATTGGGATTAGAAACACTCTCAGACACACAGATAAGAGGAATTTCAATGAGTTCAACGTTGGAGCAGTACTATGAAATAGACAGTCACCTTCCTTTTCACACCGTGATCAACAAAAATGTTTTTCAATGTCCTATTTCAGTATCTCTTCCGTCCGAATGTTTCTAGTTACACATCTATGAGTCACCCATTAATACCATCCATCCATACCAAGTTGCCATGTATTATTGGCAATATCGCTCTTCAAAACCATGCCTGTACCTGTTCGAATCCAACCCTGCATTAGACTCCAGTCACCCAAACTCTCCAACTTCTTTGATACACGATATCCCCCAATGTCGTGAGCCAACCTAAGCCAGTCTAGTAATCCCCTACATGACTTGACAATGTCAATGTATTCATGCCAAGCAGGGAAGCCAACCGCCTGAGCTTATTCTGTCTTTCGCCTCACTAAAGACCTCTCATAATTTCGTCCAGTGGTCAACTCCTAAGCTCGCAGATCCCATGGCAATCAAGCCAGACCTGCAGAATCTCAACGCAGTCATGTCGCCTTCTGCTCCTCAGCCACCAAGCTACAAATCGCATAAGCGAAAGCAAGATGCAAGTTCGATTTCGAGGAATTGGACCGTATCTATAATGTTCTTGTCCATTTCGTGCTTCCGAGCAAAATCGCAAGCGCCTCGAGCCTGACGCATGATAGCGTTTTTGAAGTCTTTGAGGATCTGTCGCTCCAAGGGCAACGTTGTCGACTGCACCCAAGAATATTCTTCACGCGTGCCACTAAGAGCGTCGATATCATTCCGGAGTTTGTAATTTCCCAGAGCTTGTGCCACTTTGCGGAGCGCCTTGAGTTTCTCGACAGGCAGCACACGTACGATATTGGGGGTGAAGGTATCTGCGATGTAATCCTTGTATTCGTGCCAATACAAGGGATCTATCATGCTGATCATCTTTAGGAATAAGTCATTGTCCTCCACGGCTTTCTCACGACAGATGGTATGGTGGTCAGTACAAGTTATAGAGTACGACGGGGTGCCGTCCAGATTCATCGTTAATTTAATGCAGTTGATGAAGTTTAAAGTAGCCTCCACATCGGTTAGTAGACCCGCGAATCTCATGTCCCTGACTTTCTCAACCGGTATGGGTTTGGGCGTTGTGTCGAGGGAGTTGTATTGCTAAACCAATCTCTCAACAGCGACTCTTGTTTCTTCGTTGAATATTGAATGGAATGCGCGGTAGTGTTGTGCCAAGTCTGCCATTCTAATTCGGTGATTTCGGAGGCGCGTATGTCGAGTGGGTCGGCGCTGGCTGGTGAGACATTGATGCATGCAGGTGTTCAGGGTGTTTGATATGCTGTGGGCTGTGGTCTGGGAAGAGTTTATTCGCATGGAGAAGGTGAATATTCGGTTTGCAATGGTACAGCCGGCAACGAACGACTGGTTCTTTACAGTTTGGATATAACCAAGGTTTTTCGAACTGGCGGCTTGTGTTAGCAAGTGCCAATGGCGCTTTGCGACTTGCTGTTGAATCTGCCTCAGTACTCGACATGACCATTTATTCACGCCTACAATAGAGCCAGATCAAACAGTAGCTTACAACTTAAATTGCTGTGGCCGAAATGACGTTACATGTCGGTAATTGGCCAAACATGTAGCATATCATGGGCTATGCAATGCCAACGTAACTGTCTCTAGAAAACACCTCGGCACTTCCTCCTGATAGAACATGGCTGTCCTTAGACTGTGACTAAGAAAAAGGATGCATCAATATTAATGAACATGGGCATTTTTGTTGTATATGAAGCTTTTGATGGACCCCACTCATGCGTGTTGGTATGTTTGACACTGGAGTGTGGCGGATCATCACATTTAACGCTTGTTTTGATGCTCACCATCTTGGGCCAGGGCAGTCCGTGAACCAACACCTGTCTGGCAGCCTTGAACAAAAAGAGTTGCAAATGCCTGCTGATAGCCAAGGCTTTCTAAGGAGTTAAGAGATATATTTCATTCAATCCCCAAAAGCTCCTCTCCCGCCTTCTTTACAAATAATCTCTATCTTCTCATCAACCCTCCCCCCTTCCCCCTTTTACCTGAGCCACCCCTTCTCAAGACATTCCTCGCAACCACACAACAATGGTACGCTACTCAAAGCGACTCAAGTCACGCGAAATGCGTTCAGAATATGTCATATTGCCTCATTGGGTAGAGAAGATGGAAACCTCCGCATCTGAGGAGACGGTAGACCACCAAGACATTGATGGTAGTGAATGCGCAGATGATGCCTCAGCTCTCCTTACCGAAACAACCACTTTCCATCCCTTTTCACGAGAAGCGGTCGATGATCTCTTCAGTCGACTGCAGTCCATCTCTGCTCGCCCGGAAAGTCTGGAAAAACTGGAGCCTACGATCCAGCTCTACGAAATGGCACAGTTGACTCGCCAAGAAGTCATGTCCGATCAAAGCACACTTCTAGACAAGTTATGGACGATTGGTTTTGAGAATTGGGGCACTTTGCAAGAAGATATCGAAGAGGCATTTACTAAATATAACGTTCATGTTCTCCCACCCGACCACTTACATATATTGAAATTCTGGGCCAAATCTCAAGAGAACGACCAGCTCACAGCTTGGATTTCTGCAGTAACTAATGATACTGATGTGTATTCCTACAACAGAAGAGTCGACGGAATACGTCCAGGGGATGAAGTTTACGCGTTGATAGAATCCATTGCTCAGGAGCAGGACAGGAAAGCCACCAATGCAGAAAGCTACAGGTCGAGAATTCTAGCGCATCAATCAATGGGGTGCTTCAAATGGATGATGGAGCGCAGCAATGCTGTAGCCAATGACATGCATACCCAGGCTCAGTTTGCAACTTCCACCTCAGAACAACCCCATCAATTGACAGGTGCCATGAAAAACCGAAAATTTATGAATTTGTCTGACGGCGATTACAAGGACGAGCTGCTCAGTCATTTTTCTCGAATCAAGGTGGCTCTTGTCGGCACACTTGGGGAGAGCTCGCCCGCGGAGAAAGACCTTACCGAAGCGATGAAGATGCTGGGGCAAGACTTTTATAACCACATCGCTGACCTTGACGTCTCAAATCGTGTGTACTATTCCTCGACAAACACAGGCCGTAAAATACGCAAGAGGATATTGAACGCGATGATGAAGGTTAACAAGGCGATCGTTTACTCCGATGACAGTGACTATGTTGACGATGCCGTTTGTGAAATTTGGGACGAATTGCAATATACAGACCCATCAGATGTTGAAATCCCATATTCCCCTGACGCTTCGGAGTCCCCAGACACATGTTACGTGGAAAGTGGCCATGAGGTTGTCGGTCAAATCAGTTACTCTAGAGACTCTACATATTCTGTCAGTTCCAGCGACCCAATCTTTACTACATCCGGTACTTCCGATTCGGATGAGGAGGAAGATTAGACTCTTATCCTGTGTTTGCAATTGCAGACGCAAAGTAAATCGTGGGCGCTAGATGAAGCGTAGGACATGCAGGGTTGACATTGTCATGGGTTAGCAGGAATAGGGAGCTATGATTGCGGACTGACTTGGTTATGGGGAGTTCAGTAAAGCTCTATCAAACGGATTGCGCCCAGCGAAGGATCGATGGTGATGGTTGGGATATGGGGATAATGCGTTCAAAAAAACTAGTTATGCAAAGTTCTTGCCAATTCTCATGGTGGTTTTCTTCATTGTAATCCAATTTCGGCCCTGACTGCAGTGGCACCGACTTGCGATAGGGTACATGTAATTAATCAACGCAGCAATTATTTCACTTGAAACGTGCTGCGTCGTTGTAACAAGATGGTCTCTGTTATCGTGTTGCAATGCAAGATTCAGTCGCTCTCAGGTGGAATCGGCGACAATGCGAAGAGAGCCCGAAACCCGACTCTCCTGAGACGGTATGTCTTGTGAAAAAAAAAGCCTTGCTCCAAGCCACTTCAACACTCTCCTTCATGCCACCGTGGAACATTGGGGGGACCGACAACAAAAGAAGGAACTCAAAATATGTATGCTGTTTGGGGCTTTCACAATGAAAAAAAGAGGGTGGGCCACACACCGTGGACAACAGTCATCTCATATGGCGGTAGAATTCGGTGTCCTGGAAGGGTGATGCGTTTTTGGCGTGGTAAGCGCCGGTTTCTCTGTTTTACGGGCACTTTTCTCTAGTGGCCACGTGGTTTCGTCGAGTGAACAACGTTGCCTGTTACGTTGGAGCACGGTTTGGGGTTGCGCATTTTGGAGGTGCGACTTGGTTTTGGTCAGGATCGAACGTACGACTTCGAAATGGGCTCGGCGTATCCATTCGTCGGATCCATAGCTGTTGACAAATGTGCCACGGTGTGTGACCCACGGGATATAATGGAAGCATTAACCTTTATAAAGCGATCTGTCTTTATCCACAATTGGTGATATTGTGGTCATGTGTTGGTCATGTGGATGGCTTTGCTTGTTCGACATCGAACACGGGGTACGTACCGGCTGTGCGTTGATGGGGGAGACCATGATGGTGATAACCGACGGGAAGAGAGCAAATGGATGGCGATGGTGTAGCAGGATGTCGAGGGACTTGGTGGATGTAGCCCGCGTATCAGAGCTGAACGAACATGGTAGAGAACCATTCGACTCGATCGAAATAGAGAGTGTCGATCCTCTCTCTCTACTACCTCAAAGCTACCACATCATTATAACCGAGACGCCAAAGCGCAAAGCAGTCACACTCCACATGGCTTTCTTTGTTCAATCATGTGTGATGCGTTCTCCTGGCGCTTCCTCCACGTCTCATGGTTCTCCGATCGCGAAATCCCTGGCAAATGGTTAGCCAAATGTACTTCTGAGCAGTCAGATGACCATGAGAACACCTTTAAGCACACCCTTCAGTCACACTTTGGGCGCAGGGGTCGATCGTTTCGTTGAACGGCAAGAAGAGCATTAGTGTGTTGTTGTTGTCGTTGGGAGAAATCGACAGTGGGGTGCGCTGACAGAACGAGATTTGGGGCATGACAGCACTTGACAGCTGCAACTAGGGGTTGGGGTTGCATCTTGCGGGGTTGAGGATGGAACCAAAAAGAATCTGTCATCTGTCAAACACACAGGGAATCCAAATACGGAAGTGTGCAATGCAATCAACTCTACAAGTATAGCCAAATACGTTTGCATTCTTCTCCAACCGTCCCAAAAGAGAAACACACCTCTTGAGGAATGCGACACGCCCGCTCTACCCCTGCTCTGCCGGCCTGCGGTACTCCATGTCATCAGGAACCTGCAGCCTCAAGACGAAGAAGCCTTTCAGCCGCAATCCATTGCTTGGCTTCCAATGCCCACCCCTCCTCCAACTTGATAGACTTGAACACCCACCCTTACAGTAGCATTGGCGTTTCGGCCCGCCCCGAACCCGCCGGATACTTTGTTCTGGCGTCCAAATCCAGTGGAGGCCAGGAAAGCTGGGTGTACTAGATATTGCCAGATAGTTATCTCTTTCTAGAGCATGTTTCCCATGCCTTTGCCATAAGTCAATGCACGCTCAGAACAGCGCTCCTAGGGGCAAGCAAAGTTCCTGGTAAAACTAGCCAATTGCCGATCAGTATTGTCACTATAGCTAGTGATTGTGGTGGTTTTATAGCCGTAAACATCCCATAAGGCGAGCAAATCGAGAAGCCACACTCTGTGGAATCATGCTTCAATCTATGGGATCTAAGAGATCCACTGCATCCTTCATCCATCCCGATCTCGGCTGGTTTTCCTTTGATGGGAGCAGGCGCCGTCTGGGGGTCCAGGCTGCTGCTGTATGCATTCCCTCACGGCGAAGAGTGTCTTTGTCAGCAGAACAAAGGTGCTGCGACTTGGGCAATTTAGACACAATACCACATCGCGTTTGGACATTGTCAACGTCTCTGACAATCCCACCACCACCCGCCATGGGCTCGCTCGACATTCCCCCGTCCACGGCACCGTGGTGGCTCATCCCGGCCTCAACCGCCACTCTCGGTTGCGGTATCCTGTTCTGGCTTATCTGTTATGTCCTCATGGTCCGTCGCTCGCTCGCCACCAACGCAACGCCCCTCCCACTCTCCGCCCTGGGCGTGAACCTCGCCTGGGAGGTCGTCTTCGCCGTCTATGTCACAGACATGCCCCTTGAGCTTGCCGGCTTCGTGTTCTGGCTGCTCTTGGACATCCCCGTGCTCTATGCCACGCTGAAGACGGCGCGGATCTCGTTCGCTTCATCAGCCCCGCTCGTTGCTCAGCATGCGGGCCTGTTGCTAGCAATCAGTTTCGTCTTTGGGCTCGTGGCAAACGGATTGTTCGCCTGGTGGTGGTTGCGGGAGCCGCATCGTGGATACGGCATGAAATGGGGCAAGATGTGGAATGGACTCGAAGCGCGCGACACGACGGAGCTGGCATGGTGGTCGGCGGGCGTAGCGCAGATGATGATGAGTGTCGGATCGCTATCTATGCTGCTGCATCGCGGTCATTCCGGTGGACAAAGCTATGCAATCTGGTAAGTTGACTTCTTCTGAGATACCGGGCAGAGACACGGTTGCTGGCCGTGGGATCATGGCCATGGGTGTTTCATCAAGCGAGTTGGTCTGTGAAGGCCTCGTCAGTGCTGAGACGTGAATTATCCTCCTCGGAACGAAGTTGCTGCTGCAACCTACCATCAGAGTGCCCGGTTTGGCAACGAGTTATTCTTTGAAGTTGTCTCCAAATGACTGTGTCATGCAGCTGCCAGCCAGCCGTGCACCGCTACGTGCATAGTCCAGAGACGAACCATGCACGGTTTTTCAGTAGAGAACATTTTTAACAAGACTCTGTTAGGTTCTTTCGCTTCCTAGGCACTCAATTGGGTCTTCCCGTGACGTGCGTGCTGCTGTGGTGGCACTGGCCCGAGGCTCACGGCTTTGTCTTCCATCCCGTTGGCCTCATCATCATGGGCACTTCGCTTATCTGTGACCTCTCATATCCCTTTCTCCTAGCCCACGTCAAGAAGACGGAAAGAGTGTTGCCCGATGGAACAGTGGTGGCGGGAAACTCCGGACTTGGTCAGCTTGGTGAGGCGGACAAGAAGGAAAGGTAGGAACTTTACAAAACACTAGGACTTGGTGATCACGGAATGTGCGGTTTCCATCATGCTAGAGCCACTCCCATATAAGATACATGTGTGTACAATGAAGCAACATCTTCGAAATGGCTGGGTTGGCCGAGCTATCATGAGCACAGCCGATGGCAGCAATTCATCCATCTCTTCAGTCTCGCCTGATATGCACTTATCGGGTCTACCTGGATGGATGGCTGGCGGCCGTCGAGAGAAGAACAAAAGTCACGAGACACGCAGTCCAGGGTGTCATCTGAGTCAAAAAACGCCCTGAGACTACATAAACATGCCAGGGGGGTGTATTAAAGTGTGTTTTTGTTGGTTGTAAATGCCATTGTGTTGGCTATTGTCTCTCACCCACTCCGTTCCCATCGTGCTCCATTCGTCCAGGCCGAGCAGCCATGGTTTTCTTTTTGTCTTTCTGCTGTCTTATATAATTGTTACCTGCCATTCGCATGCTACCCCCCCGCGGCGACAAGCGTCAGTGCTTAGAGGCAGATTTGAACGACATTTAGCCATAGAGTGCGAGGTTGGAAACCCATGCCTCTCAAAATACATTTCCGCTTTCTTGAACTGAAACTTTTGAGTGTGGGGGGGCATGAAGTACGGTTAGGCAGATATTGAGATGTGGCTGAAGCTATCTGAGCTTGACTAGCTCCAACACCGGAATTTTGACTTTCTTTGTCATGTTTTACGTCTTGTCACTGCAAGACTGAGTCAATCTAAGACAAACCTTGATGACTTTGCCCAAAGGCCTTCTTCGTCTTTAACTAAACGCTTTCTATTCAATTAGCCCTATTACAATCGAGATCAGGATCATACCAGCAATCCCACGCTGTCGGCTTCCCCTAGTAGTACACCAACAATGTCCGGCAGAGTAGTCGTCTTGAATGGGTTCCCAGGAACAGGCAAATTCACCATTCTGAAACAAGTCAAGGCACTCTTAGCCGAACAAACGACCTGTCTCCTCGATAATCACCTGCTCATAGACCCCGTAGCTGCGGTAATCCCCGAGCGGAGCAAAGAACACCACGAGCTACGACGTCTCGTTCGGGCGCCCGTTTTCAAGAAGCTTCGAGAGCGGGCCCAGCAAGGTCACGCAATCCTCCTAACAGCTTGCTTGGCTGCAGACAATGACACGGACAAGGCATTTCTTGAAGAGCATATCGACTTGGTCCAGGGGATAGATGCATCTCTATTCTGGGTGAATGCGTACTGCGAGCCTTTGATTTTGGAGGAGCGTCTGAGGAGTTTCGATCGCTGCAACGGGAGCAAGACAAAGCTGACGGATCCTCACATCTTGCAAGAGCTATTGCGTCATCACCGTCTCATCAAACCAAGCGATACGGGAGACGAATGGGCGAATATTACGGTGAAAGACATGGATGTGAGCGGGTCGGTGGAAGCTTCAGTCAGCGAGTTGCTGAGCATTATTGGTCTTCCATAGGCGATGCTATCGAAATTACCATGTCTCGTTCTGTCTGAAAGGCACTGCAACAGTCAAACACGCAATTGATTCATACGACATGGTGATCAAGTGCTGACGAGGGGATTGAGAGACGAGATAATTCTTTGCCGGGAAATGCCGGACAATGGATGTCTCAAAAAGGGCACTTTTTTTACACTTGGCATCTTACAAACGAAGCATCTTGGCCGGACTTGGCCGGCAGTCTCATTTGAAGGAAAACACCCCATCTAAGTGGTCTATCATGCGAGATTGAGAATACCATCAAACTCTTGGCCCCATTGATTAGCTAGATGAAGGCTAGATGTGTTTCTTTCTCACAGAGGTAGTAAAGTGTCAACGCGATGTCGCTATAACGATCCATTTTACACCATACTGCCCAGGGGTTCAATCCGCGGGAAGGAGGGTGGCTGTGATGCTGCTTCGGTTCCAAACTGTCGGGACATTGGTGGAGCCAGTAGAGTTCATATCAAGACACAAGATTGGTCAAGAGAAGAGAGACACACACATGCCTTGGTGGCACAGCCCAATTGCAGGGCGTCTATCGTACGAGCACTGCGTAGTACTGAGGAAATTGCAATCAATAGGAACCGCCCCCCTGTAGTAGGCAGCCGTTCGCGGCAAGGTCAACGGGCTGTATTTAGAGCTGACCTTGATGGCCCATATGTGAGCATCGTACATTCAATCCGTTTACCGCTCGGTGAAGGTTCCCCGGTGAGGTAACAGGGTGTGTATGTTCCGCGCGGCGGGTGGGGGAAGCGGGCGGAAATGGACGTCCGGTCCAGTCAAAGAGTTCGCGGGCCCTCCTGCCCTCCCCTCGCCCATGCAACAAACAACCAACAGTTTGTGACAGGTAGAATCAATGCTCTTCAAAGTACGAAGTAGACATCAGGTGTAGACATCGCAAAATAGCCAAGACGGGGTGTCGTAGCAAGGGGGAGGAAAAGGTCCCCTCCCCACGGGCAGGGCCGCAGATCGGGCCTCATCGTTTCAATTGACAGATACACCTGTTTTGATGGTGGCGTCTGGCCACGCAGTGTTGTACGTACATTAGTCTCGGATCTCTGTGTAACCCGGTGGTGGCTTGATCGGTATACTACCTATCATCGCGATTCGATGTTCCTGCACAAACGTTTATGACCCGTATCACTGTTGGTCACACGAATCTCATGAACCGTTTTAGAAAGAAAAAAAATGACCGCGACCCAGCACGCGCAGCTTAACCAATTTGATCAAGTCACAGAACCAGCGGGAGAGCATGCATCGGCGTTGCCGCTCGACTATCCCCAGGCCGTGCCGGGAAAAAAAGAGGGACCCATCCATTTCGTGATGCGCAGCCAAGTAAGAGAAAGAGGAGCAAGCGAAGAATAATTTAACGGGAGTAATATCATCACCGGAATTCCCGTTTCCTATTCTCATTCTCACTGGTTACCAGTCAGACGGAAGGACGCCGAAAAGCTGACACGACGACCAAGAAGCAGTGACCAAGTCCGAGCATCAGCAGCAACAGCAACAGCATGTGAATGAAAGCGGGTGGCAGGATCATTTTTCCCAGCATCCAACGGCCAAACCCGAGGGAGAAGAATCCACTTTTAGGACGGGTTGCACGAATATTAATTGAGGGTCTTGCTGTTGAAAAGCATGTGCGTTAGGCCTCAACCCTGCAGACCCTGCATGTGCATCTGTTCACGGGACGTTTCAATATGTAGCGCTGCTGGAGGGTGTGTGTGAGTGTGTGTGTGTGGCCCTTGATGTGATGGATGCGACTAGGATGTATGTAAAGAAGTGGATGAAATGGATTATAGGCGAAGTGGGAATTCCGCCGACACACCATTTGGTCCCGCCGCGGACTTTTTTTCCTTCCTCAATTTTCACCTGTCGATAAGGAGAGTCGGCGGATGAAGTCAAGTTTGAAGATACCAACGCAACCCTCCTCTTTTCCTGCCTCCCCCTCCCCCAGCTCCGGAGAATGGACATTCCGTCAACAGACCCCACCACTTACTCCATCTCCGTTTGCCGTCTGCAAGGGCATTTTGCTGAGTGAATTGTTTTCCGCGCAGACACGCCCCCATCTTAAGACGGGCGGGAAACGGTCTTTGCTGCTTGCTTCCTGACTTCCTTGCTGCTGCTGTTGGGTCTGCGCAGATCTTGGGGGTGTGTGCATGTGTGCGGTTTTTTTTTTTCTCATTTGTTTCGGTTATCCGTCACATCCGGACGAGATGAGGCGGTTCGTGGGCGCTTGAAAGCCACTTCTGCCCTCTATTTGTCTGTTTTTTTTTTGGTGTTTATCCCACATGCGAGAACACAGGCATTACCAGCCGTCTGTGGCTTGGGCAAAACAGAGACGTAGGAAGCGAGCCATTTAACATGGCCTGAGAAACGGAGTGTGTGTGTTTTCTTTAACAGCTTCGAAATTCGACTCACAGGGCTAGACTGTCTCGTTTGCTTCTAGCGGGCACGCCAGAGGGCGTGACTGACTGAACTACCTTACTCGCCGTGCCTAATCGAGATGAGAACGGTAGGGTGTAACATGACACAGAAACGTGTCCTGTCGTGTTGGGCTTGCAATCTCCCAACGCGAAACATTTTGATTTTGCGGAGGCGGGGAACCAATTTTCTAGATTTTCTTTCGTCATTTCACCAACTACGGTAGCAAGGAAGATACGCATACAGTACACGCCCACAATAAATGCAGCAAAAGGGGTGATTATACAGCCCAACACCTAACAAGACAAGCAGAAAGTGGTGACAGTATCGACGGGGGCCAGTGAGGGGACCTGTGAGGGGACCTGTGAGGGGACCTGTGATAGTGGTCACATGCTTAGTGTGATATGCGGGAAAGCGGGGGGGCAGAGGGATCCACCTGGCGCGTTGAAAAATCTGAGACCCCCCCTTTGGGCAATTTAGCGGGCGTTGATCAACTGAAAATGGAGATTTTGACAGGCCAGGGTCTTTTTGTATTGTTCTCTTCCATTATAATTACAACGGTGTATAGGGTGTGTCTTCATGAAGATGCGCGAATCCCCCGTACCATGAGCTGCTGTGGCAACTGCATGCATGCACAGCTCACAATAGCCTGTGGGGTGCGGCCGTTTCGCCCGCCCGTGGCCCCCAACAATAACGGCTCGACTCACGTGGCCAACAGCCAACAGCCAATTGCACAGTATTAGACAAGAATAACCATAGATGCGGAAGAAAAAAGCGGCACACCAGGAAACCAGGTATTCAGCAAGGTTTTTTATTTTCTTTTAGTCTTAGTGGCGTGATCATCCAGAGACAGGACGGCTCAGGCACACCAAGGCACCCGTCAACGCCTCGTTTGCTAGTGGTTGTGATATGTTAGGTTGCGCTACGGGTATCAGCACTTCGGGAAAGGCTGAACCAAAAATGAGGCGCTAACTAAACCACTTGACTCTTGTGCCTCAATATGGATGGGGTAGCTTTCATGGTAATCGAAGACGCCTCGTGCGGTTGAAACAAGTGTTGTGTATGTACCTGCGAGCGATGTGGAAGTGGCGAAACGGCTGGTCACGGAGCAACACGAGTTTCTAATGATGAAGATCCGGGTTTCTTCCTTTTCAGGAAACTGGGCATATGTCACCATAGCTATATGTGCAAGATTGACAGCGTTCACTGAAGCACAGACCTTGTTGGAAATGCGTATGCAATTGGCAGCCCTTTGCATTTCATTTGTTCCCATGATTTGTCAGTTTTGATTAGATCGAGAATCGCAAATAAATGATACATTTGTCATTCATTTCGGGATAATACCCAACATGCTATAGGCTTATTGACAGTCAAATATAGGAAACCAAAGCGACGCCCTCTCGGTATAAGAAAAAAGAAGAGAGCGCCAGAAGTAATGACAAGTCATTGGCAATAACCAACTTGTGGAACCCCTGCACAGACAATAAGAACGACATAACGAGCAACCCACTCCCGGTGGGAGAGGAGTTGTTGGACTTGTATGTACGGAGTGAAAGTTGTAAGTGTATGGTTGTTTCCCAGCGGCACAGCAAGAGAGACATGCATGGAGTTGTTCCGTGCGACGCGTGGTTGTGACAAGACAGAACAGCATGGCAAACGTGGACTCGAGGTCACAGGAGGTGTGACTCTTGATGACGGGACTGTTGCTGATTTGTGTCTCATGATGTGTTCAAGCCGATGAAACTGCGGAGTTTATGACGATGGTGGTGATGATTCTTGTTATGCCCAAATTCGTCGGCGGTTGCAAGCGGGGAATGGGATGAGAATGAATCCTCCCACTCAGCACCCGCAACGCTATTTTCGGGTCATTTACATCATGTGGTGGTACCATCGAATGTAATAACACTTTTCTATAAAAGATTAGAGCGAACCAACAAGCCTGACAGCATTTGTGCACTTGATCCAACCCGTAGGTGTTGTAGGATTCGAAGCCCTGTTGAGCCGTCTGAAGGGCCAACACTTTGGTAGCGTGCTAATCATCGTGAAGGTGCATATCCCAAGTAACAGGTAAGCTAATACTGCTTCTCGTTTTTAGCAAGCTAATTTCTGATTCGATTCTCCGGGTCACACGCAATGAATAGGTGGGTGGGTGTTACAATGTTGGTCGTAGGGTTCCAAAAAGTCTCCCCCGCTTCGGGAAAATGTAGAGATGACCTACCCTAGCAGCGCGCGATGATACACAGAGCCCCAAATAAAATCTTGTAAGCGAGTGGTGAAGAGGTAGAAGAATAAGAAGCGAAAGAACAAGACTAAGATATCATTGGTGTTTCCTACTCGGCCGTGGTAGGATTTTGATGACTGCAGGCAGACACGTGAATCTCCGGTGTGGGGTTTCATTGTACGGATTTTTGGGTGGAAAACTTGGAAGACTTACAGTTGACGATGATGACGATGAAATGGCCGTGTGGCATGCACTCACCCCCCCTCATTCCAAAAACGTTCTAACCCCACAAGGAAAGCATAGAGACAACTGGCACCAGAAGCAAAGAACCGCATTATTTAAAAAGGAAAATCTCCGTGCAAGTGCGAGTGCATGCGTTGCGGTGATGCAGGTGCTAGGACCTTCAAACGGAGATGCTCTAGAGCTAGATGAGATGGGGGGAGTGCGCTGTGTCTGTTTGACGGATATAACGATATTACTGGATATTTACCATGCGGCAAAGCAAAGATATGCAGCCCATCGGGATCGATGCTGGGGAGATGGGCTGATGACGCCAACAACGGAGATGCATTATTATCATGCTGCTGCTAGGCTTTGGAGAGGTATTTGTCATTATGTTGGGGCAATATTGGTGGCTATTCTAGCCAAGTAGAAAGCGTGTTTATACACCAACCATCCAGGTACTCACTCACCCGACAACTTACATCTACCAACTAACTAACCTTGGGTGTAAACAAGAACCTGTCTCGTGAGCCTTCTAATCTCTTGTCTAGTACTAGGCAGGCATGCACTGGTTCACATTACCTTGCCTTACTAGCTGCCTAATTAGCTACATTGACTACTGCTACAGCACAGCATATGTACATGATTCCAAAGGTGCTAACGTTAGTTTAGCTCCACGCGATACAGGTTGTGTACAGTACGTGCGGAGTCTTTGTTTCTCCCCGTGCGCCGGCACATGCGTGCACGCCTTAGACACGCCCGCAATCCAAGTGCCGAGAACAAAAGCCCAGCCAGAAAATCATTAGCAACTAGTTAGGTGTCTTGGTACCAATGTGAGCTACGAGGTGTTGTATCATGTAATTTACTACTACCTATTTAGGTGGCTAACTAATGCCTACCTCTTGTCCCGGACTCCGTGCGGGTCCGAATGTGCAGCCCCAAATTTCACGGTCATTATCTCCGAAAAAGCGCTGCGCTAGTAGTTATTTGTTTGAACCAGAAACGGAAATCGCAAATTGGGGTTAATTAATTCATTGACATCAACAGAGGAAACCAGGTAACAGGTAGTAATCAGGGCCTGGTCGAGTGGCGCAAATTGCTTTTATTACTGCACTGCAACAAAGCAGTTATTAATGAACCTGTACCGTTTGGGGCGTCAAATTTATTTGTCATTGTCCGAACCCGAGAATGCGAGCTGATGGGCAGCTGTGCAGGTGCATGTTTACCAGGGTTTAGCAATATAAAACACGCAGATGAGGCGGAGAAACCTGGGGAAGATCGGGGGAGGGAGGGGGGTGGCTGCTGCATTGTGTAATGATTGTATTGTGCGTCTACTTACATATTTTTGAATCATACATCATCAGTGGACATTCGGCACTCGTTGAAACTACAGTAGAGAACAGCATTGAAAAGACGCATGACGTCCACGTTGCTGCTGACTCAACTTGATTCATAGGCGATTCAGGGCCGCCGATGGGCGTCTTAGGCGCTTGTCTCGTTGCCAGTAACACCCACACACTTAACAACTCACCACCCACCATCTGGGAATAATACTCCGAGGTTTTCTAGCCCAAGCGTAGTTTTCTCTTTTCACACGCTGGCGCCGCCGCCCATTCTAGTAGGCCAGCTTTTTGCCCCAGAGGGAGGTGGATGCACCCACCCACACCCATTCCAACCCTTCTCAGTTACGAATATAGATTTTAGGCGCTATCTAGATTAGAAAGATGGAGAAAAAGGGTCTCATGAGGCGTGTGTCAATGACGAGACAGAGTTGAATGAGTAAAGTGGGAGCGCGCGCGCTCCTGCGTGCGCCCCTCTCCTCCTCTTCCTCCCACTGGATGTAGAGTTTAGACCTGGTTGAGAAAAAGGAGCAGAGACATTGCAGCAAGCGAGAGAAGAGAGTCTAGATGTATCATATCGAGAAGGCTTTTGGTTGGCTCTTTTTCTGCAAAAGCCTAATGCGGACGAACCACTAATTTAATTGCACTCGCTAATCTGACCCGACTGAACCTTCTTGACTCTGCACTAGCTAGGTTTCTAGATTTTGAATGAATTGAAAAATCACAATGAAATAGGAGAAATCCATCGAGGATTCTATTTGTTCTGGTCAAATCTGGTTTCACCCCAGGTTGGCTAGATGGAGGCCCCATAATTTAAGAATGGAAAAAAGAAGTGGGTGCGTGGATCTGTGTAAAGTGTGTGGCAGAGATGCTGTGCCGTCTACATGGACAAAGAATCAGCACGTCTGACACGCGTGAGGATATGCGCTTCTCCATGAGTTGGCTGGTTGGTTGTGATTGGATTTTGGTGGTGTTGCGCGTGGCTGGCTGGTGAAATTCACACAATGGTATTCTTGCTCTAGCTCACCGCCGCCCGCCGCCTCCGCCCGCCGCCGTCTCCGCTACTCGGCCCGCCCCCCTCCTTTGGTGTGTTTCCACTGCCGGGGCCAAGAGAGAGAGAGTGAGCAGATGGCGTTTCCCCCCTCCCCCCAGCGCCGCCCTAGCTAATTAGTGAAAGCGCCCAATAGAAAATGTATATTTAGACAAGGGGGAATGAATCTAATGTTGCAGTACGATTTAGTAATTCGATCCCACTAGCTGTTTTCTCACGGTGTGATCGATGTTCTCTTTGCGCATGACGAAGAGCAAACATGATGGTTGTTAGTTGTGTTGATAATGAGAAGATCCAAAACATTACCCAGAATACACACTACTGTACCCACCCGCACATGGCTTTTCAGTCATTATTTTATGCCATGGTGGTATGCGTGACATTTGTTTAAAAACGAAACAAAACAAAGAACTTATGTTTCATGCCAGTGCTCAAGGAGGTTTTAACGTCTTGTTTTCTCCGTCTGGGAAGGCACAGCGTTGGTAGAATGGAGGGTGTCGTGAATCATCATGAGCACCCGCCCCCCCCCCCCTCTCCAAACCAAAAAACGCCCAACACCAACACATGATCTCACGATTACTGAACCCTCGATCTGAAAATGGGATAAAAAAAAACAAAAGGAATGGAGATGCACGAAAACCACAGGTTAATAGGTAACCAGCTACACACATTTACTCTATTAGATCTAGTCCAGTTTATACCTCCCAAAATAATAACGAGAAACAGAAAAAAATAAGCTGAACAGAAACAAAGCCACCTCTCCCACCCCCAAAAAAGGAACTCTCAAACGTACATACAAGAAAAGAGACCACAAAAGAGATGGGGCCGCATGATGAATGGAGAGGACAGGACTAGCTGGTACTGGTCTATGCACGAGTCAGAATGTAAAACACCTAATCCAACCAGTGAAGAAAAAGCTATCTCATGCGAGGGGAAACCAACCAACCAACCAGCATGTATGCATCTTCTGGGGGGGGGGGGGACTTTTCCTGGCTGACCAAACTAAGCCTAACCAAGAGTTTGTCGCGGTTGGGTGTGCTTTGGGCGGCGTAGCTTTTGGTTGGTTGGGGGTGGGTGACGTGCCTGTGGATTGTGTGTTAATTATGTGCATTTAACACAATGCGCGTGTTGCTTCTTGCTTGGCCCATTCCTACTTTATTGTGTTGTGTTGTGTGCATTTGTGGTGGTGCTGGTGGTGCTGGTGGCGGGCTGCGAATGGGCTGCAACCAAAAATGTCACGATTGGATGGGGGAAGAGGGGATGGCGTTCAGGGTCAGGGTTGGATCCGTGTGCAGTAATGGTGTGCAAGGGGATGGAGAGAAGAAGTGAGAAGGGGGGGAGCGGAGCGCTCCGGGTGGAAAGAAGACGTCCGCTACTGTAGCAATGGAGTCCTGAACACCAAACTCCTGGTATTAATATTAATTACCACGCCATGCTACGGCGTGTGGTCAAGGTGTTGGTTGGGCTATGACTTGTACGTATACGTACCTGTAATTTATAGTCCCTGGTAACCGTATGCACAGAAGCCTTATGGAACACGTCTAGAAGAATCCCTCGCGCCAGCACCTCTGGCGCTCCACACCCCACAACTTTTTAATCAATCAAAAATCACCCTTGAAGATTTGGTGCCCCCCCCCCAAATACTGATGAAACCCCGTCATCAGTAAGCCAGCCAGCCAAGGAAAAAATGTCCGTGTTACGAAACATACCTCTCGCCCATCTTTAAATAAATAATTACCCTTGGGGGGAAACAGTAGCACCACGGGTAATGTGTGTAACGCTGTTGAAGAATGAGTAAAAAATACCCGAGAGTAAGGGTGCAAAGAAACATTTTGAGGAGGACAAAGGCGGGGGATCGGCCCTCGGACCCTTGAGACAAGTCTCTCTCTCCTTTTTTACTGCACATTCTCAGAGAGGAATGGTATGAGTCGAGTCGAGTTGACCTCTGGGCCTCAATAAACGATGCACTCAAGCCTTGTTACTCCAGGTTGAGTTGCGTTTTCTTTTTCACATCCTACAACTGCCACTGTAACTGCATCTGCACTGCACGTACACAACAACCGCATATGCAAGACAACCAACCGGTGAGGCAAAAACCGCCCGTCCGGCCGCCCGTTGCCCGCCCGCCCCACGGCGGTTACCCAAAACTCACAACCCCCCGGGAGGTAGATCAGCAAACAAACCAAACGCATCCACCAAAAAAGCAACTTTTTTTCCTTTCCTTCTTCTCGTCTTATATTCTCCCCTCTTTTCTTTATCTCAGCCCTTTTCTTCCTTCTTTTTTTCTTCCTTCTCTTATCCTATGACAAGGAGGACCTTTTTCAACTTACCCAGCTTAATTACTTGTTAAAAGATAAAATAAAAAAATTCTCACCCGGCGTTGATTAGTGCCAGGGGCACGCGCGTGCGTTGTACATAAGAAAAGAGCCCATGTTACTGCTTTTACAATGCCCCCCGCCCCCCCCCCCTCCTTGTACATAGGTACATAATCATGAATCAACTCGAGGAAATCATCATCAAAGACCACACCCACACGCCACGACACACACTGCAGAACCTGAAGCTACGCAAGGATAGACCGAGCGGGCCCCTTCTTTTGAATGCACTGTATTAGGTAATTAAAGAATTGCGCATGATGAAAGTGAGCCTACAGAGCCAACATGGTGGATTGTATACTTGGTAGTGTCGCAGAAGAGTACAAGTAAAAGTGCAAGTTCACCAGCTTCAGTCCAATAAGGTACAAACACATCTACATATTAAAAACCGTCAGCCCGGAAATCCATCTTCATCTGGTTTATTAAACCTGACCTTGACAGATTCGGTCTCATTACCACCTGACCTGCAATGGTAAATAGATTAGTGCCTGGCCTGTATGACACGAAATCTGCCGCCGGTCTGTGTGTGTGCTGCACAGTCCCCCCCGTCGTCGTCACCCTCCAGGACGTTGTTTAAAAACAGCTGTGCCACAGCACCACCACCACCACCAGCTACGTTAGGCTTGGCTGCCAAGGGCAAAAATACCCGAAACATTGTCATGTCCGTTCGGCACCGAAACACTTAAAACATCACAATAGAAGGGCCGCACTAGTCCAGGCTCTTGATTCCAACTGTCTTGAAGAGAATGAATGTTTATCAATGTCTGTATATTCTTGCAGTCTTATTCTTCTAGAAGATAACCGCTATCCATTGAAACCCCGTACCAGTATGTCCTAGGGATTCTAGACTTGGTCAGATACAAAACGCCCATGTCTCATGCGTGGCTGCACGCTCCCACCCCAAGTAACCAGTTTGTGCTTCGCTGGCAGTAATAACTTGAAAGGAAAAAAAAACACAATCCATCCCGCAATTGTGTTGGGAATCGTGGACCGAGAAACCAAAACGCCTCTTCCAGAAATCTATCATACATGTCAAATTCTTCCCGTCCCCCGAGAGCTGTGGCTTCCGGATGGTACCCCCCTTCACCGGGTCGGGGCACACAAGTTGCTGTGCTGTGCTAGACGCCGTGACGAACTTGGTGACTCCCAACACGGTGTGACGTCGTGCGTCTGGTGGTAGGTTGTGAACCCCGTTGCCTGGTCTCGCGCATCCGATCATTGTCCTGGAGCACAGTTGTCTCCAATCCATAAAAATCCATATTGACCAGTCTTGTTTGCGCCATGGAACCCCTGCCCAAAACCAAAAAAATAAATCCGTGCAAATTAACTCCAGAAATCAAGATACGGGCAGAACTAGGTTCGCACCCAGGGAACGACGAGTAGTCAATCCTCGCCCGTATCGTCTTTGTACTGTTTGTCCAAGTTCTTAACTTTTGTTCTTTCCCACTGCGCCAAAATAAAATAAAATAGTAATGTGTCACTATCCCAGGCTCCTTGTGTCGCTAGGATGGCTGTTGAGTATCGCTGATGACCAATATGTAGCACCCGCTCGTCGCAACCAGGTTGCCAAGCAATTCCAGTTTGCGGGAAGGGCGTAGTATAATGTGAAAAACCGTTATTCGATGGGCCAGCATCGTCAAGTTCGCGGTCCGGTACAAGAAAAAATCGCATTTGCGCTTAGGTGGTAGGATGCTCATCGATAGATGAGAGGCCGGTACCCAACTTGGTACCCAACTTAATTTTGGGGTTCGTTGACGACTCCGTGTCATGCTTTATTGTGCGGGGACTTGAGGTTGATATGAGGGGATCTTGGAATCGGGTCGGCGAATCATCTTCACCCATGGGTGGTTGCTCGGCTGTTGTCGTTCACGGCAGGCAGCTGCAAGCACTGATTAGTGTGTGTTCCTACGGTACCGAAGTATTGTATAATAGAGTGAAGGCATACCACAAATGTCATCGCCCCTGTGAGTAATAGGGTTAGCAAAGGTACTTTGGTTGTGTAATGGGTGTTGGTGTTGGGCATCAATGACGTGAACTTACCAATACTGCTTGCTCACCACCACAGGTGGGCATCTTCTTTCTGTCTCGATGTACTTGGTGCACCATGACTCAACAAGGTGATAGTGATGCTGACAGCTCAGCTCTTTCTGCAAACGACTTGTTAGTCCCATTGGAGTTTCTCTTGGTCCAAGCATTGGGATGAGGGAAGCCCGCTGCGGCAGGCACACTTACGTAAATATAGTTGCACATGGTGTTGGAGCTGGAGAGGTCTTCGTGTTCGATATTCGCGGGTGTCGGTGGTGGACAAAGCCAGTCGAGTGTAAATCACTGGTTCAGAAGACAGAATGGGTGAGGAGGGCAGTGTGAGCAACTCGAGAGGTGGGACGAGTGTATATATAGATGCAACCGAGTGGTGGTGACCTTGAGGCTCTAGAAATGTTTGATGGAGAGGCAGTGGGGGGGACAAGAGCCGCTTATATGTCGAGTCGACAAGCTAGGCAATCCGTGGTTTCTGTGTGTTCAATGCTCAAGGATGCCACGAGAGGAGCAGAAACTCGACTCCGAGCCGTGTTATTAACCAAGAGAGAGACGGCCCGCCGCAGTCGGTTGCTAGACTAGTTCCAGACTCAACGCTTCAGGTTCCCTGTGGGTGCCGTACCACGCAGTACCGTGGCCTGCAACTCCGGTACTGCCTACCCCTCCCCCTGGCCTGTGAGCTTTACGACCAAGGTATGGCATGTTTTGCCCACCAGACAGGTATGTTCAGTGTTGATCCAGGCACACCCACTCGGCTCAACATGAGCGACCAGGATCTGGCCAGCAGCAGGCAGGGCTTGCTGGGGGCACCGAAAGGGGGGGTCTGCACTGAGGCGTGCGTGCGGGTGTCTGGTGCGTGCGTGCGAGTGGTGTGTCTGGTGCAAAATGGTGCGTGCAGGGGCGTGTTGAAGGACGCTGTGTCGCAGGAGATTGCACTAACGGAGTCGCGGAGTCTTTGCTGGCATGGCCTAACGAGCAGGGTGGTGGTGCCCCATTGCCCATTGTCCACTATTCAACTGCCCCGATAGAGAGGTAAGCACTGCGTGAAGTCCATGCCATGTCTTTAGCGGGTATCAAGGTCAACGATCACGAGAGTTCATGGAAGAGTCTTTGGACTTGGTCGAGCTGTCTCAAGTCCATCGACGGCGCCACACGGGGTGGCTGCTGGTGTCTTGTTTCTCGCCAAGTGGCCAAGCAACCAAGGCAAGCCAGGGAACTCTCCTGTGCTGTAGGTGTACGTGAGAGACGCGAGTGCGAGGGTCATCTCTGCATGCACACATCGTGCTGCCATCTAAGACGCCGTCCACGCCCAGCTTTCCCCTGTTGCTGTGCAGAACAGCAGATGGTGCTCCAGCAGAGAGCAGGGCTGCTGTGAGGCTGACCGGTGTGCCAAAATCTCAGTTCAGCAGGACCAAAGGATGAATTCATCATGATGTCTGTGTTTGCCATCATGTGGTTATCCGGTTGCTGTATGCCGAGTACCAAGGCATAAGCGCCCCAAGAGGAGGCAGAACGTACGTATACCCTGCATTATTCCTTCCAGCAAGAGGAATTGGTAACAACCTTGGTATTGGCCCAATCAATTACTCCACACAGGCGGAAAGAATGGGGTAAAGGGTCACTATCTATCATCTGGTGGCACTTTCCCAGGCAACGGTTCGGAATGCGGTCAAAAGACAAGCCCGTTCCTTCCTTTTTCCCCTGTTGCCGCCGCCCTAGTCTCGAGTCCGCCGCCATCGCTGTTTTCTAACGTGATTCGACCTTTACCCGCCAAAAGCGGTATCGCCAAAACCTGCAAGGTAAGCTACTCCGTAACTTAAAACTTTGTGCTCGTTCATCCAACCAATGTCAAAAGCCAGGTGCAGCACCGATGCTGGAACATCAGACATCCCCCTTGCTTTCAAGTCAAAGGCCTCAGCTCACAACGCAGCTCACCACGACAGGCTCGCATCGACGGCTGCAACCGATCATCGTGGCTGTCGCTGGGCCCCTCCGCTTTTGGCCCCCGTCCATGGGCAGAGATGGATACCGTGGCGACGCACCCTTCACTCAGACTGGCTCACGTACTGGCTGGCTCTCGGCTGGGTCGCTGGCCCTCGTCCAGGCGCTCTGCAGGTTGAGGTGCAGCAGACAAGTGTGCGAGTAATCCCTCCGCTGCGACTAAAAACCGCCTCTTTGCTTCCGGGGGTCTCCCTGTTCCTATACATCAGCTGCCATGCAGTATTTTGTCGAGAACCACACCTGGACTCCAGGCGAAGAGTGTGTGAGTTGTCCGCCGTCTCCGATGTAGGCCACCGTTGAGTGCCATGTATATACATGCGAGCCTGCACGAGCTACGTGCACAACAGGGACGGCTACACCTACTCTCTTGTTGAAGTCGGCATTGTGGTTGTGTTGCTGACGGGCTGCGCAGCTCAAGGGCCCCACGTGGTTAGTCTGCCCTGGCGGTGGTATACAAAGTTGCTCATTGTTGTCCCCGCTCTGGCTCTCGGCCACTTCATTTGGCAGTCATCCACCGGATCATGGAGTCTTTCCGTGGCTGAAATAGCATGTCGCACCCTTGCGGTCCGACCCCGTCCACTTCCGCTACCTCGGGCAGGTTCCCGTCGCTATGATATTCTGTGGACGTCATATTATTATGCTAGGGCGGTGGCGCTCTCCAGCTGGCAAGAGGCCAACTTGAACTGTTGCTGGTCCAGGTCTCAGATCTTGGGATCAAGTTGCGTGACGGCATGGAATCATCATGAATGAATCTCTTGAGCGTTGCTTAGCAGAGTTGCGCAGAGGATACATTTTTTGCTATATCGATACCATAGCGTTTCTTGCAAACCCCGAACTACCTACACTGTACTGTAAGAAGAGAATAGCCGCCAGCTGCAGAACAATTTTGGGTGACTCAAACAGCGCTAGACCCATGCAAAAACCCGTCCAGCGTTCGGCTCAGCCAGCCCTCCTGCGACTTCGGTGCCAGTCTTCTCCGTTCTAGGAAGCAGTTTGTGTTGCACAACACCAACCTGCCTAACCTCCGAGGGCCCCAATGCATTATCTTGACCATCATATCGTCGATTTTCCGGCCGCTAGACTCTGCCGCTTGGTTCCCGACGGAACCATACTTCAACATCCACCCGCCTCTCCAAGCCACGCATGACGAATGACAACTGAGCCGAAACCTTGGTTTAATAAGGGGCATTTCAGAGTGTTTTGGCTCGGACCCAACAGAAGCACTAAGAATTAACGTGTCCCTTCAGCAACCAGCAAATGGCGTTTCGATCAAAATTACGCCCATAATGGTTCGCAAGGGACTACATATCATCTGTACCAATTACCAAGTGTACAAAGCAACGCAGAGCACGGATAATACGAGACAGAGACAGTCAACAATCTCTACACAAGGGTTTGCTGCGTTCCCATTGAATGTTGTGCCTACCGGCCCGCACACACCAGCATGAAGGGCTTTAACTCATAACCCCTGTGTTTTCTTCCCACTGGCGTGGACAAGCAGAGACACCAGGCATTTTCTTACTGGATGGAACCTTAACCGGTGACTGACCAGGGGCTGTCAACGCTACCCCTCAAGGTTCGCGCCGCCGGCGATAAGGAGGGCTCAAAAAACCACCACCCGCTGCACTGGCTTATGGTGGCCTGCACATATTATGCCGATGCAACGGAATTGTTTTGATGGAAGCCGACCGTAACATCATTTTGACTTGTCTGAATAGCCCAGTTGTGAAAATTCCCGATGGGCTGCTTTTAGATGCAGGAACCGGTGTAGATGTGACGGCCTGTGTATAGAGGCCTGGCTTTGAGAGTCTGCAGTACCCATGTTTGGGCACTGTGCATAATATGCTTGTCACCAATGAGGTAGGCCACGTTTTCCGTCCAACATAGGCTCGTGCATGCGAGGCAGCCTCATGCAGGCATGTATGATGTATGTACGCACGTACATGCCAACAAGGGGCAATTGCCTCGATAGTTTCAATATTCAACAATGCCGTTGCCATTCTCGAATAGGGGCAGATTCAGCGAAAGGGTGTGTTCTTTCTCAACTCTGCTTTGAGTCTTGAGAAGGGTAAAACGCCTGCCTGTCAGGATAAAAAGAGGAATAAGGTGTGGAATTATTCAACTGACACCAGACCCCACATGGTTCTTGCTCATCAGCCTCCGTTCCTAGCTCTCACTACTTGTGTCCAATGAAGACGGCCATCAAACAGGCTTTGACAAACCCCCAAACCCTGGCGCAAATTGATGCTGGCTCCTTCTAGGCAGTGCCGCAGCGATACCAGTCATTCTTCCTAGGTAGCCCTCCCGACCATAACTACTAGTATGTATTTCCTTGTCACCCACAAGCGACAAAGCATGTGGGAAGGAACATTAGCCCGCGCGCCCGCACACCCACTGCTAACTAATAAGGATGAGAAGCAATTTTACTTCTCGTTTTTGCTGGTTACTTTATCCGCGGACCGAGCAACTTGACGCCAAGAAACCATGTCAATGGTGCCGCCATGCCATGTGGTCCCTACTTTGGTTTAGTCCCAGCCCAGCGGCTCGGTCCTCGAGAGTAGTCAGTACGAAAAGTTGAAATTTAACAACGGGCCCATAGCTCCTGTCGATCAACCGCAAAAACAAAGCAACCGGAAAAAGAAAATCTAGCAGAAAAAGTTCTTGCCACCATACCAAGAGGAGCCTGAACGGGTTGTAATCGGACTCTTACGGGAACGGCGGTTCAGTCAAAGTGTCTTGTTTCTGGCTCGCTGGCAACTATGAGCCGTGATCAGCTTCAACGATGCACCCCAATCGCAAAGCCACCCAGTGATTGCATCAACATGCACTTTGGACTTTTTTGCTCTTCTTTTGCAGGGTAGCAAATCAACGGCGAGAAAACAGATGGTGGTTATTTTTATTTCTCATACTCCCTTCATTACTCGCAAGGGCTTGGTTGATGTTGAGCTTCTAGCTTGATTCTTTTCGTAACACATGGGGCAGGCCTACCAGGTACCCCGGCTATTTTGGACTTGCTTAAAGAGGACCTGGTCTACCGGGCCCATGGAAACAAACCCGGATGGGCCCGCAACGCTACACTAGAGCGTCGTATCGGCCAATCAATCATGTCCCAGCACCGCGTCACAGGTTTTTTCCCGGGGCAGGGTTTTTGTACCAATTTTGGTCAACGGCCGAGTGGCCTTTCATTGCGCCATCCCCCACCCTGACGTTGGAACAAATACCAAATTGTTTTTTGGTTTCACTCAGGGGAAGGGAGAAGGTCTAGTCATGTGTGCAACAGGACCCATCGGATCAGAACTCTAAATGCGGTAACCCATCAAGATGACATTGTACCAGATTTCGCCTCATAAGAGTAGCAGTACACCACATAGTGGAATTGACGATTCGACAGGCATAACAAAGGATGAGATGGTGCGTAGCAGCGGCCGAGTCTTAGAACCGACGGAAACCACGAGCCCGGCACGAAAAATCACAAAGCGCAGCCTGCCGAGCCCCGTGGGGAGCTAGGTCCACCTGTCAACGAGGGAAAATGCCTGCCCAAGATGCCATGGCTGGAATGCAGACGAGTCGGCATCCTAGAAATGCCCTATTATTGTGCAAGAAATGGCTTCTTTTTCAGAGCTAGAAACATGTGGCGCGGTTGACGAAATCAGCTCACCGGTATTATTACAAGCTCTCTAGAGCCAAGCAGGGTTAAATGCCCGCCGCGCACTGGTCAGCACTGTGGAAAGCTCTCTCGTGACTCCCACGAAAAGATTCGGTCGTGGATGGCGTCCCACCGTGGCGCCGGCCCTAGTAGGCGGGAACCCCCAGTTCTGTTTGACCAATACCGCGGCCAGACCAAGACGACGGGACGGCGCGGGTGGCAGAAGTGCAGAAGTTCTGCCAGCCAGAATGCGCTAGCCCACATAGAGGCCGTCTTTGAGTCGTCGGTCGAGCTCCGAGACATGGTTGTGTCCTACACATTACACATTACCCATGAGAGTGCTGGTGGCAAATCATGTTAATGGAATCTATGAATTGCTTCAATGTTTTCCACCACTGTCCTACTAGCCTTAGTTGAAGCATCATTGATCATCATACTATGTAGGTATCAGTGTTCGGTTCCGGCTCCTTGTTTTGTGGATGGTCGTGAAACCCGCGGGGCGTTAACGCAACACTGTTGTTACCGCTCCGATGCTGCCCAATAGCCTCAAAAGTAAGCCCGGCTATTGCTGATAACGGGTAAACATGGTGGAAAGAAAGAACTTCTTTGACTGTTTACTGATTGAATCGAGTGTTTGTAGAGGCCAATCTGAGAGAAGATTCCCGAAACTACACCTTTGGCCTCTCAAAGTCAATTTGAGGCAGACATTGCTTGCGTTCTCTTGCATTCCAGTATCTTTAGGGTAGCAGAGGCTATCTGGTAATGCCTTTGCATTCTCCCAGTCCAATTACTTGGTCTCAGTGTCAGAAGTGTGCAGCTCGTGCTTTGGACGCCCGCACTGGTGCGATTAGCAAGTTTTCCAGCCCATTACCCCGTCGCATTCGGATCCTATAGTAGAAGATGCAACCCCACTCTTGAGCTACCGGTGAAGGTTTGAAAACTACTATGTGGTGCGTGATGCACAAACGGGTGGCACCAGTGCGTCAAACTAAAGAGATCCCTGCCGTCCAGGGGTTTTTCATGCAGGTTCAGTGAATGCATGTGCATGCAACTCACATATATCATCCGAAGAACTGCAGTGCTGATTGACGTCCTGTACAAACATACTGCCTTGCAATGGCGAGGAACATGATAAAACAGGCATTTCCAGGAGCCAAGGATTCCCGCATTGCCGTCGAAAGAGCTGTGGCTTTATCTGGAAAACCGGACCGCCGGTAGGTGACAAGTGACAGCTATGTACTGCCGAGACGTTTAGTCCTGTGACCTAAGGGCAAGGTTTGTGGCCATGGGGATAGCCGTGCGAGGCGTTCCAACCATGAATGAGCCAAGGATGGAAAGGGTGTGGTGGTACAGCTGTGATGCGCGTCACGACCAGGCCTGGGTAATGAAGTGCTTGCCGTTTGGGAGGTGAGAAAAACAACAACAATACCAACCAAAAAAAAAAAAGGGTTCAAAATAGCACAACGGCAGCTAGGAACACCGTTACCGGTGTTGGAGTGGAGAGTGTGAATCCTTAACGTTGAGCGATGGAAAGGCCCAGTCTCTTCATTTACGCTGGCATCCGTTCCAGCAAAGTGGCCCGCTAACGGCAGCTCTACCTGGGCCGTACTACGTTCTAAGAAAGGGAAAAGAAATAAGCACTACAGCATACTTGCAAGAACTAACAAGAGCTTGGGCCTGGAAGGTGTGAAGCAATGGGTCATCCGGCTTCCGCGTCTGATACCCCCGAGCTTTCGGGCTCACGGTAAGGCCAGTGTCTGGAAGCTAAACATCAAAGCCACGCTATTGTGCATCGGCCCACGACGAACGACATGTTTATTAGGAAGCAAGCACTTTGTAAGTACTGTACGACACAGCACCTGCATCCAAGGCATACGCAGAGTGCGGGACGCTTGAGCTGGGTTCATTGGACCCACTGGCGGCCGACTGGCCTAGCCCTGTCTGTCCAATTGTCGATCAAAATTTATTGCTCACAAACAATGGAACTCAACACAAGACAGCAGCAAGTGCTTTAATTATCTGTTGGCAAACAAATTCCCTTTTCAATCTATCGGAATTGGCGCCATTCCGCTACATATGGGGTTCTCACCATGCTGCAATGTTCAAAACTAAAAACACAAAAGTCCACACAAAGGAGCCCCTTTTTTATGCCATTTGGTGCAAGACTTTGATGGCCCCACGACGCGCGTTCTCCTTTATTCTGGAGGCTGGAGACATAAGTATCTTACGAGCAATTCTCTTCAATATCTACGAAGAAATCGTGTCAGAGCTGGGCCTCTTGCACAGGAAGGGGCTGTGAAACTTGTCGGCACGGCCGTAGTGCCCCCTTTACTTGGTCGTTGAAGAAAGGTACGATAATAAGACCGCTCAACGATTCCTTTTCTTTTTCTTTCTTTTTCCTACTCTCTTCCGTCCTGAGCCTTGAGTGGACACCGAATGACTGGGTATGGTTGACTCTAAAAATGGAGTAGGCCTGTCTCGCATTTGGTAAATGTTTTAGATGCAGATTAGCACCAAACAAACCTCGCCGTTGACACCATGTCCCAGCAACGCGCGGAAAAAAAAAGACAAAAGGGTGCAATAACTCGGGCATACAACTGCCATTTTTGCTGGAATTGTTGCCGTGTCCCATAACTGGCCCTGTCAGGGAAAATACACTCGGTGCCCGTTTTCGGACATATTGCATCAGGTAGGTATTTTTGCATGTCTCAAAGGGGCGGGATCTGTTCCCAGCAGTCTGGTTTGATTTTCTGCGGATCTCCCAGGCCGCGCCCAGTCATTTATGAGGGGACATTGGCGATTCCGTCACATCATTGCAGGTGGTGCCCCCCTGGGACCAGGAAGGAATCCCTGACAATAGCAGACGAAACCTTGTCTATTCCTGCAGGATGAACCTTGCTGACCGCTGGCGGCATTCCTTACCCTGTAATTAATACCGGTACTGGCAGATTTTGTTTTTTGATTTGGGTGAAATTTCTGTTTTCCAAATGCAGCGGATGTGGCAATGATGGGAATCCTTTCATGTGCTTACATTCCCACGGCCATGTTTTGGGTGGTGTGGGATTTTGTAAGTGTTGTTCTTTTTTTTCCTCGAGTCAGTTCTCAGCATGTGCCCTTAAAACGCAAGCCGCTGCTTATGTTGATGTGCAATCACAATGAAATGTATTGACTATCCTCGTGGCTGACGAAATGCGTGGCCACATAGCGATTTGTTGAGACTTGAATTGTGCCTCCCAACGTTCAATGCTTGGAAATCATCACATGATGTAGATGCCAATAACCTTTATCAGAACCTACTAATTAATGATATCTGGCAGACTCTTTTATCATTACTACAATCACCGTCCTCGTTTGATATTACTTGGAAACGCTAGTTCGAATGTTGGGAGAGGAACGTTGTTTAGGCTTAAGTCTTCCCATGGTGGTTGATTATGTAGCCTTCTCATGTCGCTTGCAAGCAAGATCACCAATTTTGCTCGGGCTACTGCTGTTCCTGTGTCTTTTATTCTTTCCAGTTCTACCAAGTTGGTTAAAGCTGGGGATCGCGAGCTCTTCTCTAAGCAGGAGGAAGAGTTTACCAGTTTCCCTCCCTTGGTGAAGTCTGAAAAAGCGAGATGCAATGTATGAATTTAGAAAGGCACCCAAATTACTACAGCGTTTACTATCGACAAGATTTATGTTCTAAGTGTTCTGCATGATCTGATTGATTGTCACAGAATACAAAAGCCAGGTTACACAGATATATAGCGGAGTACCTGCAAGGATGGTACAAAAGGCTTGTTAATGACAGCTATATTTTTAACTCCATTAGAAATGTTCACTATCCGGTAAAGAAATATGTTGAAACATGAGACTACATGAGAATTGTGGAAATATGTGTACATGAATTGTAGGCGTGAGCACGTCTACTTACAATACCTATCCTGGCGCCCCTTATTTAGTTTATATAAATGTACTTTTGGCAGATTAGGGGTAACTAGCCTGACTCTCTAAGAATTGTTAATTGGTCTGGCATACACGTGAAGTAGTTCAATACCGTTGAAAAGGGGGATCAGAATTAAAGCCTAGAAGGACGTGCTATATAGCTGTATTTATTGTTGGAAACGCTTGTTCACGCTGTACCAACTGCATGTGTGCTTAATCAAAGTCAATCTTTGCGTGTATATCCCAACTTATTCACGGTTGCATCTCTCTGTAATGGTATCATCCTTATATACAACGCCAAGATCTGTCCATCTCCCTGAATCTCCGTACATACACGGTAGTCCTCCCTAGGCCAAGGGCTGTTTTAGAAAGTATTAAAAATGCGTAAATCGATGGACAGTTGACGCTGATAAGAGACATTTTCCCCCCTTGAAACTTTCCTTGGTTCAAGCCACGGTTTATATGTACTCATATGTTATCTCTGTAGTGACTGTCACTGTGATGTGCAACTTTGACTTATCCACATTGGCAAGTGTCAACCACACACCCCTATCGCCATCTATCAGCCCGACTGGTATGGCGCCGACACACAAGATGTATAGTGTGGGTTTCTCCCTGCTCTCCTTGTAGTGCAGAGCCATGGCTGTGGGGGTGATCAGGCCTTCCATCATGATATTCACGTTGCCCTTGCCTGTCTTCGGATCAATGTCTACCTTCCACACGATGCCCTCGACGAAACAGGCGATGTAGCCGGCTGTCGCGTCTCGTCGCATAACCAGGCCGTCGGCGTGCTTGAGACCGTGTGCTACAGTTTCGGCAGGGCCAGCGATGCTGATGTCCTGTTTATTGTTGATATACTCGATAGGCGCACGACACAGCACGCCGGAGCTGGTATTGGTGTACCATAGATAACCACCTGCCACGCTGATGCGATTGATGCCGAATATCTCCTGCGGTGTCGCGGGGCTCATGCTGTCCGGATCGTCGAATAATACAGAGATTTGCCTGGTGGGCAAATCGAGTCGCCAGACGCAGAACTTCATGGTATCGGCAATTATAATCGTGGTATCCGATATGGTGACAATCCCCAGACAAAACAGGGCATCTGGCATATCGGTGACTTTTGAAAAGGTGGGCTGGGCATCTTTGTCGCCCGAGTCGAACGTCATGCGCCAGACTGCGACATCGCGATAGTCGCCCTTCACAATATCCATATAGCTAGCAACCAGGACATACTCCTCCCTCTCCGTCCCCGTCAGCGCGCAGATGCCAACGATGGCATTGGTATCGGGGATGCTGTAAAGCAGCTTGGGGGGCTCGAAGTCGTAGTAGTCATCGCCAGAGGTGTCGGGAAAGGACCTTTTCGTGTTGACGTCGACGGCGTAGACCTCGGATTCGTCGATGCGCGTCACGATGATCTGGCCGCAGGGGCGGATGATGAGGCCCTCGGTCCACGCGTCGCTGGGGAGCTGGTCGACGAGGATAATGCGCTCGAGCGAAGGGTCGACGACTTGGTTGGGGCTGACGCTGCGGCTTTTGTACGGTGTCAGGGATGACATGGTTCGACGGACGAGGAGGAGATGTGGTTCAAGAAGGAATCATTTGTCATTCAGTCTGCCGGCATCAAACCGCCGCCCGCACGGATGAAGGGTGGTGGGTTGTTTGAGTCACGAGGGTGGACAAACCCATACACCCAAACGAACCAACAAAACGTCTGGAGGAGAAGCGACACGTGGGTGGGATGGAATGTGGCGAACAATGGGAGAGAATTGGGCGGATGGGAATGTCCAGCCGCATATTAATTAGGAGAGCTCATTAATTAGGGTGTCAGCAAAGGAGCAGCAAACCATGGACAAACCCTAACAGACGCCTTGGCTTGGGCTTGGCTTGGCTGGGCTTGGCTCCAAAAAACGACCAATCCAATGCCCAACCTGTCATCCAAGAGTGGTTACCCCATGTCTGTCTCTCACGGAGTTCGCTCTTGTACGTCCAAAATCCCGAGAACGTGGGGGCTTCGCCGTTGTCTGGGCCCTGCATGCGATTTATTACCCCAGTCTTCACCACCGGGTTTGGCAGCAACAGTTGAAGAATGTTTGTTGAGACAATGAATGAATGTGTCTACATCTACCTCTTGCTTCTTCTGCTGTATGGCTTTGTTGTATGCCTGACGTGCTTCTCGCGTGTCAGAAGCCCCTTGCTGTGTAACCGTGAATAACTTGGGTCACATCGCCACGGATCCGACTGCCACGGCATCGGCAAAGTGTCCCCCGAGGCCATGTTTCCGAATCAAATTGAGTGGCACAGCCTTTCCACCCATTGATCCCGTACCGCATTGTGCCCCCACGGATCCGAACCCGGCGGCAAAAGGTTGTCTCAGAAACTTATTGTTCGGGCTCGGCGATCTGATAAGTGCCTGCCATTATATGCCATTTCGTGAGAAATATGCCGGGCATTGCTCCCCAAACAAGACGGCTACTGCCGTTCTGACATTGCCGACGCCGGAGATGGCGCCCCGAGTCAAATGATATGAGGGGATGTAAGGCCAATGGTAAGGCTTGAAGCTGGAGGCATCCACGGTGCAACAATACAGACTTTGACACCGCGACCATAACATCATAGTAATCAACGCACACTCAAGACTGACATATACTTTTATAAATTCATTAGTTACATCTTCATATTTTGAGCGTCTGTAAATATGTTTCGCGGAAAGCCTCTTTCAAAGCTTTCTGCGCCATGGTGACATTTCGCTTTGCATGACTGGCCGCCTATCACAGCCTCGGATGGACTGTCCAGGAATCATTACATCGATATAATCCAGAATCTCATCAAAGCCTTCACATACGACCATAGGTAGTGGAGAATTCGGGATCCCGTCCGCTCTCCCATAGACAAACCACTAACCGGCAGATTAGTAGTTGGGTCGGTGACGACCAGCGAACACCGGCTGTTGTATGTTTTTTTGCCTTTTTGCCCTCCCTTAGGAAATCTGGTGATGTTAGCTTATGAACTTGTTGAGAACCTCCACTGCCATATATGACTATAGGTGGCGGAGAATCCGGGATCCCGTCAATCTTTTGTATGCAATGTCATTCATTTTTGGAGTGTTGTAGTTCCATTCTTCAATGGTCATGCACTGAGGCTGAGACCCAAGATCTTATTGTCAAATGGTATGACTAGGTAGGCTCTGCTTTATTCAAGTACTGTTTACTCTTCAGACCAATGCTATCGGATATATGACCCATGTGTTACTTTAGATAAGCCTGGAGAATCTCCATCGATATTGAATGGATGGTCTAAATTTACCAAAATCTCACCGGTACTGAATCCAGATGAACCTTTTTCGTTAATGCGACTACTCTAATATAAGTGAGTATATATAAAGGCTTAAAATACTGGACTTTGATACCGGAGCGGGTCTGCCTGCACTCCATAAGTCGATTGCTTGTGCCCCGTTCTGGCTAATAAGGCCGTAGGGTTCTGAAGCTTCCGAAATCACTCTTGTCAGAGTATCGCAACAGGGTTGTTTCGCAAGGCATATTGAGAACCACTGCTCCCTGAACAGACATTTGTCCCCTCGAAATTACCCATTGTCATGCTCGGTCTAAGGAATAGGGAAGCCATTGTGATTCCTATCTATCTATAATATGTCTCTATTTGGCTGGGCTACAATTAATCATCTATTGGTTTGTATTATATTGGATAGTAGTAGCTTAGCACTGTTTATCCTCAGAACCATTCTCCTCGACCTTGGCGACCTTGTCGCCGAAAGCCTCACCGACGTGCTCAAGCGCCATGTTCTTCGTTTCAGGATAGAATAAAAACACAATCACTATATATACACAATCCATAATCAAGAAGACCAAGAAGTATCGCCAGGAGCTTTTCTCAATCGCTGTTGGCGTAATCTGGGCAATGAGAACACCAAGGGCGTTGAACGTGAAGTATCCACAGGCCAGTCCAGCCGCGCGAATCTCGGTAGGCATAATCTCGGCAGCGTACTATGACAATGTAAGTGAGTGTGAATAGCAGGAAAGACATCCAAAACAAGACGAACCGTCGGACCAAAGGCGTTCATGACGCCAGAAAAGGTAAAGCAGACAAGATACATGCCGACGATGATGCCCTTGGCAAGGCCCAATTGGCGGTTGCCTCCTGCTTCGAAAGCGGCCCAAAACCCAACGACAATGGCCATGGCTGGGATCATGCCTGCATAGCACGCCAGCTGAAGGGGGGGGGGGGGCAATGTGTTAGTTTGTATGGCTTCTTGGGTGATGGTAGTGATATGGGGGCTTCTTTTCGGCTTACAAGAGCTTTCTTTCGACCGACTCTATCGAGCCAAAAGGCACACGTTACAACAGCGGCTGTGGTAACGATGCCCCATACTACTGTCAGAACGAGAGAGCGGAAGGCGCTCTCTCCAATCATTTGATAAATGATAACTTGGTAACCCGCTAGTGGAATGATGCCTGTGAATCTGGGAGTTGTCAACGACAGGATGGCGCAAATTTACTCGGTCCAAAACCTACTGCTGAAAGAAGAAAAAGCCACAGATCAGGGCGAAACGCCTCAGATAGGATCGTTTGCGGAGAATCTTGCGCCAGCTTCCTGTGTGGGTCTTTTCTTCCTCGATCTGGGCTCGGATCTGGACAAATTCCTGATAGTATGAGCTGCTTTCGTCATGCTCACCCACACTATCGCTACCGTGCAGACGACGAAGCGTCTCCAGAGCCTCCGCATGTCTCCCCTTTAAACTGAGCCAGCGCGGTGATTCAGGCATCCAGAAAGAAAAGAGGAACAGTACGGCGGCGGGGAGGTATTGTAGGCCGAATAGCACGCGCCAAGAAGTGTTGCCCTGAACGAAGTAAAGACCAAGACCGATGCATTGCGTGAACAAGAAGGAAGCAGTAATATTTAGTCTATTGACAAAGTGTGCATTAGCCGAACAAATCCTTGTGCTACTAAGAGCATCAGCCATAACCACCTACGCGTAGAGGGCACCCACTCGTCCACGGACATGGGCTGGGGATAATTCACTGGCATACGCAGGGCAGACGGAGAAGACGATTCCACATGCGAGACCACCGATGGCACGCCCGCTGATGAACGTGCCATAATTATGGGCTGCTGTTTGCAGAGTAACTCCAACCACTGATACAGCGCATGCAAATCGGATTGTCCATAGTCCTTTGATAGGAGCATTAGTCGATCGAACCCATATCATCATTTACTCCATAACCACCGATGGGATGCTTACGGCCAAATTTATTCGGGAGGTAAAAGTTGAGGAGAGCACCTACTGCACTGGCAGCCTGATACGCCGAGTTGATGCCCCCAATGGAAACGCTTGTCAGCTTAAAGAACCCGATGAAGCTTTCAAACGCAAGAACCGAGGCCGTAATGCCTTTTGGTGGCCTCTTTGTTAGCCCGAAATGATCAACCTGCTTTTCATTTTAGTTTTCGAGCGAGCAAACGTACTGGTGTCATAGCCAAAGAAGGTGGCACCTAAGCATGCATAGACAATACAAAGAAGCTGGAACCGATTCATTCTGGGCGAAGGGAGACTGGATTAAATTAAGATTTCGCAGAGGACGAACCGAGCTTACATCGTTATCACCATCTAATCCTCTTCTTATAGAGTCCAGCCAGCTTACATACATAACCCCCGTTGCTGCCATGTGCCAAAAGTCGCGTGGAGAAGTCCTTCTCCTTCTACAAGTGCTTATTATTCTACACTGGGGTGTCGCCGGCTTTTGACATGTTACCGTATGCAGCCATGTAAGCACTTGCAAACGGTTTCCGACCCCATACAGCTAGTACATAGTACACGAATCGTGGAAGGATGTAAGCCATTCTCGGCATCGTGCGAGATTTGGCCGTGGATCCCGCACTGACAGGGGTTTTCGCAACAGGGGCGAATAAGCACAACCCGCCCTGTAGGATCATGTTCCATGTGTTTTGCTCCTTTACAAGAGACATGACAGTTGATTTGGGGCCATTTCGGCCGCTCTGGCAAGACTGGAAAGTATCTATATTGCCTTGTAGGCGCCTGATAAAGGCATGGCTGTAGACAAACATACTGGATTGGCTATGTTCAAGCTGCAATCAGCTTACAGGCCAGCCTATGCATCAACCAAGTCAAGGCAATTTGTCGTTTCGCTGCTCCGGTTAGCCGAGTGTTCTGACAATTTATCCATATATGTATGTACTCCCGCCAAGGTAGCGAAGCCTGTTAGATAACCACATCACCATTGGGTTGTAACACCACTGCTCTTGGGACAGCTACAGCGTAGAAATATCTCAAGTGTTTTTTTTTATCTCTAAAAGTAATTTCCCAAGGGCTCTATTGAAAAATCATACAAGTCTTGTCATGCCAACCCCTATAACTCCTTTCCGCAAAATTCAACATCTAAAACTCTGGCAGTAACTTGCTCTTTTCAACAATCTTCGTAGCAAAGCTTTCAATAGGCACAGCCGCCAGGATTTCCAACAGAGCCATGTTCGCCTTCATCTCTCTAGTGATCCAGTTTCTCACCTCCAGCGCCACGAGGGAATCCACGCCGTACCGATACAACGGTCGGCCAGGGTCGACCTCGGAAGAAGGCATCTGGAGGATCTCGGCTGTTTTATTCACCAAGGCTTCTGTGATAATCTCTACTGCTTCTTCCTTACTCTTGGCTTTGGAAAGTCGGGCTGCGAGTGATGCGGCAGAGCCCTGACTTTCTGCCGCGGCAGCATCGGCAACACTGGTGACCGCCAAAGGTCCAAAACGTGGATCGCTAAAGTATTCTGGTCGGGCGAGACCATGAGTAGCCATAATGTCCGCAGTACCCAATCCGGTACAGACTTGCACAGGGCAATCTTCTCCAGAACCTCGGTGCTGTTGGTTGATCAAGCTCTTCATGAGAGCGTGGAAAGCGGGCTCGCGGATGCCCAGGACCTCTTCCCAAAGCTTGATATTGCCGCTGGTGCCAGTCTCGGCAAGCACGCCAACGTCTCGCATGATGCCCAGGTTTACGGACACAGCCTTGAGGCCCTGGGAGCGGCGGTAGTGTGCAAGGGCGTCCTGGTAGGTGTTTCCAGCGGCATACTGTGCCTGACTAGGATACCCGTAGATACCAGAGCTTGATGAACAAATAACCATAAAGTCGAGCGGGCGCTCATGGCCGAAATATTTGTGCAAGTTCCACGTTCCTTGAACCTTGGGCCCGACAGGAACGGTCCACTCATCGTACGACATCTTCTCGAAGACAATATCTCGAAGTACCATGGCCATCTGGATAACTCCCTTGATTGGCGGCAGATCTTCTGAGCACTGCGTCATGGCAGTGATGAAGGAGGCGCAATTGGCAATGTCTCCACGATAGGCCTTGACCCGCACACCTCCAGCCGCTAGTTCGTCTACGATTGCCTTGGCCTGAGGTGTGGTATCGCCAGATCGTGAGAGGAAGGCGATATTCCGAGCTCCAGATGCTACAAGCTCCTTAGCAAGACTGCGACCTAAACCACCCAAGCCTCCGACAAACAGGTACGTGGCTTCGGGGTCAAGTCTCAAGGAGTCTTTGGCTTTCCGTAGGACGGGGGCTTGGGCATCGTCTGCGAATGAGAGCACCAGCTTACCGCGGTGCTTACCCTGCTGCATGCTTCTGAATGCCTCTCCAACCTGACTGATGGGATACGCAGTGACAGAGCTCGGTGCATGAAGAACGCCCTGCTCTATAAGCTTGAAGGTCTCGTGGAACACGGCGTAAAACGTAGTTCGGTCTTCCTTAAAGAGAGTATGGTTGTTAATGAATGTAAATGAGGTGCTTTTGCGGAAGGGTCGCATATCCAGACGCATATTGTTGGTGATGTCGCGCAGCCCGATTTCAATAAAGGTTCCAAACGTCGCAAGACAACTCCAAGTAGCTCTCAAGAGCTCACCAGACAGGGAGTTAAGGACGCAATCGACGCCATGACCATATGTGATTCGATTGATACCCTGTTGAATATTCACAGTCAGTATATTAGCAAGACAGAAGGACCCGAGGAAATGCAGAACCAGGGGAAAACTCCCACCTTGACGAAGCTCGCATCGCGCGAGTGGAAGATGTGTTCTTCGGGAATGCCATATTGTTCCATGATGAGCTTGCGCTTGTCGTCTGTACCAACAGTGACATAGATGACGAGCCCCAGATGTTTGGCCAGTCTAAGGGGTACCGTAGAGTTAGCACTGAAAACTCATGACCTGTGGTTTTGTCTTGAGAGTGTAGAACAAGAAGCGTCAATACTTACTGGATGGCCGCTTGGCCCACACCTCCCGCTGCAGCGTGGATCAACACAGACTGGCCTTTTCGAAGTTTGGCTACACAGACAAATGCGTAGTATGCAGTTGTGTGCACAACAGGAACTGCTGCTGCGTCTTCGAAAGACATGGAGTCTGGGATTTTGGCCAGGCCACGATGGTCGACTCGGATTCTGGTCGCGTGGGTTCCTACATGGATGGTGCTCACACGATCACCTGCTTTCCAATGGGATGCTTTGCTCCCTGTCCTGAGAACAACACCACTGGCTTCTTGACCAAGCCATCTTACAGGAATCAGAGCCATGCAAGCCATGACATCTCGGAAACTACAGTGTTAAAGCCAGATTAGCATGGAGTTTTTAGTTGCATTAATAAAACGTGTAAATGGGTTACTTACTTCAGACCTGTAGCCTTGACCTGGATTTCGACCTCGTCGTCTGCAAGCGGAGGGAGCATACGCTCATCCGGGACGAATTTCAAAGTGTCTAAAAGACCAGGCCGACCGATGGTGAGGCGGAGAGCGTCCTCTTGGTCGGCCAGCTTCACAACGCGAGTAGAGTCTTCCAGATGGTAGCGGATATTTTCGTTTTGCTGATGGCTCTTGAAAATACGGGCAACCTGGAGGATACCATCCACTTCTCGATACTCGTTCTCACTGCTGTCCGAGTCGAGGATCCGGGTTGCTAGGGCGGGCCCATGTTCTAGGCCGGTTGCCGCGCTGAGATGCAAAAGTTGAAACTTGATGCCAGCAATCTCGCTCATCATACATCGTGCGAAGCCATCCACCATGCCAAAAGATGGGTTGTCGCCCGCGGTGACCCAGAGGAGCCGCTCACAGTTCAATACAACTGTTCGAACATCCTCAAAGTCGCGCTCAGCGAGTTTGTCAAGCATCGACTGCTCAAGTTCCAACAAGGATACATACGTCTTGCCCTTGACATCATCGGGACTGAGAGCATCGCCCCAAGTCTTGGTGGAGACAGAGTAGCCTTGACCCTGGAGAGCCTGCTGCAGCAGGGACGAGAAGTCTTGGGCGGCAGCTTTTGCTATCGGCGGCTCGATAATGACAACTTCATACTTTTCTGGGGGATTGGCGCTGGTCTCAGTCTGGAGGTCCAGTGGAGAGTACAGAGCAAGCGACTTGCCATCCTCGATACCTGAGACTATCTGGAAGCCCTTCACCTCCAACCCTGATGCCACAGCCTCATCTGCGGCAGCTACGATGACAATGGCTCCTTGTTTCGCCAATCTCTGACATGCCAAGCTAACCAGACTTTGTAACTTCTCTGCATCTTGAACTTGATGATGATATGTAACAACCAAAAGATCAGCAGAAGCTTTGTCAACAGGCGATAGTGCATCATTTTCGCCAAGAGACAGGATTTGCAAGCCCGCGTTATCCTTGTCGCCCTCGCCGCCGCCGATTTTTACGATGGCATAATGAACTTGACTGGGGAGAATGACGTCTTCAGGAAGCTTTGACATGGCTGCGCTGGCACGATCGCTGGCGTCCGTAATCAACTCGATGACGTTTGCCGCCGGATTGGCGTGGAGTGCCATACGGATAAGCTCTGTAACCTTATCTTGCGTCGCGATTGCGCTCACTACCTGACTGAGCTCCTGAGGCTGGAGCATACCCAGTGCGTTATTCCACTTGACCTCGGAAGTTATGTCGGTTGGGTCTACTTCAGCGCCATCCGTGTCCGGCCTGCCCGCGTCCATCTCCAGCTCGGAGGTTCGAAAATCCTTGACAGACAGGAAGACGGTAGAAAACTCTTTATCAAAGAGAGTAATATCGGCAGATAATTCGTTGAAGCCGTATCTTTCCGCTCGACAGAGACCTGGCATGACGTAGTCGGCATCACCCGGGATATGAGCGGATATCTCCAACTCGCCTATAGCGGTCGGGACAAAGGGCTTGTCGAACTCAAAGGCCCCATTATTGTATGTGGCGCCTAGCCAGCTCTGGAAAACAGCGTCAAGAGATGCCGCGTTGATGAGGAACGGCCGGTCAAACTGGCCCTTGCTAAACGTCTCGCCAATGTCGACAAGTCTAATGTCAAAGGTAGTCTTCCCGTAGCCAGGATGACAGTTCTCTACGCCTTGAAAGAGCTCCCCATAGCTCCACGAGGCCTTGGTCATGTGTTGGTAAAATCGCTCCTTGGAATAAGTCTCCGGGCACTCCTCGAGAATGCGATGGTAGTCAACAATCTGTGAGGCATTGGACAAGGCGTCCTCCCTAACCATTTGCTGGCTTCGATTTTCATCATAGTCAATTGTTACCAAGCCTCGTGCATTGTCTCGCAGTTGGTCTGTTCCAACACACGAGGACACAGTGAATTCCCACCAAGTGGCCGGGGTTGACCCAGTGGTGGCGATGAGATGCGGTCGTAGGTGGATGATGACCTCAGTAGCCTGATCCTCTGGCAGAGCCATAGCGGCAAAGAGGTTAACATCCCGCAGTCTGTAGGCACGCGCAGTCTTTCCGGGGTCTATCAGTTGTTGAGTGGCCTCCAAAACTATGCTGACGATTCCGGCTCCTGGAAACAGTACGGTGCTGCCTACAGTATGACCGCGTAGCCAAGGCTCTTCCGAGAGTCGAATAAAACTCCGCCATTGGTACTGGTTCTCGGCCATCGATGGAAGCTGCGCACCAATGAGACTCCTTGTGGGGAATTTCTGTGTGATGAGCTCTCTGTGAAGCCGAGAATCGGCACGGAAAGTCTTTGAGTGGTTCCTACATTGTGAGTGACGTTGTCAGCATGGTAGCTTTGTATTATCGAAGATGTATGCTGACTTACCATGGATATGGAGGGAGATTCGTCAGTAGATGACATTGAGAGTCGCCGTTGGCCTTTTGCACGTCGAAGGCCACATCCTGCAGGAAAAGATCGCTGGCAAGTTTCAGGCTACACTCGACTGAGTCCTCACCGCGAGTAAGCACTGAACTGTAACCCACATTCTTGATGCCGTGGTGGGACAGAATCTGTTCAATTGGGCCACCCAGCGCACTGTGAGGGCCGATCTCAACCAGCAGGTCGACCGTATTCTTGCCATCGCCATCGGCGGGAGTGACCAACTCCTTGACCGCATCAGCGAACAAGACGGGGGAAATCAAATTGCGAACCCAATAATAGGGACCTAGGAGCTCTACATCTATTTCGCCGCCCGTAACACTGGAAATCATAACGGGCTTTGCTTGAACAGCTTCCGCAGGCTCGAGATTGACAATCGAGGCAGAATATTCTCCGATGGCCGTGTTCATATGCGCAGAATGGTACGCGACCTCAACTTTGAGTCGTCGCGCAAACACACTCTTGTCCTCCAAAATGACTCGAAGTTCTTCAAGGGCAGCGACATCGCCCGAGACGGTGACACTTGAAGGTGAGTTGACGCAAGCAACGCTTACTACACCACTCGTGAACTTGGTCTCGGAGATGAGCTGTTTCGCCTCCTCCGCAGAGCATCCGACAGCCATCATACCGCCGTTGAGGTGTTTGAGCCCAGCCGATGCTTTCCCCCTGAAATAGGCGGCCGATATAGCGTCGTGGTGGGAAAGGGCTCCGATGGCGTACGCTGCTGCAATTTCTCCACTGGAATGGCCAACAACTTTCAGAGGAATGATACCCCAGTCATTCAGCAGATCGACTAAAGCAACTTGTAAAACTGTGCAAATGGGCTGTGAAAGCTCTGGCATGCCAAGTCGAGAATCGTCTTTTCCCTTGGCCAATTCGGCAATGGGGTCCCAGTCGCAGCCCAGGCTCTTCAAAATCTCGGCAGATCTTGTCACAGAGTCCTTGAAAACGCGGCGTTCCAGTAGCTCGTGGCCCATACGAGCCCATTGAGCTCCTTGTCCGGTAAAGACGAAGCTTGAATGTAGCTTAAAGTTAGCAAATCTCGTTACGAAATGATACAAAATGGTCAACAAGGAGTTATGCTTTGTATACACTCACCCGATACGTGGTTGGCTGTTTGCTGAACGTGTGGCATTTTCTCCCAGTTCAGTAGTCAACTTCTCTCGCAGCTCTGCTGCATTCTCTGCCAGAAAGCTGGATTTCCATGACAGGCCAGATCGAGCAACCGCAAGGGTATGTGCGAGGTTGGAAAGGTAAGCCGGATTCGATGCGGCAGGGCCGAGGCTATCTAGGTGCTCCACAAGCGAGTTGCCCACTCGCTTGAAGCCAGCTTGATCCTGACTGCTGAAGACAAACAGTCTCTTGCCATTATGACTGGTGCCGTTTGTGAGGGTACTATTAGTAGTAGTACCGTTGATGAGCTTTTTATGTCCAGGGTTGAGTGACTCTAATACAACGTGTCCATTCGTGCCTCCCATACCGAAGCCGCTGACGCTCATACGTCGCCCAGTTTGGGTGATGGGCCAGGGCGTTAACTTTGTAGGTACCGCCATATTCCATTCATCTAAAGGAATAGCAGGATTCGGCCTTGAGAAGTAAATGTTTGGCGGGATCATGCCATGCTCCATTGCTAGGACGCCCTTGATAATACCAGCCACGCCAGCAGCAGCCTCGAGATGACCAATCTATTCAAAGTCAGCTTATTGCACTAGAGCTAATCGCATGAGACGATCGTATTACAATGGCTTTGGTACACTTACATTCGGCTTGACACTACCGATCCATAGCTTTTTTGATTTGGTTGTGCCCTGACCGATGGTGCGGTGAAGCGCTCTCACCTCTGCTGGATCACCAGCTTTGGTGCCGGTGCCCTGTGGAACTCGCTCGTCAGCTCACTCCGACACTTTGACATTGGCTTCCAAGATCTACTTACGTGAGCTTCAACGTACTGAGTCGCTCCATAATCTAAACCGTTTGACTCGTAGACGTATTTGATCAAAGCGGCCTGCGCTTCACTTGAAGGCATCGTCACGCCCTGTGTCCAACCATCCGAGTTCACTCCCGAGGCACGAATGACGGCTCGAACAGAGTCTCCTTCTTCCAAAGCCTTGTCTAATCGTTTCAAGACGAGAATGCCACAGCCTTCACCTCGACCGTAACCGCCTGCATTCTCGTCGAAGGATCTTGAGTGGCCCTCTGGGTTAAGAAATCCCAAGTTGTTGAGCTGCATGTTGCCATCTGGACTGATGATCATGCCAACACCGCCAACAATGGCCATTTCTGACTCTCCAGATTTTAGACTTTGACAGCCCAAGTGAGTAGCCACAAGACTTGACGAACAAGCTGTGTGGATGGTGGCACTAGGGCCGTGAATATCCAAGAAGTGAGAGACACGGTTGGAGATCATTTCCTCGCAGGTTCCCAGGATGTGATACTTGGGATTATGCCCAAAGTCCCGCACAACAGCATCTCGATAATCACTCATCGAGGAGCCAATGTAGCACGCGGTTTGGCTGCCCGCAACCTTTTGGAGCGGCATGCCAGCGTTTTCGAGGGCTTCATAGACAACTTCCATTGCGATGCGCTGTTTTGGATCAAACGACATGGCTTCCGCTGCTGTGATGTTGAAGAATGCTGCGTCAAACGCATATGGATCCTGCTTGAGGAAGTGGCCACCCTTGGTGGCTAAAACATTTTGCCGGTTACTGGCCTTTGGATGGTAAAATGCATCCGCATTATACCGGTCAGTTGTTGGAGAGTAGGCATCTGAAGGACTGTCAATATGGCTCCAAAGAAAGAGGTAAAATGTATGACAAGCTCACTCACCTCTGCCGTTCTTGAGGAGGTCCCAGAACTTTGACGGCGAGGTAGCCTCGCCTGGAAAACGACATGCTAGGCCGACGATGGCGATGGGGATATTTGATGAGTTTGCGGTGGAGGAGGGCATATTTCCCGATGGAGAGGGAGAAAGAAAGAGATCTACTGGTAACGAGTTCTAGAAGGAAGTTGACGGCGCAGAAAAGACATTATCCAGTGATGTGATATGTTGTTTTCCGAAGACTGAGACACAAGCTATAGACATTATTTCATTCTCGATGTCCATGCCGTTTGAGAATACTTGCAACTGTCTTGTTCCGCCTTGTACGGTGTCATTAGTGCTTAGCAGTTGCGGTGCGGTTTAGTGCTTATACTGACTGCTGAGGCGAGTGGTAACGACTCATGTTCGTGAGGCACATGGTACCTAGGTACGTACCTCTTGGCCCCCCCTGGTGTACCGTTTCAAACGGTACATCTAGAGGGACCAGCAAGACCCACTTCCCGCAACCCGGAGTTGGTCGTTGACCTGTCAATGTCAATCACCAACACATGCGGCTTGACAGCGTCTAGTGCTTACATGCGAGGTTACCTTGTGCAGCAGTGCTCACAGCTAGTCTCCTGGTTTCCGGCGAACGGCAGCTCGTTTAGCTGAGTTCTCAAATGTGGCGAGAGGCAGTATCCGGGCTGTGTCCTTGGCCAATTGGTTATGCTCGTATGTGTGCTGTGCAGACGTAGCTGCAACTCCTGTGACGAGTAATGCTACCTACTAGGCTTACAGCTAGTTGACATGCAATGTCATGTAGCCTGAGGTAGGATCTGCGGGGTTATTGGATGGCTGCCTGCTTGCTCCTTTACTAGTACGGTTACCTCGGTTCCCAAGGGTTCATAGTTGATAAGAGAAGGCCGTCATAAACCCTGTGGTTGGCACTTTGCCACCTTGGTTAAGCGATCAAGTCCTTTGCCCCCCATCAAAGTCACCCAGTCCCTTCTAATTTTAATTCACCCCAAGAGCACCGACAAGCCAACCAATCACCACAGCAAAATGGTTCTCAAACTTTATGGCTCGGCCATGTCCACTTCCCGTGTCTTAGTCACAATCCTAGAGAAGGAGTTGCCATACGAACACATCCTTATTGATATTGCCAAGGGGGGCCAACATAGTGAGGATTACAAGAAACTGCAGCCGTTTGGGAAGGTGCCTGTGTTGGAGGATGACGGATTCTTCATCTATGAGAGCCGGGCTATTTGCAAGTATATTGCAAGGTAAGGCTTACCTTTGGCAATGGTATTTTCCAACGTGTTGAGAAAGCACAGGTGGAAAAAGTCGCTGTGAGACTGGGTGTGGCTGATATCTAAATATTAGAAAGTACACCTCGGGCACGAAGCTGATCCCAGAGGGCGATGCCCAAGCCTACGGCAGTTTCGAGCAGGCCTGTTCTATTGAACAAAGCTATTTTGCTGCTGCCGCTGAGACAATTGGAACTGAGCTTGTTATCAAACAGTATGCTTTTGGCTTTTAACTCTTTCCACTTGCCCCTTCTCTCTATACACTAGCTAACCACAAGGGTTAAATAGAATGAAAGGTCTTGGTCCCCCAGACCTCGCAAGAGTCGCGCAAGCTGAGGCCGACCTTGAAAAGGTGCTTTCTATCTATGACAAGACTCTGGCTAAGCAGAAATACCTTCTTGGAGATGAGCTTACCCTGGTTGACCTGTTTCACTTGCCTAATGGAGCGGCTTTGAAACTAGGCAAGTGGAACGAGCTCTTTGAAAAGTATCCCAACGTGGATAAGTGGTTCAAGGCGTTGCAAGCTAGAGAGACTTGGATTAAGGCTGCTGAAGTGGCGGGAACGATGGCTTAGAAAACGGCAACGCATTTTACGCATCGGCTTTTAGTGGATGTAGAATAAATTGGAATGCTCAGTATGAACCGTCATATAACTCAACAATGTTTCTTAATCTACTTTCCATCCTCATTAACCTCCCGAAAATTACGTGTTCATGTTGATAGCCTGCCCATGGCCCCATGATTAACTGTCAAAGATCGTCAGGCGCGAGAGACAAGTCCATGACTGATGAATACAAGCAACGTTCATGGAATGTGATATTTATAACAAGGTTCGATGACGACTTTGGGAGAGACAAAAGTACTGCCAATTCCAGGCAACATAGCTAGCACACCCGAATCTGTCAGAGATTTAATAGTTGCATCGTGCACACACATCTGGATATGTCTGAATAGCATTGTCGGAAATTTCTAACCAAATATATCGACGTTAAGACAACATGAATCAAAAACCCCGCCATAGGCTCCCCAAAAAAGCATCCAACCTCTACAAACGCCAGGTTTAGCACTCTACATAAAATTCCTTCTTCCTGCATCCTTTCGGGCTAGTTATTCGGGTCCCTGATATGGGTAAAAGCCTCTTCCATTGCCTCATGAAGCAAATGCACATGTCCTGGCATCGGCATTTCCAGATGGTCTGCCTCAACAGAGAGAGACAGTGCTTCCCCAACATATCTCTCCCATCCATTGGAACCTAGGTCTGCAGTGGTCTTGTGTGGGAGACCCCAAGCAATGGCGCCCATCTTAGCATCTTCCATGAACCCAGCATAAGACTCAGTAGAAATATCCGCGTCAGCCAGCAGCTTCATCAGCTCGAGATTGCCAGAGCACCTATCAATCAAGCCCTTTCTGGCCCAGATAATCGCGGTTCGTTTAGGCCGCTCCTCGGCTGTCATGGATGGCGGGTGATATGCGGCTACACTGGCGAAAATTGAGCGCAGATGTTGCTGGGTATTATTCGATGCGCTCCAGAGACCATTCTGAGCGGCTATGCTCTCGTAGACCGTCCAGCCAAGTTCGGCTTTGTGCTCAGTGCCGGCAGGGCGAGGACAGCACATATCTATAAGCAGAAGACTGTCCACATCGCGTCCAGCTGCCGCTAATTGGCGGCATACCTCATACCCGATCATGGCTCCGCCGGAAAAGCCTCCAATCGAAAAGGGTCCCTCTGGCTGGAATTTTACCAAAGCCTCGACAATGAATTTGGCGGCGTTTGGAATACCTTCCTGGGCCGTCAGTCTGCTTGGGCAACGGAGGTATGGCGAATCGATCCCGTACACGGGCATCTTTGACTTGAATGGAGGTAGGTGTATGTATGTAGCGATGCTGCCGGTTCCGTCGGCAATGAGATAAAACGGACGCTTTCCACTCGACGGACGGCCCTGTATCAGCGTGACCCTGGTACTCGGTGCAGGAGAATTGGGCTGTGCCGGTGACGGAATCTCCACGAATTCATGCTCAGTTTCCAAAGCTGAAGTGTGATTCTTGAATGAGTGATCAGCGGGTTCTGGGTTTGAAGAAACCGAAGATTCTGAAGTGGCAATCCCAGAGGACTCAGAAGCAGACTCAGTGTCGGGCGTCAGTGTTCCGGTTGGCGCAAATGCGGCGCGTAGATCACCAATCGTGGGATAGTCAAACATGAAGGAAGGCAGAATGTTTACGTCTGCTCTGCTGTTTGCCATGGAGGCGATCTCAATGCCCATAATAGAGTCAACACCTATGTACGATCGCCAAGTTAGCATACCTGTTTGTCAGAGCAATTTGTGGGAGGTACATAAAGAGCTGAATAAAAAATCCCACTCACCGAGCTCAACTAGTTGCATATCATCGGTCAGCTCGGAGGGTGTAGTACCAGTCCCCTTGGCGATACTCTCCATAATAATGTTAAAGATTCCAGTGTCCGAAGTAGTCTTCGACTCACTCCTTGAAACTATGGTTTCGACTGCTTTCGATACTATCTTGTGAGGTTCCAAAAGACTAGTTGGGCTGGATTTTGGCGCCGCTGGTATCTGTTGCTGGGCCTTTAAGGAGCTCTCTGGCCTAGGTGTTGATTTCCCGAGGAGTCTGTCCAAGACATCATTGCTGACCTCGTGAAAGCGAAGAGCAGAGCATTGCATAACTAGCTTTTCCGAGTCGAAGACGTACACATCGCAGCATGTATTATTTTTATCTCTCTGTGACACACGGACATATGTCAAGTACGCTTGTCCCGGTTCCAAGTCGACAGTCTGCTCGAAACTGTCAAAGCTATCCATCATGAACGTTGTGTTGGCACCAGGGCGGTCGGGATTCGCATTCACCAGGAAGCCTGCTAAATGCACCAGACTCTCGCCCCAGTAAGGCGACGAATAGAACTGGCTTCCATTGGGATGGATTGGAAGAACGACCTCAGCAACACCTTCCTCGAAATTACTGGAGATGAACGCCTCTTTGATACACTTGAAATCAGGATGGTACTCGACAGTGTTGGCAAAGAGGGCGTAGAGAATCCCAGGTAGCATTCTGTGGCCATAGCCGTTTTTGACAATCTTGATCAGCTCATTCATCCGAGCCCTGACGAAGTAGGACATTCGGTCCCAGTCAGCTTGGAGGCTTTGTGCATCACAAACAGTCACCACACAGCTGCCCATATCGTACGAGTTGTTTGCCGAGGAAGACTTCCACAAAATCTGAAGACTATCGCTTGTCGAGTTCTCGGCAACGACTGTCGTAAGCAGCTCCCCTTCAGAGCCAACAAGATCCCTTGTCAGTGGACGCTTGAGAGATACGTTTCTGATTGCCAGTTTTCCATTTGCATCATCTTTTCTTCCACTGTACTGGAGGGCATATTTAGCAGCAGCAAGTCCCGCCTCGCAGAAGACACTTCCTGGGCAAATAGACACTCCACGGATCCGATGGCCGTCAAGGAGAGCTGTGAAACCCGGATCGGCTAATGACGCTCGCAGAGTAATCTGCATCTTGGGCGATAACGACTTTTCCACGACATACTGCGCGCAGGTCGAAATTTTTGCTCCCAAAACATCAGCAGGAGCAAGAGCCTGCCCATTAGATTCAGTATAGGTGATCCAGAAGTCCTTCGTATCCCATGCGTACGTCGGCAGATTCAACAGTTTCAGGCTGCCCGTAAACGGAGCATGGAACGCAACCCAGTCAATGTCGATACCGTTCTTGAAAACTCCAGCAAGACATTTTGAAACGGAAATCCAGGGATTAGTGCTAGCCTCTAGAGTTGACATGATCTTGCCGAGAGCTGGGGAAATAGTCGCCCGGATGAAGGAGCCGCAAACTTGGCTGGGTCCGATCTCAAGCCAGACTGGGTCAGCGAGATTATCATTAATGGCATTGAGTGCACCAACGAAATCAACCGCTTGCCGAGTCTGCCGACCCAGATAAAGCCCATCAAAGACACCCGATGTCTCTACGATGGACGCAAGGAGGGTTGATGCAACGGGGATCTTAGGTTCCGAGTATGTAACACCTCCTGCAAGAGCGATGTAATCGTCCAGGATCGGATCCATCTGGAATGAGTGAAAGCCGTATGGGACCGCAAGCATCTTTGAAGTAGACTTCAAAGCCGCCCGGAGTTCAGTAACATCATCCGTGCTCCCACTAATGACAGTAGCACTTGGACTGTTAGTACAGGCTACTGCACAGGTTGAGTGTGGTCTTTTGTCGAGCACATCTTGAACATCAGCTGCAGATTCTTGAACGGCTAGCATGGCACAGGCACCGGCTTCGCATCGCTCTACCAGCAGACGGGCTCGATGGCCAACGAGATAGAGCATGTCAGCTAGCGAGAGGACACCGGAAACCTGCAAAGCCGCATACTCTCCCAGAGAATGTCCCATAACCATTGATGGCTTGACCCCGCATGATCTCCAGAAGGCAGCAAGACTGACTTCCAGCGTAGCCACTGCCAGCTGCGTCTGTATCGTGTCTTTGCTTGATATGTCGGCGTCTCTGTTGGTGATGATGTCGAGAAAAGGCGGAAATCCGTGCCCCTCGCAAATACTGACACATAAATCGACCGTCTGGCGAAATGCAGGGCATGTAGCGTACAACTCGCTGCCCATACCCATGTAGTGCGATCCTTGTCCGGTAAAGACAAAGACGACGGGGGAGGCTCGCGATGGTGATGCATCTGACGTATCGAGTTCGAGCTTGGTAATCAGCTCTTGCGTAGTCGAGGCTGTGCAGGCGAATCTAATGGGGTGGTGCATTCTTCTGGCAGTGGTTGTATAGGCAATATCTTGGATTTTGACATGTTGGTTCGCCCGCAGCCACTCGAGGAGATTGCGTCTATTTGTATGATGCGAAGCCTGCGTCTTGGCAGAAGTCACCATGACATGACTAGGTCGAGAGTCCTCACCCCTTTCGGCAATTTCTGCATAGTCTTCAAGTAACAAGCATGCATTGCCGCCCTAGTAAAATAAATAAAATCTTCACGTCAGTAACGTCATGATATACGTTCTATATTAATGATTGTAACATACCGCCGCGTCGAAGTTGTTAAGCAGAATGCGTCTCGGCTTATGTTCGACAGACTTGAACTCCTTTGCCTCTGAAGGGATCTCAATGTTGAGCTGAGAGAGGGGGGCATAATTTGGATTGAGAGCGTGTGGCATTCCAGCTTGCGGTGGCATAATACCGTTCTAATCATCTCAAAGTCAGTGCATGTAGATATAGTTCCTCATGAAGTTGACCTTACTTGAAACATCATGACGCATTTCAGCAATGAGGCCATACCAGCAGCCTATAACATGGGAATGTTAGAATTTTTGGTAGAGAAAGAGTTAAAGGTAATAAGTTTACTCACCGCCTCGCTGTGTCCAATGCTCGCTTTCACACCTCCGACTGTCAAGGGGTTGCGTGCTTTTCGGTGTTTGAAGACGCTCGTCACAGCGCCCATCTCTGCGGGATCACCGATTTGGGTGCCTGTTCCGTGCATCTCGACGTACGAGATATCATCGGGGGAGACTCGCGCACTCAGCAGAATCTTGCGAAACAAGCGTTCCTGAGCACCGGCGTCGGATGTTGTGATAGAGGTAGAGTTGCCTGACTGGTTTCTTCCTGAGCCAGCCACCACGGCGAGGATGTTGTCGTTTTGAGCTACAGCATCCTCTAGACGCTTGAGAACGACACTTCCGACGAAATCGGCTCGGCAGTATCCGTCTGCGTCGTCACGATATGTTTTGCAATTCCCGGTATCAGATAACACGCCGGACTTGCTAAGACTAGTCCATGAATGAGGGTATCCCACGATATTAGCCGCTCCTACCACGGCCATGTCGATATCTTTGCTGAGTAGACTCATGCAGGCGAGGTGTGTGGCGGAGGTTGAAGAGGCACACGCAGAATCCAGCGAGTAAGTCGGGCCCTCCCACTTGAACTGGAAGGCAACGCGGCCGGCTCCTTTACGGCAACATTCAGAATCAGTACGCTTGCTCTGACATGGTTTTATGGATCGATGGAGCTCGGGACTTACCAAATGCACGCTGGGCTCCTTGTAATGTATATGCATCGCAACCGAGCGTGTAGTGGCTTACCATATGCCAGTCGTCATTGGACTGTCCGTAAAACGCAGCGATTCTCCTTGGGTCTGTCATTTTGGTTTTCCCATCCGAGTATCCGGCCATTTCGAGAGCCTCGTAGGTGCTCATCAGAAACTGTCGATGGCCTGGATCCATCAATAATGCTTCCCTAGGTGATACCCGAAAGAAGCGCGAGTCGAAGTTGCCCGGCTTATTCATGAAGCAACCAAACCGGGTAGTTGTAGTGCACTTGCCCGCATGCTCCGTGCAATAAAATTCTTCTATGTCGAAGCGATCTTTGGGGATCTCTTCGCAAAGGTCCTGTTTCGACATGATGACGTCCCAGAATTCCTCGAGGTTGTCACAGCCTGGGCCACGTCCTGCCATCCCTACAATGGCAATTCGGCCTTGGCTAGGTACTTTCGGTTGTTGTCGCTCCAAGGACCTGTCAGTATGAAAAGAGGCGGTGCTTCCCGCCGCCTTCAGGGCACCGGCTAAGTAAGATGTATGACTGCTGGGGCCAATGACCTTGACGTCGAGGTTTCGGGGGCCAAGACTCGCATTGAGCTGGCTAATGACGTGTGGGATGTCCAACGGCAACGACAAGACTTGTGAGACCACAGCTCTAAGAAGAGCCCCCCAATTGGCATACTTTGCTTCAGGATTGTCCATACCCCATACTCTAAAGTCGGGGAGAATGGGAGTTTGCAGCAGCGGCGAATTCCCAACAATATAGTCGACATCTGACTGTGTCATGGTGACTGTGTGTTGAAGGGCATGGATATTCAACTCATTCTTTGGCAGGTTCTTCATCGTAGGACATTGGCTCATAATTATCTCCAAGACTGTTGGTGGGCCAATGACGGTGCTCCAGCCATCTCCTGTGACGCCAATCTTGGCCCTCTTGATGGAAGGAACCCCCTTTCCAAGTATATATTAGTTTATAGGGTAGGCGTTTATGGAGAGCCATACGTACCAAGCTCTGTTGAAACTGATCAAGCACTTTGCCAAGTGCATCTGGCTTGAGTCCTAGCACAGCCCAGCCCCAGACACCAGGGCGGTCCTCCATAGCTCTTGATCGAACCGACGTGAACCTGCATAGTCTAGCAAATACTCTGGCCACCTCCAGAGCTGCATCATATAGAGATTCAAAGTCTGTAGAGATGGCTAGAGCGCAAAGGTTTGTGAGCCCTCCAGAGATGCCTAGGCTTTCGGGTCTGGGCTGCGTTGTGCTCACGAGTTGCGGTTCTCGCTTCACCCATCTTTGTTCGTTTAATCAGCAACGGTTAGCTCTCTGTGAGGGTTCAGTTTATTACGTACTGCAGCAGCATTGCGGCTCTCACCGCATGCAACAGGATAGCATGCGCCATACCCACTTGATCTGCATCATGACGATATCTGTCCGCAAGTTCAAGGAGGTCAACGTAATCACCGACGCTGTCTTGCAAAACGGCATCCATTCCACTTGACTCTTCCTTGAAGACGCGAACTAGGTCGTCGAGAAACGATTGCAGCCATGGTATTATCGCAGCTTGTCTGTGAAGTTGCTCAATCCCGTCGATCCAAAGATCTGTCTGGTCTCCAAAATAAAGAATGGTTTGCGTATTAGGCTCCATTTTCACCTAGAGGTGAAGACGGCGTAAAAAGAAATACACGCCCGTCAGCCCAGCACCTTTGTGAAGTTGGAAATTTCAAAAAGATGGAACACGATGTGAGACACAATGTAACACTAAAATATATGAATGGAATAGAATATGGCAATACGGGAATAGAAGACAAAGAATTGCCTGAGCAAGGCATACTCTGTTCATACTGCTTTAAGCTAGAAAAGCTCTACCAAAACGAGGCTGCGAGGGTTCGCTCCCCAGCCCCCAAAAACTGCTCCTTTAGTGCTTACACAAAGGAAATCCTTTCCTGTATTAGTGCTTGACTAACCTCGCCATTGCCACAACGGCTATCCGGTCAACCTGTAGGTTGCAAATCTGGGCAATATACCGAATGGGGATACATTAGGCAAGGATAAGGAAAGGCTGTACAAGTAGTCTTGAGAGATGAATTCGGAATTGGCTAATTGACGAGTGTGGGGTCCACTCTGGATCCGCTCTCGTTCTGTTCTCGTCGGCGCAGCGAGTTGGCCGTGACTTCTTAGTTGGTTGTCTTATTGCCTTAGTTTCTCATGACTGGTTACCGCGCATATGTATATTTTACATTCATCTGCCCAGAAATAACACACGCGCAGATAGACTTACAAGGGTGGCTCGTCACTCTTCTACGGGGCATTGCAACTGTAACATTAAGCATTCTAGGCTCTCGCATTTTGTGAAAACTAACCCACCACGTTGACATACTTGCCCGTACCCAAGGATCAACTAGATCTACCACAGGAGACAACAGTAAAATGCAGCATGGCCTGAACCCGAAGATTGGTAGGTCCAATCGGTAGAGAGTTACATATATATGCCCAGAGAAGGAAGAGAGAAAAGAAAGGCTCGCTCGATTGAGCACAATTTATAACGGCGCCATGCCTCCGGTCTGTCCATCGGATCTAGTTCCGGGCTAATCGGAGGATGAGTGTCGGAACATGGCAGGGCTGCAACATGGCCAAGCAGCCAAGCCTAGACCAGGATTCTAAGCTAGCCTCAGAATTGGCGGCGCGATTCATGTTTTCTTAGTTCGAAAAAATAAAATCCCAAGCCCTATTGTGGCCGAACGAGCCAGGCCATCAGAGTCGCAGTCGACTCAAGGATGCGGCCACATGTACCGCGAACGTACCACATGGAAACCCCATCTTCCCACGTGTATCTATTTGTCAAGTCTTAGTGCTTACCCGTATTGATGACATCTTGCCGGGCTCCTTTATGTTTGACATGTCGGTAGCAGCAGTGCATCGGCCCTTGCGCGATAAATACATGTCGCTCTTGTATTCCTTGGGACTCCTCCTAGATGAAGTCCCAAGACCATTTCAACAAGGAGATAACTTCAGACTCCAGATTTCTTGCTATTCAAAATGACAAACACAACCGTCAGCAGCGCGCTTGCTCACGTAGCAGATGTCCTCGGTACCTCTGAATATTCGGAGAAAGAAGTATTCATCATCATACCTAATATTGTTCTTGCTGACAAAGCAGCCACAGACAAGGTAAGCCAAAAAACATCATATGAGCGCACAATAGTGTGTGGAGACGTTGTCTAATAGGGGAATTCCAACAAAAAAGTACATCCAAGACTTTGACGCGATTTGTAAGTTCAGTCTTGCAAACGAACCCGGAACAAAGAAGTTCTGTGCATTCCAACCACGCAGTGAAGTGGATTCCCATCAAGTTTGGGCTCTAGAACAGTGCGGCCCACCACTCTTTCTATCAATGAGTGCTTATGAATGTTAATAATGTGGATGAAACAGTTTTGATTCCGAATCCGATCTAGCAAAGCACCGAACCACTGTCCCGGTTCGAGACATGCTGTCCTGGCTAATGAATACCAAGCCCAACGGCATGCATCCACTCCCTGTTCCTGTTGTTCTTCAAATCATGGGCGGTTCTCTTGTGCGACCTATAGCAAAGGACGCACAGGATCCATTCGTAGTGATTACGCAGATTGAGTTTGAGCCCGAGACTGTCTCGGGTATTGAAGCCGGGGTAATGGATTTCAGCATGGAGGCTGGCCAGACAGAAGATGTGTTGATATTTTTGCCGGGAAAGACAGACAAGGAAATATGGACTGTGACGGCGTACAGAACCAAGCAGGGTTTTGAAGACAAGAGACTTGCCAGAGAGAGGTTTGAACAAGATGGGAAAGATGGAGGTATAAAGAGTTGGAAAGATAACTTTTTGCACCTTGAAGTTGGATACTTATTCAGGTGACTCGGAAGTCGAGCAAGTTAGGGGGAATAGATTTATCCATATTTAATAGAGGTATAAATCACGATTTACGTTACAAGTTACTAAAGTGAAATATGATAAGGTGTGTTATGAATAATATCCTTTCAGATGATTTATGACCAGGCTATCTGTGGGTCTACACTGTCAAGAACGTAACTTGACTCTTGTAAGCTCTGAGCCCAGAATCGGTAATAGGCATTGCGTACGTAGCATTTATAGAGTCTAAGCTGCCCGGCATATACCTTGAAGATTAGACAAGTACCTAATCAACTTAGCCCGAAGCCATGCTGGTCCAACGGCCAATCCTTTCAATAACAAGCCCAATACTCCTTTCTCAAGAAGACTAGGGTAACTATGAGGAAGGAAGAGGTCTAATCACATTAATAGTAATAGGACGATGAGGAATCCGACTGAGGTTCCCTTACCTCCGAAGCATTACTCATAAGCAGTGCCCCGAAGATCCTACGCAAGACATGAAACAGCGGTGCCACTTGCTAGGGGACAAATGCCGAAGGTAAGTGGGGTCCCGTAGCCTATCAATGAAGAGGGGAAGCTTGTTGTCTCCAATGTGGGTTGGAAGTAACTAAGCCGCTGGAAATACAGTATGATTACTTACTCCTTATAGGTCCTATAATTAATTAATTTGACAGGGCGAGCATCAAGAGTTAAGGTTTGGTGGAGTTGCCCCCACCCCCCCGCGCCACAGCGCCCTCACACTAGCGCCCGACGCTCGATGTGCTTTTCAGGGAGCTAATTGACAGGGCTTAATACAGCTCGGGGATTTCCCCAGTTACAGACGGCACGGAGATCATTCGTCATCCTCGCCCAACTGACTCCACGTCTTCCTTTTCCTTTTCCTTTTCCAGCTCGGCTATACCCGACCCACATCCCTCAGCCCATGAGTATGACATAACATGACTCGACGTAACGCCGAAACCGCGGAATCACAAACATTGTCTGTTCAGCGAGCTTCGTTGTGAACTGCCACAAACCGTTAAAGCACTAATAACTTGGTCAAGGGCCGGCGTGGCCCCGGAGTTGGGCGCCGCATAGCGCCGAGCTGTCTTATATCTTGCGGCCCCCATATTCCCGAACTCGATGGTATCATCAAGCCTAAACGCCAAACCATCGACGGCAATTGAACATCGCTACAACGCATCTTCTTTACTTACGTGCAGCCACCCGCAAACCGGCGCCCGTCTCTACATTAATTTGCACCTCGACCGTACTTCTGCACCCAGGCACACGGTAACACAACACACCACACCCATGTGTGTTCCGGGGCAGAAACAGACTTCGCGAAGACCCAGCAGCGCGTTTAGTGCTTGCGCCAGCCCTGGCGAAGACTGGACCAAGATAGCCGATTTCGGGGAGCGTCGCCGGGTGCAGAGCAGAATCGCCCAACGCAAGTACCGTTAGTTGACCTCCGTCATGAGCCAAACTCGTCCGGCGTCGATGCATTCGGGGGGAGCGACTTGTTAACTAACGGGATTGTGCGACAGGTATAAGACACAAGAAGCAGTTGGCACAATCGGAGAATAGAATCAGATCGCCGTCAACCACTCCAGAGTTGGCGCACGAGGAACTGGCCGACCCAGAGTCTGATGACGGCGTCCTATTCTCACAACAATTCACTCCCCGTTGTTTGGCATGTCTATCACTAGAGTTGCATAAAAATATGGCCACATCCGAGTTGGACAACTGCATCCCATTCTCGCAACCATATACCCCCCAGTGTTTGGCAGGTCCAACACCAGAGTTGATCCATGATGAGCTGGACACCCCTCACTTCAATGACCCCGTTTGCTTCGAACAACATTTTACTCACCAGCCGTCGATATCCCTGTCCTCATGTGCATACGCCTCCACGCCCGAGTACGTTTCAAGCTTCTCCCAGGGCGACAGTCTAGAACAGCAAACACCAGGCTTCTATCTTGGGGGGGCCCAGCTTCCCATCTTGGGCTCTCCTTGCAAATCCTGGGCAGGGTCAGAAGACTGCACACCCAACTCGTATGTTCAACTCGAGCCACCTTATACGACGGCAGTAAACGAGCTAAACTTTCCCTTGTTTTTATCGTCGCATTCATCAAATACTTGCATGGCGTTAACGCCAGCCCCAATCCCACGAGGTTGCCTCTGCCACCACCACCACCACCACCACAACAAGAACCACAGATCCCCATTGCCAATTGGCCACACCCTAGAGATGAATAGCATCAACATGTATGCGTCCCATCCATACCAAGAGACGGCTCAGGGCCGAGTTCCCATAGCGGAACCAGCTATCACATATGATCCAGAGAGTGGCGAACTGCAAGCCGTAATTTCAATCAAGATTCGACTAAAAGGATCAGACTTCACAGCAAGCCATCCGGTCAGTGGGGGGAGTGTATCCTGATGACTGATTGAGCTGGGTAATGATGGTAAACAACCAAACAGCTACCAAAGATCCTGACGACTGTCCGCTGTAAAAAGAAATAAGCAGACACGCAAGAATCACCATGGAAAATTGAAGGCATGATGAAACTTAAAAAGATGAGTACCTTACAAAAGTGTTTGAATATAGACTATATAGATAGACATAAACGCTGCTGAATCTCGAATATCCGGTACATAAAATGCTCGTCGTCGTCATTACTGCCGTGCTTTATTCATTGGGGATGTTGAGGTTCTACTACCTCTGTCGCGGAGTCAAATAAACCAGAAGTGGCGTCTTCTCCCACCCGAAATACTCAACTAAATCATCCACCCAATTTGAACAACTCGCATCAAGCTTCAATTCGAAATTCCACAGAATGCGCGCCATGACCAGGCGCAACTCAACATAAGCCAAGTTCATCCCAATGCAGTTTCGCGGACCAACGGCGAAAGGCTGAGAAGCTTGCCTCTGGTCGTTTTCGAAGCGAGCGTCATCGAGCCAACGCTCAGGGTGGAATTCATCAGCGAGTGAAAAGAAGTCTGGAGACCTCGTCATACTCCAATGCCAGATGCCTAGGAGTTCGCCGGGTTAGCACAAATACAGATTGGCAAGCGAGATAAGAAATAGAATCCAAAGGCGCAAAGTTGTTTTACTTACCGACGGTAGTCTTTAGTAATACGAATAGTTCAAATTAGCCACAGAAGTGTATTGAAAAGTTGGGTGGAATAAATGGGGGATACATACATTTTCAGGGATAAATGTGCCAGCAATCGTGGCGCCTCCAGCAGGAACCTGGCGCGGTGAAACCCCAGCAAATGGGGGAAACATGCGCAAGGCTTCTGTGATGACAGCATTGAGATATTTGAGGTGTCCAGTTCCAGTCAAAGTAATATCCTCCTCCCGAGGAAAGGCTGAACGGACCTCTTCGACTGCCTTGGCCAATGCGCTGGGATTCATGGCCAGATAATAAGTTGTGCCGCTGAGAGCACTGGAAATGGTCTCCGCGCCACCCAGAATAAGGGCAGTGCAATTCGATGTAATCTCAGTCTCTGAAAGGCGTAGCCCCTTTCCATCGTCGCCGACCATCGCCGACATGTAGTCCGGCCGGGTAGCACCAAGAGCACGGCGTTTGGCAATCTTGGCATCAGTGAGCTCCTGGTTTTCCCGTAACCTCCTGCCAAGCCCCTTGGGAGCTATGTCTCGAGTTAACATTGTAAATAGAGAATACCAGAAGGCAATTCAAAGACTTACTGATAAGAAGCAAGACTGGCAAGAAAATTCTATTGATTCTCTTCAAACAGTTCGCCAAGATGACGAACCTCGTGGTGTCAAAGATTAAAGATGCCCACGGATGATGACCTCCGCTGTCAAGGGACCCTACGAACGATATCAAGTCAGTCTTTCTGAATAAAAAAGGTCCACAGACAAAACAGGTGAAAGCTGTTTTGAGAGAGCTATGAGCTTAAATGGGATGGTTGTATGAGGCTAGTTTCGTACCAAAAGACTCTCCAAATGTCAAATCACCTAAGGTGACAACAATTGTTAGCAAGTTTCAAAAAAAAAAAAAAAAAACCAACTCATTGGCTTGAAAAGCATGGAGAAAGAGATGTGACTCACCAATGATGTCAAATGCTGTGAAGCTGAACCAAGTTTCAATGTCGATGGTCGTCTTGCCATTATTGCATCGTTTGGAGAGTTCAGAAATGAGCTGGTCAACGTAACGTTGAATCAACGGCTCTTGCTTCTGCATAGTCGAGGCGGCAAACCCGCGCGACAAGATCCTACGCATACGTCCGTGATCCTCACGCTTCCGTACACCCAGTAAATTGTCCTTGAAGGCTTCATTGAAGACGGGCTCTTTGATCATCTCTGGCGCGCCTTGTTTGCGGTGGCCGCCAATATCATTCCACGCAGCGACGGACTGAAAAGCGAGTTCATCAGGGGCGACTCGCACAATAGGACCGTACTTTTTATGTAATTCGAGAATAATGTCATGAGATTTCCCACTGATAATGGCACGCGAAACGCCCCAGCGGGTGACGGCCCAGAATTTGGGCCCGGGAAACTTGCTTAGGGGGTGAAAGTACAGCAGGTAAACAGGCCGCACGATGAACACCCATGAGAAAAGCTAGGATGGGATGTTAACAAAAATTATGACAACAACTGTTCAGAGGTAGTTGAAAAATTTCATACTATACCGACAACTAACAACGCCATCAAACGATGGGCAAGTTGATCGGAAACCATCTCGGGAAACAATAGTGTCATCGTGGATTTGGCGACGTTGATTCAAGATAGCCAGACAGAATCAAGTTCATCAGGCATACAGGCTTCGTCGAGAAAGCGGAAAAAGGTATATACAGGTGATGCCTGGATGTAATCGGCGGCCGAACACCCTTTGCGCTGAGACACAACGAAGCGAACAGTGCTTCGCAAGTCGATATCGAGTATTAAACCTTACTGTACATCTAGCAAGTCACTCCGTGATCCTCCTCAAGTGCTTACATGGTGCAGGGCTCCACCATGCACCCTTTCAAAGTGCTTATTTTGCAGGGTCCATCCACATTGCTACATAACGGAGGCCTGCATGGGTAACGGTAACGGGTACGCCACAGTCTGGCCGTGCCCGTCAACTTATCCCGGTCATGGATGGCCAGCCAGCCCTACCTTTGATACCACCACACTGGTTTAGCGGGCGCACACCGTATTCATTCCGTCGAGTACCGTTTCGATCGGCCGGTTTGCCGGCTCCACTAGTGAGTGACTGACACGAATGTTTGTTGTTAGCGGCAATCTCCCGGTTTACGCGTGGCCTCATTGCACATTTACTAGGCTGCGGATTTGAGAGAAATCAAGTGACCCCTGCTGCCCAGCGCTAGCAGAGTCATTGTCATTACTCGCATACATAGGGACATGTTGGTGACCCCACCGGGATCCTGCTCCTTCGTACAGGTAAAGTGATCAAAGCAGCTACTCAACCTGGATTTCCCAGCAGCCTCAAGCCGATTGGGAGGGGGTGGGGGATTGTCAATACTATTATGTTTCGTCTAGTCATACGGCACAAGGAAGCTGTCTATCGCTGCTTCGACGGGTATACAAGTAGTCGTTGCGCTGAGGCGAAGAAAGGTAGGGGACATCCGTAATTCGTGTCGTGTCTAAGCCAATGGGGTTAGTAGCGGTCGATGGACTCCCGGACTGTGGCTTCGGCATCGGCTTTAGGACGTGTGGATTGAGTTAAGGAGGCAATCCCGAAATTTGGAGCCTTGTCCATCGCCTAAAGCTACAGGAAGGGTCTTCCTGGCGGGGGCATACACCATGGGGGTGGCTTTTGCCTCTGAGCCTTGAGGGGTGCCAACCCAACATGGTGATGATCTTTGCCAGTCACTGTACAATAAGTCAGGACACTGGGTTTTCTTACAGCCTAGTGTGCCCTGGGAGTTACTTCTACGTAGTAGCGTACAGTCTTCAGAGGGCTCTGGGAAGCGTCTAATAAGAAGCCGTCTGGTTCTCCTACTCTTTCCTCTGCCGAGTGACACGACGACGACAAACCTCGCCCAGTCGCCAACAATGGCATCGTTATCAGAGCATGATCCGTCACTCCCCACCAAGGAGCTCTTTCACACTTCACCTTCCGAAGACAATGCTAGCAGTTCCGATACTAAAACGGCGCCTGCCGGGGAGGAAACCATCACTTACCTGAGCGGGTACAAGCTGGCAGTGATTTTGACAGCACTTTGCTTATCAAACTTCCTCGTTGCATTGGACACTACCATTATCGCTACGGCTATTCCAGTCATCTCACAGGAGTTTGGCTCCCTCCGGGATGTCGGTTGGTATGTCTCGGCCTACTTCCTCACCAACTGCGCCTTTCAGTTGCTGTACGGAAAACTCTACACGCTTTACGATGTCAAGCCCATCTTCATTGGCGCCATGGCCATTTTCGAGATTGGTTCTTTGATATGTGGCGTTGCCCCCAGCAGCCCGGTATTCATTCTGGGCCGCGCCATTGCTGGACTTGGTGGTGCGGGAACCTTTTCCGGTGGTACGTTTCCCCCCCAAACGCCTTGCCAGGTTTGATGGTGCATCAAGATATTAACTGCTCATGTAGCTCTCATCGCAATCGTTCACGCTGTTCGGCCAGAGGATCGAGCTGGATATTCAGGCATGATTGTTGGCATGTTTGGAATCGCCTCTGTCGCCGGACCCTTGATGGGAGGCGCCTTTACGTCTCATGTTAGCTGGCGTTGGTGTTTTTACATCAACCTCCCCGTCGGCGCCGTCGCTATTATTGGCATCTTGGTCTTTTTGCGTTCTCCGAAACGCAACAATACGCCTGTCAAGGACACTCCCATTGGTCTCTTGGCAAACATTGCTAAATTTGATCCTTTGGGGTCCATCACCTTTCTTGCCTCCATTGTCTGTCTCCTCCTTGCTCTTCAGCTGGGAGGAACAACATATGCGTTCTCCAACGGCCGGATCATTGCTCTTTTTGTCTTGTTTGGTCTTCTTCTCATTGCTTTCATCGCCCTTCAACTCTGGGGCGGTGAAAATGCCACCATTCCTCCGAGAGTGTTGAAGCAGCGATCCGTCCTTTCCGGCGCCTTCTACATGTTCTGTGTTGGCGCTCACTTTTTTGTCCTTGTTTACTATCTTCCCATATGGTTCCAGGGCGTCCGTGGCAGATCAGCTCTTCAGTCAGGCATTGATACGCTGCCTATCCTCCTCGCACAAACCGTTTTCGTGGTGTTAGGCGGCATTATTGTGTCGGTGACTGGCCACTACATCCCTCTGATGTGGGCTTCTGTGGTACTTGCTTCGGTCGGTGCTGGGCTTCTTACTACTCTCAAGGTCGATTCTGGTTCAGCCAAATGGATCGGATTCCAAATCATCTATGGCATCGGCGGCGGTCTCGGATACCAACAAGGCATTACTGCGGCGCAAACAGTGCTGGGACCAGCCGATGTTGCTATTGGTACGGCACTCATGGTTTTCGTCCAGAACCTTGGAGGCACCATCTTCATTTCGGCAGCAAACAATCTGTTTGTGACGCAGCTGGTAAAAAATCTTGGTCAATCGCTTCCAGATCTAGATGCCGAATCGATAACCAAGGCCGGTGCGACAGGCCTCAAGGATGTGGTGAAGCAATCGGAGTACCCGCTGGTGTTGGAGGCGTATAATGGCGCTGTTGTCAAGGCATTCCAGATGGGACTGGTTCTAGCTTGCTTGTGCGCTATTGGAGCAGCAGGAATGGAGTTGAGGAGAGCTCAGACGAAAGCGAAGGAGCCAAAAGAGGATAAAGTTGAGGAGGGACAAGAGAAGGAGGTTCAGGCAAATGATGCATAATCTACTGATTTGGGCTAAATGAGCTGGGGCTTTCGCTCAAATTCAGTTCCCCTTGTTTTAGTTTGGACGAAAAAGTTGAATATCTTCTGCTTTATCTTTTCCAAGTGTCCAGAGACTGATAGGCTTTCCACGTGTGGGCAACAAACCTCAGGAGGACAAGTACGGAGATGGGGAATAAGGGGTTGGATAAAAATAAAAAAACTGGCTGCTGATTCTATTCACTATTTTACTATACTCTACATTCATGTTTTAATAAAGCCATTTCTCCAAGGTGACGACTTGCCTTTACATTTTACAAGGGGCTTTGGCAAAGGCCAAATTCTCAAGTTGACATCTCCATCTGGCTCAAGGCCTGCTATGTAATGCTTTGGCGCCATCACTGGTCCGTCTAGTCCTTCCACCTCAGCTAGCACTCAACCTTCAAGTCTTGTGAATAATTTTTGCCTACCCTCCAAAAGTTCGCCCCTGTCAGGTAATGACACCATGATCTTGAGTCGACGATAGTCATGATATGTGTGTGCTGTGTGTGACCCATCTAGAGGGTGCTTTCCATAGGTACATGCTAGTGTTTGCTTTGCTATCTGATCTTCATTCCCTTTTCAACCGCGCTTCAACTACCGCCTGATACATCGCTTTACCTTGCCATACTTTAACTAATTCCAAGCCTTCAGCACTCAACAAGCCTTCAATCTCAACCTCGGTTCTCTCTTTACCACCCATTGCAAGCCCGACAAACTAGGGAGAAGGGGAAAGAGGGGATCTATTAGCTTGCAACACTAATCGAAAGAGAGGAAAGCAGGGAGTGCAGAATCTTCTCGTCAAAAGTCTCGTCAAATAGAGAATTCACTTACGTCAATCAAGTAACCGGCCATGTCTCCACCGACGTCGGTCTGGGGAGGAAGAACAGCATCGACGATGAGTAGACGTGACTTGGGACCCATTGCCTGCGCTACTTTCTTTAGGATGTCCAGGCAAATATGGTCTGGATAATTATGCAATATTTGACACAGATAGTAGATATGTGCCGCTAGAGTTTGTTAGCAAACATGGATTGAACCCAGCAGAAGCTGCCTCGTTACCTTTAACCGGTTGCTCCGTATGGAAATCATAGGACATCTTTTCGATTCCTCCAATCTGCTCCGGGTCGATCTGCTCGAGAACCTCGGGTCTGTCTTGTAGGATGAGTCTTGCTGAAGTTCCAAACACGTCTTCAGTTTCTTTTTGAACATGAAGAAGAGCCTGGCCCTTTCCTCCGCCAATGTCGACTACGAATGCGCGGTCTGGCTCGGCTTCCACTTCGTCTTTCAGGGACGAGAAAGGGAAAATTCCGTAATCTGGACCTGGTTCACTCATTGACCTGTCGAACGTGTCGAGATGTTCTGGATTGGCCGACAAGACCTCGTAGAAAGTTTTCCCTTCCATGCCGTAAGCGCATGCGTAGGGCGTCTTTCGGATGTCAAGGAAATCATCTCTTGTTCTCGTCTTCAAGTACTCCGGAATTGTCATGTAGCTAGTGTTCAACAGCGTGCTACAAGGCCAGACAGGGTCAGCTATTTAGATCTACGGTCTTGTTAGTGCCTGCAGCTTACAGTAATTTAAAAGAATGAACTGCAGTGTGTTCACCCTCGACGTATATCAAGGATTTAGGAGTGTGTGAATATGTCTCTTCGCCCGTGGAAGCGACAATTCTGGAGGCGACTAGAACTCGCATCACTCGCGCTATATATCCAATCAATTATCAGCAGTGTTCACCAAGACGCTTTTGGAAGATTATGACCTATCACGCCCGAATCCACGCCCACAAGAGCACCAAGCTCTCGAGCACTGATGCTTTCTTTGCCTTTCATTTGCTCAAAGATTCCCAACTTGACCACGATGTCGAGACAGGTAAATACTGTCAGCTGTCTCAAGAGGTCAGTCTAGAGCTAGTCACCGAAGCAGCGTATAAAAGCGCTGGGCGGTTCTTACAGAAATCCATTGTTTGAAGAACTGAACTGTGTTAGCTCCTCCTACTTGGTACAAGAGGCGGAGGATGATATGAGGCTTACCAGGTTGATTGGAGGCTCCAAATCTTGGTAGAGACTATCAACCTGCTTCATCAATGCCAATCGAGCGGGAAAGTCATCTTCATTCAGCCTTTTCGCATTGGCTAGAATGGCTTCAATCTTCTGGACGAGTTCTGGATTGGTAGATGCCATTTTCTCAAGCTTGCACAACGGGGACTTTTGGAGAGGCTGCTTGGTGTGGATAACAGAGTATGTACGAATTATGGGCTTTCTTGGGAAGACAACAGACAGCAAGGTCTCAATATCATGGCTTCAAGGGGGTATATTACCGAGGGGGGGCTCATATAGAGGAGCATCACCGACAGTCTATTCCTTAATTGGCAACCCTGCGAGCATTCCCCCTCTACTAAACAGGTACCTATACCAGGCATGTCACCGCGCTAGCTCGGGCCGCTTATCTAGATTCCAAGAGGGTGGGATGGGTGTGTGCCAACGGACGCCTTTTTAGTGCTTACAAGCACAAGTGCCGACCGTTCAGGATGGAACACCAACAGGGACAATTTCTAGTGCTTATATAACGGGCACCTATTCAGTGCTTACAACCTAAGGTTACAGGTAATTAGTCCCAGCAGTCAGTTGGGATGCATGGAATCCTGCGAGCTGCCAACGCCTTGATGCTATTGCCCCAAAATTGGTAACTCGTCCGGTGCGCCGAGTCTAGGCTTGGCTATTCCTCATGGCTTGTTGTGAGTTAGAAGCTGGGATAAAACGGGTGCGATATTTCAGGCCGTCATGATGTGACAACGAAGTAACCAAGGGTCAAATACATCAGTTTGGCTATCGCGCACTTCAGGGGCGACTTCTGCTCCAAATCATTTTGTCTACTACAATAGTACGTCGCTCGGATTCTAGCCACATTGCCCTGACAATGTACCGCATACTGGCGACTGCCGAGACACTGCAACAGGCACTATATGGCGTGTTGTCCCTCGTAGCCGTTGCTGCAGCTCTATGTTTGTTTACATACGCAAACTCGACATGGAACTATCACCACCGTCTTGGGCAATTCAAAAGTAATCAAAATCTTGGGACGCCTTTACTACCTCCCCATATTCCATACACAATCCCGTTCTTGGGAAATGCCCTGCAGTTTCTCAACAGCACGCCTGGCAAGTTTTGGAATGAACTGTTTACATGGCATCCACGGTCGACGGGGGTCTGCACGCTTCTCATCGCTGGGCAAACCACCCATATATTATTCTCAGCGGCTGCCGTACGAGCACTGCTCAAGATCAGGTCTACGTCTCGAGAAACCTTTGAGAAGAATATCATGGGGCGGGTTTTCGATTTCAAGGCAGACGACGCTCACATCTTTTTCACCAAGTCGAAAGAACCACTCTTGAAGCTTACCCACCAGTTTCTGCTCAAACACGATGCCTCCAACGAGCTTGTGGATGTCTTTATGGGATTTCTCCCAGGTGATCTTGACCAGGTCTTGCTCAAGTCGCAGAGCACAGAAAAAGGATATGCTACTGGGCTGTGTGATTGGCTTCGAGAAGCAATGTTCAACACGTCGACCAAATCAATCTTTGGCCAAGAGCTCGCAAAGATGTATCCGGGCTACTATCAAGACTATTACACTTTCGATGCCTCGTTTCAAAAGTTCTTTTTCGGACTGCCCACATTCATAAATAAGGATGGGTTCAACGCCAGAACCAGAATTATTAACAATTTGGCTGAGTGGGGCGTTGCAGTTCGTCAGTTGAGCAAGACTCACTCGACGGCGTCGGATGAGGAATCATGGGACCCAGTACTAGGCTGCAAGCTGAACAGGGCTCGGATGTCTTCATTCGATGAACTGGGCCATGGTACAAGAGCCGCAGCCTCATTGGACCTTGGCCTCACATCTGCGTTGGTTAGCAACGCCATTCCGGCCACGACATGGATGCTGCTCCACGTTTTGAACCCGGAGCAAGATCCCGCACTCCTACATAAAGTGCTCGCCATAGTTGCAGAGGCCGAAAGGCCCGACGGTTCGCTGAATATCGCCAAGCTCGTCTCGCAGCCGCTTCTGCAGAGCATTTGGGTTGAGGCGCTTAGACGCTACACAGATGTCCTGCTGAGTCGAGATTTGAATGAGGATGTCGTGTTGCCTCTGGACGATGATGCTGAGAAAAATGTGTCCCTTCGCAAGGGCGACAACATCCTCGCACCATCGTGGCTCGCTCATCGAGACAGCTCGGGCTGGCCGGTTGATGATGCTCCGATTGATGACTTCTATCCAGAAAGGTTTCTTTCGAGAGACCCGGCCACTCAGTCTGAATCTTTCTCCTTCACTGATAACAGTGGAAGGTTCTTCCCCTTTGGGGGAGGCAAGACTCACTGTCCTGGTCGAATCTTTGCTAAATTAGAAGCTATCGGCGCCTTTGCGTGTATCTTGCATCGATATGAGATACAAACACATGGCTTTGTTGATGCTGCTGGCCATCCCACCTCGTCATTCCCGCGTACAAGAAATGCGTTGCCTGGCAGCATGCTGCTTGTTCCTGAGGGAGACTTGCAGATTACTATACGCTTAAAGAACAAAGTAATCTCAATATAATCCCAATCTCCATTTATACGACCAATCTTTGGGGAAAAAAATAAATAAATAGTGAGCGCAATAAATGGTCGTCGTGCACACTGCGTTATATCCACGAATTTAACCTGTTTGTTCACTTTTAACCATTCTGCTAGCTTTAGATACTTAGGAATCAACTTGTGACACTCCCATCCTCATTAAAAACTCTGAAATACGCGCTCAATAATGCTCATCTTTTATGCACTTCTTATACTTCCTTCTCATCCTGGCCTCCCAAGGATGCCTTCCATGCTGCCGTTGGTTGCAGGTTATGAATGAGCGGTATAATTGGGCCATTTGTGACTCGCGATACTTCTCTCACCGTCTTCAATTTTGATCTGTCTTGGCTCTGTTGACTGCTTAGCGACTTGGTGACCATGTCAAGGCCAAGTGCTTACACAGCATCAGAACCCTCCTTATTTTTTAGCTCTTTATCGTCAGCATCTTTTTCAAAACATTCAATACATGTGTCAATTAACACATCCATTCCACAGCCTTCCTGTAGATCCTCAATATCTGACAGCTCCTCGCCACCAAATGTCGCACCAGGATGCAAGCCACGTTAGCCTAGTGTATGCCACCCCCCCCCCCCCCCCCTTGAATAAGATATAGGTAAGCACTAGAATGCCACGAGTTGGTACGGCCGGTACACGTCGAGCATGGTAAAAAGAGGTCTAACCTATTTTCTCCACCGTTTATATCTAGACATTTTACAACGTAGTACATCTCAACTTCTACCCCGTATTATATAGAGTGGCCTTGAATTAGCCTTCAATTTCCAAGGCATCTTGATAAGACCCTAAGGCCAATATACTCTCTTCTCCATGCCCCCTAATCTGTACTAAGCTCCTGTGGCACACATTAGGCCTGTTTTACCGCACTCCAAAGAATAGGTATGTGAAAACAGCACGGAGTTTACTCGTATACGGCACACCTCTAATAAACTGTCTCATAATTTGTGAACGTAGGTCGACTTCACAGCACTCCAACATTCACTCCATAATGGCAATCCCAGGACACACCACTACATCGAACGGCATCGACAAAGCCAACGCCAACAAACTTCTGAGTTTGGCTAAAGGAGTTGCTTCCAAGGCACAGGAGATTATAGAGGCTTTGGAACAGCAAGGCTTGCCGCAACCGTCACTGGGTCCCGATGGAGCAGCCCCTGATTTTATTCCGGCGCTTGACACTCAGTTACAAGGACTGCGTCGCGGTCTCGTCAGCGATGCTCGACTCCTCGCCGACACTTTCACAGGCACCCGAAAATTAGTAGATGAGCAACTTCAATTCAGCGTAGGACAAAAATGACACCATGCGAGAGGACGAGAAATATGCTGATGAAAACGGCCAGGTCCACACTATTACTGTTTTGCGAGTCCTTTACAATTTCAACATTCCACAACATGTGCCTTTGGATGGTACCGTTACTTTCTCAGAGCTAGCCAAGGCGTGCCGCCTTGACGAGCCTCGGTTGACTCGTATTGTTCGCTATCTCATGCTCAATCACATCTTCACAGAGCCAGAGCCTGGGAAGGTGGCTCATTCTGCCATCTCAAGCTTTCTGTTGTCAAACGAAGCCGTTGCAATGGACTTTGTAGGCCACATGATTGAGGAGGCCCTTCCAAGTGCCATCAGCCAGACAGACTGCATGAAGAATCCTCCATCAGGCTTGTCACCGGTGCTAGACTGTGGATTCGCCGTGGCTCTTGGAGAATCCAAGTCGTCATACTTTGATGTCACATCTGAACAACCCGAACGCATGAAGCGCTTCGGAAAGACCATGACATACATGAGCAGTCCCGGTGGTCATAACTCGATCGAAAGAGTGCTCACCAGCTACGACTGGGTTGGACTGGGCGATGTAGAGGTGGTGGACGTGGGTGGGTCGATGGGATACGTTGCCGTGGAACTCTTAAAGTATTCCCCCAGCATTAAAAAGGTAACGGTACAAGACCTGCCCGATGTGATTGACGAAGCTCGCGCAAGCCCGCCGCTTCAAGCTGCTGAAGTCGCAGACCGTCTTGAATTCCAAGGGGCCAGTTTTTTCGACCCGCAGCCTATAAAGGATGCCGATATTTATCTATTCCGCCACGTCTTCCATGACTGGCCGCAGGAGAAAGCTGAAGAAATCATCCGCAATGTTGTTCCAAGCATGAAACCTGGAGCGAGACTAGTGATTGCTGATTACATCCTTTACCCAACCGGAGAAGACGACCTCTATTCCTCCAAAATGGCACGCGTTGCAGATATGCAAATGATGGTTCTACTCAACGCCAAAGAGAGGTCATTGGTTGATTGGAAGGAGTTGCTGGACGTTTCATCTGGGGGATCATTGGAATTCGAACACGCCAATGGACCTATCGTTGTATTCCGGAAGAAATAGTGACATCTTTCTACATTTAAAGCATTACAAAACATACATATCATAAATACAATGGCAGTTGGCGCAACTGAGTGTGTATATCGACCTCATCTGTCAAGATATCACAATATAGGAAGATAAATCGTATACCTGCGCTGCCAATGGCTACCATCTCAAAAACGTGTACAGGAGAGGAAACGATAGACAAAAAATGCATACAATTGACTCAAAGAACTGAAAAGTGTCCAGGCCAGCCATGAATTACAGGCAAGAACGCCAAGAACTAACTACATCCTCATAAGCAGGCTATTCCATCAAGAAGCACCCTTTCCTTCAAATTTCTCTATAAAACCCCAGCTACATATTGTTGTAGTTCTCCATTGATTCGTCAAAATGCATGTTCCGTTGCTGTCACAGTGTCATTATATAGGTCAGGCTATAATTTGGATACAGCCCTCCAGCAGTGATGCAATACCCCATCCATGACTTGAAGTATCAGCTCTGCTTTAAGCACACTCTCGAAATAGCCGAGGACGTTTAGGTTGCAAGTAGTCCGAGCTTGGTTGCGCCGAGGGGTCAGACTCTGTCGTTCAGAACACCGATGTGCTTCGGATCAGGGATGAAACAGCCTACTACACCTCGTACCTAGTCTGAAATGCTTCTCACATTCGGGTTTACGTAGCTTCACTGACAAAAACGGAAATGAATCTACGGGACGTTGGCTGGGTGACAACTGCGAGGAAAATGCAGTCGGTGTTGACGCAACTATCTCATAGCCCACGTTGTTGCCCACAGTGGCATGTCTAATGCAATACTAGAGCAATAATTGCATATATTCGTGTTGACATGTGCATATTGTATTGGTTGAAGAAGAAGAAAACTAACGCTAACCAGCGGAAGCCACTGATTAGAAGACCAGCCGCATCCCAGCCACCAATGGAATGGAATAGCCCATTGACCCGTGACAACGGATTTCAACAGTTTGCTCTATTTTTTAGCAAAGATTCCAACCTCCCATCGGCGGCGTCAACCGATTTGAACGGTGCTCTCAGCTCGCCGCGGGCTTGACAGCATACACCTGGAAGGAGCCTGGGAACGGTTAGTTGGCTATCTTTAGGAGGCTAAGCGTTCAGTGTCCTTACCTGCCCATTCGTTCAAGTTTGTCATCTCCAATTGAGTAGCAAGTGTCTTTGCTTCACTGGCCATTGAACTCGTCTGGTTCTGGCAAGTACACGCCGACGAGTTGGTTCTGCAGCATGACTGCTTTTCCTCCGGCTTGCAGCAACTCTCTCTCGCATCTACACTGTAACAAGGCGATGCCTCCTTTTTCTCTTTAACGGCGCCTGATCCACAACACGATGGCTTGGTCTCGGTGGCGGTAAAGTACACATTCAAGTCATTCTTGTTGTCCACGATGAGAACATCTGGCAAAAACCAATCAGTCTCCGTCATACCTCAGTGGGACAACTTCGGTTTACCGTTGAAGCCTGCATTATTGAGAAACGCATCATACTCGCTGACCTGGCTAGCTCCCGCAATGCACCCAACATAGAGAGCAATGTTCTTCTTAATATCCTCGGTAAACTCCTTGCGCGCGAGTATGTCACTGATGGCAACTCGTCCGCCGGGCTTGAGTAGTCGGAACATCTCATTAAATGCAAGCTGTTTGTCCTCTGCGGGGATAAGGTTGATGACGCAATTGCTAATGATGCAGTCAGCAGTGTTGTCGGGTTGCGCGATGGACGTGATGACGCTCTCGATAAACTGGACGTTTAGGGCGTTGCTGTGAGCTTTGTTGGCATTCGCCTTGTCGATCATGTTCTATTACGCTGTATTAGACAGATGTTAGACTCTACCCGGAAGACAAGAGCTTGCGCACCTTGTTCATGTCAACTCCGATGGCCTTGCCTTTAGGGCCTACTCTCTTTGCAGCCGTAAACACATCGAAGCCAGCGCCAGACCCAAGATCAATGACGGTTTCGGCCTTTTGACTGTCAGCGAAACGACACGGCGCAGAAATGGGCATACACACCTCTCTCAGCCTTGCAAGTGCAATTGGGTTGCCGCAACTCAATCCTAGATTCGCACCCTCAGGAATGCCAGCGAGCTCTTCTTCTGTGTATCCAAAGGCTTTCGCAACTGTCTGCTCATACTGGCCGGTGCTGCTCTTGGCGATTGAGCCGTACCGCTTATTAACTTGGTCATAGATCTCCTTAGGCTCCATTGAGAGTATCAAATGTGAGTTTATGATTAAAAAAAAAGACCAGGGTTGACTGGTAAATAAATGCGTCGTGGTGGGGTGATAGACCTGCCCCGTTCGCGAATGTACACGTACATATATAGTTCTTGCGAGCGCGTCGATATGTCATCGTTTAAAACATTCAAGTGGTATCCTGAACAATCAAAATAGGATCGGCATAATCATCTGATCGGAGAGACTGACAGGAGGCTCGCCCTTGGAGGGGAGGTTTCGACTTGCGCTTCCATCCAGCCTCGTGTATTGGAGATATCTTCATCCACCTTTTCGGCATTGGCAACAACACTTGCCGCACACAATGGTCTGATGCAATACGTATTAAGAAGTGGCGTCCAATTATAGGTCGTTTGTAGCCATTAGCCGAGAAGGACGAGGGTAAATGCTGACTAAAACGCGATGTCGATATGTCACCATTTAAGACCGGAGATAAATGGAACAGGGCTGAAGCTTGGATCCCATCGGTGACATATCGATGGTGTCGACTCACCATGGCTCCAGGATCACCTTCGACGCCACGACGCAGGACCAAACGGGTTTCAGCCCAGCACACGCTGGAGCGGGTTCGCAATAATCAGCGTCGGCATCGTGCTCGTCGGAAAGACCATATCGCAACGCTGGACCAAAAGCTCAGCGAAGCAGAACAGACTATTTCGATCCTCAGAGATCAGGTGGAAATTCTTCAAGAGTCATTGGCACGATGCCGCCGCCAGCCGCATGACCAAAATGGGACGGATTATCGTACGCTGCAGCCGCAACAACCTCAAAGTCAGCATGGCACACAGCCGCTACCTCTCACCAACACCCATGGCGAAGCGGTTCAAGCATACGGTTCGCTCTCTGACAAAGAAGATCTCGGGGCTTGGGAACTGTCCGTACCGGCTTCCACCGAGCCCCTGGTTTCCGGTGACCAACCTGGATCGGAGGTCAACGCCCTCATCTCTCCACCGACTGAAAGCCCTCAGGCGCCCATCCCCATAGCTCAGTTATCTGAATTCAGTCCTGAGCCTCTACTGGTTATTGAATCTGCCTCAAATCAGGCAGTTGCAGAGGCTACAAGTTTGCTACCCGCAACAGTCATACAGGACTATATATTCACTCCAATGACGCCTTGCTGCTCCAATGATCCCTCATCGTTTTCACACCCGACCGTCAACACAGCACATGGAATGGCCCTCATTCCGAGCCAGAAGACCCCTCTCCTAATGCCTGGATACGTATTCCAGCCAGCGATCGGAGCCTATCATCAAGGAAACCCTTACGGCGAGCTCACAATGCTTTGCTCCGAGGCATATATTCTCATCGCACAGCAGAACTTCAGAGGTATGAACCAGGGAGATGTGACTACCTGGCTATGGAACGGCTTTCGCAGGTCATTTCAACCGGGTGAGGGATGCCGCGTTAATACGGATATGCTATTCAGTCTTCTGGCATTTATAAGCGACACCCGATCCGAAGTTCTGACAAGCGTAATGCCTCAACAATGACGTGTTGGGGAGATACCATAATGCACCATTTTTTGCGGGCATCGCAGACTTGCCCAACAAGACATAACTTGTGTACAATTTGGTAGCTGAGATCTTGTAGATAACCATCTTAACCTCATCGGCCTTATCGGCCTGGCTAGCAGCCTTGCTTTTTCCCTTGCTTTTCTTCCTTTGTGATGCCGGCTTTTTCTTCTTCACTCTAACAGGACCGTATTTTGTGCCGGGCTGGTGTCATAACTATCTTATGAAGAGGTCTAGCTGGGCAGATATCTACACCTGATGAAGCCTTTTTCAATATGCTTATTGGGGACGTACGTAACTTGCTTATTTACTTCCCATATATCGGATCATAGCTTCGTCGATGGCAAGATGCGAGCCCGACTTACCGAGCTCTGTTGTTGCAAGTTAAAGGTGCCGAGGCCATGAACCAACGCATTGAAGGCGATAGGGAAGTCGTCGTAGCTATCGGTGAATTTAGTGTGGTCAAAAAGGCAGATATGACGATAAAAAAGCGGGAATGCATTGTAAGATATGAACTCGATTATCGAGTGCTTAGGCCGCTGATCCTCTAGCTGAGAGGTCTTCCAATGGTCCTCAACCGTTGTTTCGCTGTGGATTCCCATATAAATAAGGATTCCATGCCAGATATATACCTCTGCAGCCGTGGTTGGTTTCCAGGCGTAGAGGCGTGACTGTTCCGTTATTTTGTGTTCTTGGCTGTTAATAACACCACTATGAATGAGGCTGCTGACACCGTTATTAGTGTACTGAACCCAGTCGTTAACGAGGAAAATAGGTATAAAGTGTTGGAAAGGTAATAGCGGGTTCTGGGGGCAGCTTGTTGACAAGAAGCTCTCGTCGTGGCACCTCGAGAGGTTAAAAATTGAAGCCTCGGTCGTCGGTAGCCGGAAAAGCCGGTCTCCGGGTGCCATCACCCTCATACTCTTGATAGCAATTATCTTCATCAATTAAAGCTATTATCATCATACGCGTTAACTGCCTTTATAGGTAGTGATGAAGGTAGCGATTGGGAAGTCATCATGTCACTAAGAATGATTCGTATGAGAATTTAGGTGGTGTTGCGTAATGACGCATTCGTGTGGTTCCCCTCATGTACCTCTCGATGACAGGGGTGATGTGGAGGGGAATAGCCTGAACTCCTCGACAAGTGAAGGGATAGTGGAAGGCAATGTAAAGGATTTGGAGGAGCTCGACATGTTCTATTTTATCTGAACACATTCTATCAAGGCTAGACGTAAAGCTGCGTGCTCCATCGCCTGTCTTTTGAGAGGGGATAAGGTCTCCAGGCCCAGCAAGATGCCGACGCGCAGAAAAGAAGAGAACGCGGCAAGGCGGTGGCTTAGGGAAGAAGACTGAGCGTACATAACGTCAATGCGGAAAGTGCGGTATAGCAGGATATAACACACACACACACACATGTTAGGCAGACAAGGAAAGCCATTCTGATTGCGATTTAATGGCTTTTACTAATGTGATGGCTCTATAACCATGATTATCCGTCTGGGTGCAATTCGGTGATCTATTCGCTTGTTAAAGTCTCTCTTTTGTCGTGCCTATTCGCGTCTTTACATCATGATATATCTTGTGTTGAGAGCTCGTCACTATTCAGTTCGTCTTCTCAGGGTCCCGCTTAGCCTCTAGCTTGGCTCTCCGTTCCTCACGTTCACTAAAGCGATCACCGAATAGGTCGAAATGCGGCCGCATGATGATAGTGTACTTGACAAGCTCCTCCATGCAGTCCACAACGCGGTCACGATTGGAGCTGGGCAGCATGCGACTGCCTTCATCTTCTGCGGTGAATTGTGTAAAGGCCTTCGGAACGGAGCTTTGGTTGGCAATGGTAAACATTCGCATCCATCGGCCCAAGATCCGCAGAGAGTTGACAGCATTGAAGGATTGCGATCCGCCGCTTACCTGGGCAACTGCTAGGGTTCGTCCTTGTGTTGGGCGAACAGCGCCTTCTGATAGCGGTATCCAGTCAATTTGCTGCTTGAAGATGCCCGTCTTGGAGCCCATGTTAGTAACTGTGGTATTGCGTCGTTGGGAAACAGCCATGTTTACCAAATTTCCATGCTGCTCTGGGCTGACCCAGACATGGCCGTCACTCCATCTGCTAAGCGCCCTCAGTTCCTGTACCTTGTCGTGTGTATGCTGTAGGTCATCTTTCTGCGGAAGGCCAGTAGGATCATAGACGCGAACATCGCAGCCGAGACGGAAGAGGATCCTAGAGCACTCATAGGCAAGTAGGCGGGAATAGGATCTGTTGAAGCACGTTTAGTGCAGGGTTCAAACGTCGGCTTTCAAGTCACAGCTGCAAAAAGAAATACAAGAGAAAAGAGGAAAAGGATTCCAAGGGAAAAAAACATCATTGTGAACTAACCTGCTCCTCATACTGCCATATAAAACGAGAATGCGCAATCTATCCTGGCCTAGATTGATGATCTTGGACTCGACCAGTTTCAGTGTTGTACTCAATTCCAACTCCGCGACCCAGTCGACAGCTTCGTGTGTCTCGTCCAAAAGAAATGGCCGGTAGCGCTTACGCACGTCTAGATCATCGTTCTCTGCGGAAATAGCGAATGACTGACGAGTATATCCCGGTTCCGGTGCAAGCTCTACACGTGGTCGTGAGGCATAAGAATTGTTAAGATCGCCGTGGCCATTCATCGTATTGGAGGCGTGAAAATACCTGGACGGTGATCGCAGTAGACTCAAAAGAGAATTTTGAAATACCGAGGCCGAGAAAGAATAGAAGACCTGGGAAGCTGGTTTTGCTAACATGCATGCCTGGCGAGACATTGGCTCCGGTTAGAAAGAGACGTGGTGTCTACCCCTTCTTATAGTAAACCTTTGAACCAGAAGCCCCGACACCTTTGCTCCCGCTCGGTGCAGTTAGTGGCTACAAGGGTTATTTTAGTTCCTATCGGCTACCTACATATAGCGGACCCCAATGCGACATTGCGTCTTTGCCCACGTTGCTGCCCTGGCCGCTCACGAAAGCCATACCATGGGGTATTCACACACACACACACACACACACGAATCCGAGGTAACTAGCAGAATAACAGATAGATAAATTGACAATATGGCATTTCGTACTAGTTCACTCAACAGACCAGACGGCGGGTTCATATTCGTCCACCCACTCTACAAATTCGCCGCCCGCCGTTGCCCAGCCCTTGATTCCTTGCAGCAAAACCAAGCTTTTCATCTCGCTGTCGCCGCGATTGGCGATGAAGTCAGCGAACCAACCAGCAGCTCGTGTACCGCGCCCACGTGACGAAGCTGTGAAACACAATCAGAACCCTCTCTTTACAAACTTGAAGTGAAGGCAGCCAAAGCCAAGCCGGCCTTCCAAGATGATCAAGAGGCAGCCCTTACTTACAGCAATACCAAATTATTTTGCGCAAACCCGCGGCCTTGAACACACCGTAAAGCTTGGGGATTGTGGGATATAAGCTTTGGGCAGGCAGGTTGATGGAGCCACGAATAGTCCCCCCCTGGGAATTTGTGCACGTCAGCGGCATTGTGAAGATACCGAAGGGTAGCAAGGCCAGACTCACCTCATGGTCATTGCGTCGCAAATCAATGAGAACAAAGTCCTGTTTGGCAACGCTGCTAACTTCCTTCATCAACTTGAGGACTTCTTCACGCGTCAGGCTTTCCGGTTGATGTTCCGGAGCCGGATATGCCGCGTGCCATGGTGCAGCCATTGTTATGGTAGTAGAAGGTGCCGAGTAACCCTTCAAGTATGACGAACAGGTTTTGGAGCCTTGGCAGGTATGGCAAATTTTCTATGGCTCGCACTTTTGTTTGTAGGAAACCTGTCAGCTTTTCAATGGCTGGCCAGCGTCGCCCAGACCATCGCGGGATTGCCTTGCTACCGCTCACCTTCTCGTCCTTGACGGCATTGGCTTACCTGGAGAGCCTGTCATGCCCCGCCTATGATTGGATACCACGTCCTAGCTCCTTCGTGCTGTTGGAATACCTCCGTCGATGATACGGGGGGTGCCTGTCATGTCCCGGACATGATTGGGTGGGTAAAGCTCGCAGTAGTGGAGAAACAGGATCCTTTGCCCATCTGGGATTTACCACCTAATAGTCATTTCAATGCGACGAGAGGCCAAGACACCAAGGGGAGTGTGTCATGTCCTACTTGTGATTGGCAGACTCTGACGTGGCGACCGAATCCCACATTCTCGGGTTTGGTGGAGGCCGCAAGACAGGGGGACTAACATGTGGCTCTTAAATCACTAGCCCTCCTTTCATTGAGAGCGAAACAGGCAGAGCACATTCTACCTACAACCATTGGTCCAGCAACAGATACCCAACAGCCTAATAACATCGAATCGAGTCGAGATCATGTCAGCAGAACCAAAAAACGAGCATGCCCTGTCCCCTACGGAGGAGCCCATTGTCGGGAGGCCCAACCCCGACTTGGAGAGCCAGACCAAGGATGAAGCAGAGTCAGTATCCGCATTCAGGGCCCTTGGATGGCTTGATCGATTTCTCGCTCTATGGATCCTCCTTGCCATGGCAGTTGGCATTATCCTGGGCAACTTCGTGCCCTCAACAGGACCGGCGTTACAGAAAGGCAAACTTGTTGGCGTGTCAGTGCCAATTGGTGAGTAAGCGCGTGCATTTTCCGTGCTTGGTGGTTCGAACGCCAACAACATTCACCTGTAGCCATTGGCCTCCTCGTTATGATGTACCCAATTCTATGCAAAGTCCGATATGAGTCACTGCACAAGCTTCTAGCGCACCACGAGATGTGGAAGCAGATCGTGTTCAGCATCGTCATCAACTGGGTGGTAGCACCTTTCCTCATGGTAGGTCCGCCTTTTAACCCCTTTTGATGTCCATCCTGGGCTCATTCTAACCAACACTTCACCAGCTCGGTCTCGCTTGGGCCTTTCTCCCTGACAAGAGCGAATTGCGTATTGGTCTGATTCTGGTTGGTCTTGGGAGATGTATTGCCATGGTATGTTAGTAACGGGCTGTGCACTCTTTGAAAAATATAACAACGTAGAAACTGATATCCAGTCTTCAGGTTCTTATTTGGAATGGCCTGGCCGGCGGCGATAACGAATACTGCGCCATACTTGTTGCGATTAACTCGATTCTCCAGATGATCATCACCGCACCTCTCGCCGTCTTCTTCATTCGAGTCATCAGTCATGAGACTGGCATCAACGATGTTTCGTACGAGGTGGTTGCTACGAGCGTCGCGGTTTTTCTTGGAATTCCACTTGCTGTCGCTATCGTCACCCGCTTTACACTGCGCATGGCGGCTGGGCCTGAGTGGTATGAACGCGTTTTCCTCCGGTTCGCTGCACCTTGGTCTCTAATAGGTCTACTGTACACAATTCTTGTCCTTTTTGCATCACAAGGACGTCAGGTGGTACACCAAATCGTCTCGGTCGTCCGCGTCGCTGCCCCGCTCGTGGTTTACTTTATTTCCATCTTTTTCGTTACGCTTCTTATCGCTCATCGGATGGGCTTCAGTTATTCCCACACTGTAACGCAAAGCTTTACCGCTTCAAGTAATAACTTCGAATTGGCTATTGCCATTGCAGTTGCTACCTTTGGACCCGATAGCGATCAAGCACTCGCAGCAACTGTTGGACCACTTATTGAAGTGCCCGTTCTACTCGGTTTGGTATATCTCATGCGATGGGCACGGAAAAGATGGGCGTGGAAGGTATGATCATCATTCATCAGGGCTTATGCAGGACTGTTTGCACCAGATAAACTTGTAGGGTGGGTTACACAGCGGATTGGTATCCAATAGATTGGATTGTACAAAAAAAATGAACCGGGCTTGTTGTGTTTAAACTTGGGGATAAACAAAATAGAAGTATTTGATTATTACTTGTTACTCCGGACCCATGAACACAACTGGGATGTCATGTGTAGCTCTATGAAGCTATAGTACAACGATATTAGGGCTATGCTTGCTGATGGATGACAAGGAATCACCCTCTCTGCATCGCTTCGAATCTAAATACAGGGTCTTTCAAACTTCAGTTTCGACCTGCTTCTGACGGAGGCACAACGATTTAGTTAAGCCATCTGATCCAATATTTGGAACACGCTGGAATTCTGAACAAGACAGTCATCTGATTCTTTACAGTGCAACAAACCACGGACCTGGTCCAAATCTACACTGTTCTGCAGCCCGGCAATAATATCAATTGCCGTCTTGCAAGACAGCCCTCTGTTCCAATGGCCCGAGATGGAAATGGGCGAGTCAGGTGGGCAAAAGCAGTCCGTTGCTGGTGGGAGTATGTCTGTACAGCCATCCGGATCAGGGGGGTTGTCATTGCAAATGAACGAGGTGCTCGTACGATCTGGGAGCTGAGCGGTGTATGAATCGTAGGAACCACCCTTCTCGTGATCGCGATTATTGGAGGCGACGTAATCTGTCTCTGCCATATCTGCCGACGGAGTAGATCTAGCAGGAGCTGAGGTTTCCAGTCCGCAACGTGGTATGGACGAAGGGGGATTCAAGAGGGGTGTGCTTGGAGGCGAGAGAATATCATCCATATCCCGAGGATAGGTCGCGATTGTGTGTAACGTGTCGGTAGATGGCTGCTCCATCGCACTACATCGTTGCCCGCAAGGTGAAGATAGATCACTGCCTCTCTGCAGGGAATTCCGAAGGTCTAGATTTGGCTCAGTGCCGATAGACCCCACCAGCGAGAGGTGTTCATCAATATCGTATTGCGAAACCCCTCGGAGATGGAGTAGGCCACGGAGGTTTTTATTCTCCCATACAATGGCCTGAGCCACCCGCTGCATCTCAACACTGGCCTGAACGCCCCGACGTTCGTAATCCTGGAGCTGCTGTTGAAGCTCTTCAATAAATTGCCGACGCCGCGCACGTGAGCGACGCTGGTTATCGCGATTCTGAATCGCAGAAGCCGGGATCCGGTCCTATTCGCGCGGGCAAGTTAGAGGTCACCAAGCCGCGCAAATCGGCATAGCATACCTTTCTAAGCATAAATAAAACTAAAAAGATGCTCAAGATTTGAGAAGTAGGCTCACGTAATGTAGAATGTAGTTTGACAGAACGGAGAATGCTCAGATTTGGTGTTGGAGGCGTTGAACATCTGTCCAACTCAACCCTACCACACGAACATCACCAGAAGTTGCACGTGGGCATGCCAGAAGTGGGGGTTGATGTCTGACTCCCTACTCCCACCACACAAGGTCCGTAGCCTCGGGTTTCAGCTCACCATGCCAAGTAACTCCAAACCAAACCCTAGGTATTGCCATCTTCACACCTGTGTCACCGCCTAATTGCTCCACTTGCCGGCGTCATACTCGTCGATCCACTCTGAAGGGGGCAAGCAGACTAACGAGGATTCATTCCTTAATTTGCGGTTGGTGCACTGGTTATACTGCATCGAGGTAACAACGTCTAGAATTGTCTGTCACAAGGCACGTCCAGTTCTGGACTAAGGGTGTGTTTGTTAACAACTTATCGGTCTAGCACTGTTGTGATCTATGATCCCAAAAATAGGCCACCACGCAGGATCGATGGAGGGTTAACTTTGGAGTTGCGGGTAGGGTTGGGGCCCATCGGTCTAGTAACGGAAACTGATCGGGGATAGGTTCTGTGGCAGGATCCCATGCTCGTTGTTATCGAGTTTACTGCTTAGAGCTGTGTCGTTCGAGATAGAGTTCAATGCACTGATTGACATGGAGGGGGTGTTCAAGACAGATGCATGTCCATGAGACGATTCACCAGCAAACCAGACTGTAACCGGAGAGGCCTATAGTTTTTCAAAAAAAAGACTATTATATTCCTATATGCTAAATACACCAACCCTTGGCCAAGTCCATCATACTACACCAGCATGCCCACAATGGCAGCTACACCACCGACAAGGCCGACAAGGCCAGGTCCCGCCGTAGGCATGGCTGCCAAGTTGGAAGACTTGGAAGACTCCGTAGCGCTCGCGTCCGAAGCTGAGGCGCCCGTGGTTGTCGGATCTGACCCCGCTGAGCCAGTTGGGGAAGGGCTGGATGCGGTGTTTGGGGTGTCGCCGTTGATTTTGTCGGCAAGGATGCTTGTTGCTTGGGGCAGATCAGACGCGTTGGTGCTATAAGCCAGCCAGATACCGCAAAGAGACCCCACGGCTGTGGCGAGATCTGTTGAAGTGGTCAGTACTTTCTTTTTCTCCCTTTCTCTCTCTTCCCTGGAGGGTTTATCCTACCAATAGAGCATTGGGTGTCTACTTTCAGCGAAAGCCCGGCAGCAATGGCGCCTGCGTGCCTGCACAGGCAGTCAATCGTGCTCGCATCGACGCCGTCCGTCTTGCACTCCTTGGACTCCAAGCCCTTCTTGAACTCGGCGGAGGCGCACTTGGGAATGTCGTTTGTATATCCCGACAGGTTGTCGAGCGCCATGGCGCCCAAGGCGTTAACGAGGAGCACAGCGCCAACCATGGTGGTCTTCATCGTGACGGTGCTGGTGAATCGTTTGTTTAGTCAAAGCTGGGTGTGGATTGCAGTGGGTGATGATGGTATGGCTGGATGAGATGATGTGGTTCAGTAGAAACAGCGCTGGTTAACAATTTGGAAAAGACGTGTTTGAAATAATAAAAAAGAAGAACAGTAAATCTCAGAGAACCGAAATAGAAGAAGCTCATGGGATATATCGTATTTCTCGGACCCTTGGCCAGCTAGTTAGTTACGGCTGAACATGGCTTGCATTTTATTAGGCGGGAGGGAATTGGCACCGCATTTGCGACTAAACTCCTTTTAGAGAGCAAACAAATAAAAGGTGCCCAGAGGATCGGGCCGGCGCATGCACCAGCCGCAGCGGAAGGAGAATAGACCAACCAGGCGCTTTGGCAGGGTAAAATAAGCGAAAGTTGGAGAGTGACAGGGGATGCACCCTTGCAGCTCGCGCTACGGGTTAGCTGTGCCGGGACCATGAGGACGAGGTAGACTGACGAAAACAGTACTATACGTGCTAAGTGGTATTGTTGTAGTATACTACGTAGTAGCATCCAGTATTATTGAAAGACACGTGGGTTAAACAAAAACTACTGGGGTGCAAAAGGGCTCAAGCAGAATGACAAAAGCGCCGGCCACCGGGGTGGATGCCGGGAGATCCGTGTTTAGTGGATCGGTTCGCCGTGTCTGTCCGGGCTTCCGCGGAGCACCATTGGGCCGGTGATTACCGTCGACTCAGACTGGCTGGCTCAACTTTGCACCTCTTTCGGCAGGAAATAAACGCGTTGACGTCAATGAGATTCCCCTTTTGGGACGCGAAGTCGAAGAAGGCTGATTGACCCCGGTTCCCGAGTTTATTAGATCTGGGGCTGGTCCTCGCTTGCAGTCAGTCCACGCCACGCCACGCCATGATGATCATTTCTAGGCACCATTTCGCCCGAACAGTTCAGTCAGACACGAGAGCCCTATCAACGTTTGCAGGAAGATCAAAAATGCACTTAGCAATAACAGTGTATTGGCTCGTCACCTTTTTTCAGGGTTTCCTCTGCTGGTGGCAACGGGTAGGTAAGCATTTGTTAGCGCTTCTAAATATCCAGATTTATGCAAGGGCCAACCAACAACAAACAATACTTGCTTTGCTAGTCACGGCGGGGTAACCCGTCCATGCCGATTCACCATTGGAACCATTCATAGACGCCTTCACTTCATGGTGATCCTGAACCTCATTCGCCACCGGATATCACGTTCTAAAATAACGACGTCTAAATACGCGTCTACACAAGCCTCTTGACCCAAAAGTTAGTTCAAAAGAGTGCAAGTCATGTACACGGATATGTTGCTATCACAATCGAACATTCGCATCGTCTGTTTCGCCGCACTCGTTCTTCATGGAGTCTATACTTTCTCTGTCCGACTTTTCTACCCAGTTTCAACTCAAACCGCACTTGGGAAGGGGCAGATCAAATCATACTACATGGTGTTGATTAGTACCGCCGTCTGCGGAGTGGCCATCTGGCTCGATGGCGTAGACATGCAAAACGCTTCCAACAAGTTACTAATCGCCCTCATTCCTTGGGTAATAACTATCCTACATGATCGGATAATCTATATACATATATATGTTTTTTAAGCTGACAGCAACAGGTGATGGAGACCGGGCATATCGTTCTCGTATATCTAGAACTCACTCCTGCAAACCACTTCCGATCTGCAGTGGACGGTGCCGTCTCAAGTGTTCTTCTTGTTACACTCGCTGTATGCTCTTGTGAATTTTCACAATACACCGCCGACTTGGCATTTCATTCCTTTGGCATCGTGATATCCTTGTCATTGCTAATTGGCTTCCTCATTGTCCCTCGGCAACGGGACACATTCGTCCAGGGCAGACTAATTGATCGCCAAGACAGCGGATCGCTTTTGGAGTTGCTGACATTTTCGTGGCATCGAAAGTTGTTTCGTCCCCAAAGTCTGCAGTCACTCAAAGTTAAAAACCTGCCTATACTTTGCTCTACATCAAGATCAAAATATCTCAGTAGACGGCACGTGCAGTTTGCCCACCAAAACTCGCACCGCAGCCTGAATATTATTCTAGCCAAAATGTACATCGGACCTTTACTTTTGCAGTGGAGTTTTGCCGTCCTCAATTCCCTAGTCATACTAATTCCCGAACTGATAACGTATCGCTTACTCCAATGGCTGGGTCATGAGCAAGAACGCTCCATCAGCTATGGAGTTGGTCTTGTGCTTCTTCTAGGATTGTCCAAGTTATCGGAGGTTCTTGTAGGAGCATGGCTCAAATGGGTCACGGCCAGCAAGTTACAGCTCCCTATACAGGCCGCGTTAAGCCTCATATGTTATCAGAAAGCCCTTCGACTCTCAAACACCATCGACAGCACAGAGGGATCGGACTTTAAAAAATCGAATCTAGCACAGATGAGAACCTATGGGTAAGTGGAACCCACTCAAACTGGAGCAAGTCCATTAATTAAGAGTGCTGGTAGTGCGAAGGCGTGTGTGTTATTCACGGACGCACACCGAATCGTGATGACCATAGCCAAGCTTGTCTCAACAATGGCTTTTCTGATCAGTTTGATCGGATGGAGGAGTCTAAGTGTTGGACTTTTGGCTTCAGCCCTGACCATGCCTCTCACGGCCGTGGTGTCTAAGAAGTATGGCATCTCACAGACAGAGAAGGCAAGGTTCCATGAAAGGCGGTTAGCTATACTCACAGACGCTCTCCTTGCCATTCGACAGATAAAGTTATCAGCAGTGGAGGGTACTTGGAGACAAAGTACAGCAGTTTAGAGACCAGGAGCTAAAGCAGCTGTTCACTGGCGCTCTTTGGATATCGTGTCTCGTCTTCGTGGCAAACATAAGCCCTACGATTCTTGCGGGTGTCCCCATCTATGTGTTTACTTGGCAGGGCAAACAGTTGACTGCATCTATTGCATTCACTTCTATCAACCTATTTCGTCAGTTGCAGTCGGATATTTCTATTTTGCCACTAACTACACCTCTCTATGGGAAGCTTGGATTAACCTGCGACGACTCGATGCCTATCTTGCCAAGGAAGAACTAGATGCGGCCCAAATCTCACTCCCAAAAAACAACATTTCGGTAGACGAAGCCAACGTTACATGGCATGGTAATGGCAACAAGAAGCAGTTTGCACTCAATGGCCTTTCCATGGAGTTTCCAGATGGTGAGCTGAGCATAATAACTGGAAAGACTGGCTCCGGAAAGTCCCTACTACTAGCAGCGATTGCGGGCGAGGCTAGCATTATATCTGGCACAATACATCGTCCTCACTGTGTCGGAGACGATGATACCAAAATAAGCAACGACTGGATCTCTCCAGGAACTATGGCCCTTGTAACTCAGTCTCCCTGGATGGCAAACACCACCATTCGAGAAAACATCCTTTTTGGTCTTTCTTTAGAAAAGGACAGGTACAACAGCGTCGTTATAAACTGCGCCCTCGACAAAGACTTCAGCATGCTTAAGGACGGCGACTCTACCAGCGTGGGTATAAAAGGCGTTGCGTTGAGTGGCGGCCAGCGCTGGCGTGTTGCAGTTGCGCGCGCTCTTTACTCACGAGCCAGTATTATACTCTTGGACGACGTTTTGAGCGCTGTCGATGCCGAAGTTCGTGAATGGATTTTCGAAAGAGCACTTATGGGTGGACTTGCGATGGGGAGAACTCGTATTCTTGTAACACATCATGAGTCGCAGTGTATCAGAACGGCCGCATATCATGTACACCTGTGCAATGGAACGGCTCAAGTTCAGACTCAGCAACCATCAGCACATGAAAATGTCAAATATGAGTCGAATGGACGATTAGTGACTGAGAATAAACTGCCTGAAAATCCGCATACGGGAGAAGACCGCAACAGCCTTGGTCCGGCTTTACGGAAAGATGCCGACCAGATTTCGTCGCAAACACCCAGCGATAAAGGGCATTCTATAAGACAGACGTCATATAAACAGTACTTTGGCGCCACTGGTGGTGCATCAAGCTGGCTAATCGTCCTCCTTGCTACTGCCGCTTATGAAGTAGTTCGTCTTGCCACATCATGGTGGCTTAAAGAATGGACGTCTTCTCAACGCCAAATCCAACAACACAATTCGGGCTATCATCCTTCCCTGTCCTATGGCACATCGTACATATTGATGGCTACTCTAAGCTGTTTTGTCACCGCTGCTAGGTCCTTTGTCTGGTTCAAGATTGGCATCAGAGGTTCCAAGAGACTCTTCGGGATGATGACGGCTACTATTTTTGGAGCACCTCTTCAATGGCTAGAGAAGACCTCGCACGGCGAGATTCTGACACGATTTGGTGCGGACATGAACACGGTCGATAAACGGTTACCGCATGATGTTGGATATCTAATTGAATGTCTGTCTAATCTTTTGGCTATACTGTTTACAAGGTAAATCACTTCGTTCGTTGACCCAAGCATATTACCTGCTAAAGTGACAAAAGTGTATCATTTTCAATCTATGAGATACCTATTGTCGCCGCATTGCTGTACCTCTACCTCACGATAGGAGTTCGTCTTATTTCGGCAACAAGAAAGCTTAAAACCATAAGATTAACAGCGTCATCGTCTTTACAGCAACACCTCAACTCTTTACAGGCTCCAGATGGCATTCTTACTGTCCGAGCCTATGGCATGTCCAGTTATTTCATAGATCAGATGTGTCAGTTGATTGATGACAACTCATCATCTTTCTGGTATTCCACACTGTGCCAGGTCATGATGGATTTTCAGCTTGGAGCCCTAGGAGCTTTGTTCATCACCTCTATTGGCCTGTCCATTGTCCTGACCGAAACAGATTCTGGTACGGCAGGCATCGCGCTCTCGTTTGCTATGCAGTTTAGTTCTACCATGGTAGGTTTTCTTCAACGGATTGCAACCGTGGAATCTGGCCTGAGTAGTGTGGAACGGATCGGCGAGTATAGCAGACTTGATCAAGAGCCTACATCTGGCATCGATATCTCTGAAGTTAAGCTTGATATGCTGCGTCGTCAACTCCTTATCATACCCCAGGATCCATATCTCTTTGCTGGTTCCCTAAGGTCTCTACTGGATCCAGAGTGTACCCATCATGATGATATACTTATAATGGCTTTAAAGGGGGTTCAACTCACCACCAATACAGTTAGGAAGGAGGAGGCTTTATTAACAGACCTGTCGTTCATGATCGAAGACGGCGGGAGCAATATCTCACAGGGACAGCGCCAGATACTCTATCTGGCCAAAGCTCTCCTCTCCCGCAACAAAATCGTCATCATGGATGAGGCTACAAGTGCGGTGGACATGGAAACAGACATCGTAATACAGGCAGCTATTCGAGATGGGTTGCCTGACACAACGGTTATGGTTGTGGCGCATCGCTTGGCTACTATTGTGGATTTTGACAAGGTGCTCGTTTTGGAAGACGGGAGGGTGGTTGAATTTGATGCACCGAGGGAGCTTTACAAACAGGAAGGAGCTTTTTGGAAGCTGGTAAACCACAGCTCAGACAAGGAAGAGTTGGTGGAGCGGATAATGAGGCGATTCCAGGATTAGCTCGTTACCTAGTGTAGATTTAGGTTGAGGGCTGCAGAATGCCTGTTGGGGAGATCAAGTTTACAGAAGCTTATATAGAAGAAACGTACGCAGACATAGCAGATAGAGTGATGACTAGGGAAACGGACCAACCGAGCACGGCAAACCTATCTGTACCAAGATACCCATACACAAAATAAATAAGTCATGCCTCTATATTGTCTGCTACTTTTGTTTGTTCTGCTCAATTAGACTCAATTAATCAATGATGAGTGTCTGAGGCAGCTCTCGTTCGTGAGATGATGACAGTCACTAAACATCTAATGACCTAAGATAGTTCTAGACAGGACCATATGAGTATCCCACTCGCTTTACACCTTGACACTCATGATGGTTATGGGATCAAATATAGAAAGGGCTAGATTTATTGAATACACATCTGGGCTCAACGTTCAACCAGATTCCATTCCCCAAGTGCCGTTTTACGTGGCCTGTTACACACACGAGAAGTGCATGCAAATCTGAGCAATTTTCTCAGCAGCGGCTATATAAGAAAACTAGATAAAAAGTCGATCCAGAAGGTTCTATCAAAGCTTGACAGCAAGCGAGAAATGCTGAGTATGTGCAAGACTTTTCGTATTAGATGAAGCCATTCAAGCCGCAAGTCCAGCCAGCCTTACTGCTAAATAAACTAACTTTAACTATCATTACTTAATGCACGATTTTAAAGCTGAGATTGCTGTTACGTTATAAGTAGATGATACAAAGAACTTTGGGCTGTGATGAAATGCAGCGGTAAGGGGAGTGTGATTGTTAATTTAAACATAACTGGGGGGGCTTTCTTTTGTTACGACCTGCAACCATCAATATTTTCGGTTATTTAGAGTCAATGTAGCTATTGATTCTAAACTATTATCGTGTTACACTTTTATATTTTACCGATTTGGCACTATTCATGGCAGAAACATAAGCGGCATGCAACCTTTGTCGAACAAAATGGTGAGTTTTGAAGCCTAAGCATTAGCCTCGACATAGCTCCATCATGCGCATAATATTTATTTTACATTCTTGGACCACATGATTGGAGCTAGATCAGTGACGCCGACATAGTTGACCTCGTATGTGCTCAAAAGCCCTTGCAACAAAGCATACCAAGTCTCTCTGAAACCGGATTTAAGCTTAAATCCAGACATTGCGCAAAACCCTGAACGCATATAATATGAGACGGGCTGTTAATATATTATCCCACATCACTTGCCGTCAAAAGCAGTCATCGAAGAGGAGGTGCGGAATCAGATATGATGGTTTCCGACATTTCCGATAGGAAGCGTTGCTGAGCGAGAATACGAGGACTGTCTGTAAACGTCATGAGGCCATCACCGGAAAGGCAGAACTGCCGACATCGTTCCCGACCCGAACATAAGATTGGGTAACCGCAGAAATATAATTGGGCAAAACGAGTAGCCAAGAACTCCCCCATGTGCAACCTAGGCTACTCATTCATGGATAATCGTTGGTCCATATCTAATTTACATTCCATTTCCAAATGCTGGCAACCAATCTAGATTCATACTATTAATAATACACCCCCTGCTGGATGGTTTTTTTGTTATAAAGAGTGGACATCGAGTCTCGACTTTTATTGCTTTCCATATCATTCCATCTTTTATCCAGCTTTTCACGCTCTGCCTTTATAACTGTCTCTAGTATCTACTCCCATCACAGCCTGGAAATATCTCAAGACCATTGTCCACACCGCTTCAAAGCACCATGTCTCACTTACAGTATTACGCTTATGAGAAATTTGGCATCATACAAAAGGAAAAATACAGCTACAGTCAAGCTGTTCGCATCGGCGATCGGATTGAGTGTGCCGGCCAAGGTAAATTGATCTACACTGCTTCCCTCCCCCAACCTCCAAAAGGAAAAAAAGAAGTGAGATGTAAACAATCATCTGCCCACGCCATACTGATTGCAAGAAAATCTGGGTCTATAGGAGGATGGGATGCAGAAACGGGAGTGTTTGAAAGGGAAATCAATGCCCAGATCGACCTGGCCTTTGCCAACGTGGAGAGATGTCTTCTGGATGCTGGTGGGAAAGGCTGGTCTCAGGTGTTTCGGGTCAACTCGTACCATGTTCCTATGAACGACGAAGCGCTTGGAGCCATGGTACGCAATTTTCAAAAGTATATGCCAGGGCACCAGCCACTTTGGACTTGCGTCGGTGTCACTCGGCTCGGAGCTGATGATATGAGGGTCGAGATTGAGGTTGTGGCCCATGACCCAGAGGGGGCTGAGGCTGCTAAGACTGCTTCTAAATAGACATGTTTTGAGATGGCGGACGATTCTGATAAGAATTCATGGAACATTCGGTAGCATCAATATGACGGCTTTCCATGTTTCTGTGTTTCATGCTGCTACTCTTTGGATGAACAATGGCATGACTGAGGATGCTTGGCAAGCTGGGCTTTAAAACATCACATGGAACAACGCCAAGGCGAAATCGAAGCAGAAACTGTACGAGGTCCGTTCCCAAAATATTGATTTCTTTCCTCTAAGAGGAAAACAAAAGACAAAAGTTTATAAATGCCCCCGTGCAAAGTCGTCATGCAAAATCCCAAAATCCCAAATTTTCCATCCTAAATGTCATTAACCCATGTTCACATCCTCATCATCCGCACCAGCAGACAGCCCGCTGCCGCTACCATTTCCAGTTTCTGTACCCGCCTCCAGCATAGAGCCTTTAATGGGTACCGCGAGGCGCGGCCACACCCTCTTATACAGGCTGATGCCCACAGAGTCCTGTGGGTTGATGCGCCCGTCAAAGGTCGCCTTGAGGTATCCGTGCGTACCCAGGGGCTCCTTGATGAAGCCGCTGCGACCTCGCTTAGTCCAGAGAGGCATCGCCTTGAACCACTCCACGTCCTCACGGTTGAAGAACATGTAACGTATAGTAACGATGGTCTTGTGGATGTGGTATGGGTGGCCGGTAAGGATCACCCGCTTTGCGACTACTCTGGCAGTCGAGGGGGGAACGGCGGTACCTGTGCCAACCAAAGTGAGGCCGGCATAGGATCCCTCCTCTGCTTGATTCTCTTCAGCGCTGTTCTTCTTGAAGAAGAGCACTGGCACGGAGCCCCAGGTGACGGGACCCATGAATGTGGCGATGGCAGATTGGCCCGGGTGGAGGTACCGGCAGTACTTGTGAACGTCGTTTGGCGTTGTGCCTGACTGTGAGTAAAGGGGCTTAACCGTCATTCGCCGGGGGCCACACTGCACGATGAGCTCTTCCTTGGACTTGATTGACTTGTGGTAGTCGGAGCTGAGGTTGATCAGGTAGTTGACTGATGTCGTCTTATTCTCGTGCCTAAGCAGAGAGAATAACGTCAAGGGCGAGCTGGGGTTGTAGAACTTCGCCATATCGGCAGAAACGCCCCTGATGTAAACATGAACCCGGGTCCCGGGCTCAACTCCACCGACAAGCGCCTCCCGAGTTGATCTTGACCTTGAAGCCTGGTAATCCGGAATCCGCAGCAGCCGCTGCCAGTTTTCAGGCTCGTGTGCCCGGTCCTCATCCACCTGCCATGGGCTGGTTCGTAGGCTCTTCAATCCACGATACCGCGCAAGTCTCTCCCTAGCGAGCGCGCCAGGGTGCAGTTCGATTTCATCGGGGAACTCTTTGTCGTCCTCTGCCTCATCGTGTTTTCGCATGCGATATTGCTCCAGCTGTGCGGCGTCCTCCTCCTCGTCTGGCATCCTCTCAGACTGGGGGTATTCAGAAGGCCCCCCCTCTGTCGGCTCAGGTGGGGCGTAGCCCTCGATACCATCCTCGGGACCAGCCTTGTCCTCTTCGTCGTCGGCATTGTCATCTCCCATTTCCAGATCTTCCACATCGGAACCCGAGTCTGAGACGTCTTCCAGATACCACGCTGATTGGTATTTGGAAGTTCCCTTTGGCACCTTCTTGATGAGATTTCTAGACTCCGCATCCTCGTCGGAGAAGTAATGGTGATCATCAAGTAGTACGCCCTTCTTCTCCGCATTCACTGCCGACATATCGAGATCGTTGTCGTCCGCATCCATCATGACATCCTCCGGGGCGAGTTCGTTCAGGTCATCCTGATCCTCTGATGGTTCATCTAAAACCTTATCTTCTTCCTCCTCTACAGCCATAATCTCGCCCTTTTTCTTGATGTGTTTTGTTAAAGGTGCTGCCACAATCTTCTCAATCTGGTACGTGCCCCAGTCGCCAATTTGTATCAGGCGATCCGCCTTCAGACCCCTACCCCGAACAACACCAGTGATGACTGTAGAACCGGATTCGGATTGTGCAAACTGGACATTTTCAGCCAACATCCAGCTTCTATCTTCTCTCCACCGAACTCCCTTGGGGGTCGTGCTGCAAAGAGATCGAATCAGGTTGGAACAGTCTTGTCGGTTATCGAGGCTGTAAAGCTTGTCCTGCTCCGGGTGAAAATGAGTGATGAAGGACTTGAGTGAGCCCATGACGCCTGGCCGCTGCTTTGCGGGTTCAATTGTGTCTAGGTGCTGTACAATCGTGAACAGTGTAGACAATCCCTGGCTTTCAACGCTTCGCAGGATCAATTCGCCCAGCGCATCCACCTCCACATTGGCCGAGAGAATCACCACCACGAAGTCTGCTACCCTAGCGGCATCCAGACATGCGACAAGGTCACGCTGCAGCGGGACATACTGTATGTTCTGCTTGAAACGCTCGATGGAGACCTGGAAGTTGCCGTCCTGCACTTGAGTTTCGATATCGAGGCTACTGTTGAGTTGCTGAATGGCGGCTTTGGCGTCGCTGTCCGCGCATAGTGGCAAAACAGCTACAACTCTGGGAGCGGCATCTTTTCCAGAGAATATTGAGTTTCCCTTGAGATGCTCTTTGTGCTTTGAGAGTCGGGCCTGCTTGGCCTGGTTTCGTCGATCCAACTTGGACATGATTTGTTGGTGGGGGGTCTTTCTCAGTCCGCGCTCGTTAGGAACTCGGCCTACAATGATGAGAGAAATATCAGCAAAAACATTCCTATTAATAAAGATACTTGTTGCGCATATTTACCTTTTGCGCGATCTCTCAGCTCATGCTTGGACGCCGCCTTGGATTTATACGGCTTGTGGCTGACCTTGGTCGTTGGCCGATGGGAATGCTGGGCCGCTGTGGCAGACATTTTGTCGTCACCGCCAGCCTTGAACCGGAATGGTAACGAAGCCAGATTTACACACAAATTATTTGGCCAAACAAAAGTAGATTCGGCAAATAACAAGAGGCGTTTTTGTCGTCCCAAATTCGATTATGGATTGGCGACGATTAATGCGGCAGAATGCATGTGTATGTGGTGTTGGTGGGGTAATCAGGGTTTATCATGAATTTTTCTTTTCGGTACATTATCGATAAGCCTCGGTGGATCTCGCCCCCACCAATAGCCGCCCTGCGATAGCGGTCCCTGTCGTTCTAGGCGGTGGAAATTTTGTTTGGCGGGCTTTGCTCTGCCTCTCAATTCGTCCCGCGAAAGCATTGAGTTGCAAGTTTCGTAACCGTCGACGACAACAACACTACACAATGGAGGCCGACACGATAGATGCGCCACTCACCAAAGTGCGCGACAATGGCGCCGTTATCGTGGAAAAAACACGTACAGACCTCGTCCCCAGCCATGAACGGGCCAAGATCCGCCGTCGGAGGGAGGCCGAGAAAGCCTACGGCCGCGGCAGCAAGATCGACACCAAGCAGATCAAGGACAGGAAACTGCGGCGGAACCTGAAGCATCTTGAAGGAAAATACCAGTCCGCCGCTATGCAAGCCAAAGATGCCGAGATTCTGCTCGAGCACACGCCGGGTTTCCTCGAGGCCGAAGGGGAGATGGAGCGCACCTATAAGGTCCGACAAGACGAGATCGCAGACAACGTGGCCGTCGAGACAGCAATGAAGAAATTCGAACTCAAGCTGGATCAGTTAGGCCCGTATCTGTGCGAATATACCAAGAACGGACGTGATCTTCTTCTAGCCGGCCGCAAGGGTCATGTCGCGACGATGGACTGGCGATCGGGCAAGCTTGGCTGTGAGATCCAGCTGGGTGAGACGGTGCGCGACGCTCGGTGGCTGCACAACAACCAGTATTTTGCAGTTGCGCAGAAGAAATACGTCTATATTTATGATCACAATGGCGTTGAGCTGCATTGCCTAAGGAAACACTCTGAGGTCACTCACATGGAATTCTTGCCTTATCACTTCCTCCTTGCAACAATGGTAAGTCTTGCCGCTCGGAAATAAAAGAAAGGAATAGTGTTGCGATATCAGCAATGGCTAACTCTGGTGCAGAATACCGGTGGTGTTTTGAAATACCAAGATACGTCGACTGGTCAATTGGTTGCTGAGATGCCCTCGCGGTTAGGACAACCCGTGTCCATGACATACAACAACTACAACGCAGTCATACACGCCGGCCACCAAAATGGCACAGTAACGCTATGGACGCCAAACTCCGCCGACCCTGTAGTTAAGCTACTAGCTCACAGGGGTCCAGTACGATCCTTAGCAGTTGACCGAGAAGGCCGATACATGGTCTCGACCGGCCAAGATCAGAAAATGGCTGTCTGGGATATTAGAATGTTTAAGGAGGTGAACAGCTACTACACTCACAGACCCGCATCATCAGTCTCCATCTCAGATTCTGGTCTCACAGCAGTCGGGTGGGGCACCTCAACCACCGTCTGGAAGGGTCTCTTCGACAAGAACGCTCCAGTACAGGAAAAGGTCAAAAGCCCATACATGGCCTGGGGCGGCGAGGGCCACGCAATCGAGCGAGTCCGATGGTGCCCATACGAAGATATCCTCGGCGTAGGCCACGACGCCGGCTTCTCCTCCATCATCATCCCCGGCGCCGGTGAAGCCAACTTCGACGCCTTCGAAGCCAACCCCTTCGAGACCGCCAAGCAGCGACAAGAATCTGAAGTCAAGGGCCTGCTGAACAAGCTGTCGCCCGAGATGATTGCCCTAGATCCCAACTTTATCGGTAATTTGGATCTGCGGTCCGACGCTCAGCGCAAGGCCGATAGGGATCTGGACGCCAAGCCCGTAAACGCAGACGAGGAGATCAAGAACCGGGCCAGGGGTCGCAATGGTGCGCTGAAGAAGTACCTACGGAAACAGAGGAAGAGGAACGTCATTGACGAGAAGAAGCTCAAGGCGGATGAGGTGTGGAATGAGATGCAGAAGAAAAATGATAAGAAGCGCAAGGAGGTCGAGGCGAATCTGGGGCCGGCATTGGCCAGATTTGCGAGAAAAGAGTAATGGGAGATGTAGAACAAGCACATGCTTGCCAACTTTAGCTGTATATGAATGTCAAGTCAATACCCCCTTGAAATCTGAACATGTTATAGCCATTGGGTATGTGCATGACACCTAAGTTGCTCTCTTGTTCCTGTCTATTGCAACCTTGTTTGTATGATTGTCTCGTGTCTTTTCTTTTCTATATCCTCTTTACCTGTATGCATTCCATTTCCGAAACATCATCTGCGCGCGCCCAAATGCCATATGAGTCGCTATGTGTTTGCCCCCCTTAGCCACAACCACCCAACCACCATTTTTTCTCCTCAATAATACCAGCCATCACACAATTCCAGAATCCGTGAAACACCCCAACGCCCGATTAGATGTAACCTTTTTTTAACTTGAGTAAGATGGAAAAAAAAAACTCTACACTCATTCCATAGCAAAGTTTCACCTTTTACAGAAGCTTCAGGTGTCCAGTGATTTGATCCACGACGCTCTTTGGCGCCGGCCCAACGCCCAGCACGGTCATGCTGCCGGCCTCAATTTGGGTGCGACCAGCGTCCTGGATGACTTCGGCAGTGACGCCCAGAGAGCGAGCTTTGCGACGCAGCTCGAGCATCTCATCTTGGCTCTTGATCTGTACGGCAATCTTGGCCTGACCGAGGCGCTCCCAGCGGGAAAGTAGCTTGTGCTCGGGGCTGTCGCGGCCAGCGCGGGAGAGATTTTTGTAGCATGCGAGGGTTGCGTGGGAGCATTGAGCGGCGATTTTTCCTAGGGATAAGAATGTTAGTCTGATGGCCTACAGTATATGTAATGCTGAGAGGAGTATTATAGTGGAAGTCGTTATCACAATCTGCGAGCTATGCAGAGCCCCGAGGAGATACATACCTTTAGTCATGCCCAAATCCGTCCTCACCACCAAAACCAGCTTGCACTCCTCGCCCATATCCTTAGGCACTGGAACCTTGTTGGCCCCATTCTTCTTCTTCTTCTCATCAGCAGCAGCGGCAGCAGCAGCAGCAACCTTAAGCCCTTGCTTGCGATCGGCCTCCTCGCCGTTAGCCCAGTTCGGCGCGTGGTCCAGGATAGTGTCGTCCTCGTCAATGTCGCTCTCGTCGCTCTCGACAGGGTCGGTATGGTTACGGCGGCGCTCCTCGGTTAGGGCTGGGGAGATGAGGTAGCCTCGGGAAGTGAAGATACCGAACATGAAGCCCGTGATGAAGGTGGCAAAGGCGGTGGTGAGGATGATGCCCGTTTGGGCGCCCTCGTCTTGGAGAGCCATGGCGGCGGGGTATGGCGGGTGGTGTGTGTTGCGTACGTGGTTATAGGTGAGAGTGGATTCTTCCTCTATGTCTTGACTGAATGAGGTAGAGTGTAGATAGAGTATCTCGCAACTCGGTCTCGGTAGGAAATTGGGAGTGGTGGTCTGGTATGATTTTGGCGGGCACCGAGACAGTGAAGATGCTGGGTTGAAACTTGTCAAGGACAGCAGGATGGAGTTTTGAAGCTCCCCCTCCACCGAGTCTCCACCACGCCGGCAGCACACAAGCAACGTCCACCACCAGCAGCGCTGAAGCTTCGACAACCCGGCCTGACTCAGGGCCTGTTACCTACTGCAGGGCTTTCAAGACCCACTCTTAGCCGCTAAGCCCGGGATGCCTCAGTGGCCTTCCAGTGGGCAAGCCGACAACGCACCCACTGTACGGACAGTGATCTGCACGACATGGAGGGGGATGGAGGGGCAGAAACAGAAATTGGAAATGCATGGCTTCGAGATGGCTTCATCTCACCCTCTTACTCACTCACCTACTTATTATAGTTACTCATTCAACCACTGACTCACACATAATTGCCGCCTCTGAAGCTGCCCATCATGCGCGCCCTTATCGTCGCCATCTCTGGCTGCTCCTCCAGCGGCAAGACGACTCTCGCCCGCCTCCTGCGCGACATCTTCCCCAACACCTTTATCCTACACGAAGATGACTTTTACAGAGCCGAGACGGAGTACGCTTTTTACTTTCTTTCTCCCTATTCATCACACATCTTGACTTGAAATCCCCTTTACGTATCTTCTAGCATTTCTTTCCTCTCTCATCTCAATGGTACAAGCAGTAGGCATTGTTGCTAATCTTCTCGTGCTCAATCAGGCTTCCCACAAAGAACGGCCTACTAGATTGGGATTGCGCAGAAGCGATAGATATTCCTGCCATGGCTGAGACTCTCTCTTATATTCGCCAGCATGGCACTATTCCTGTAATATCCTCCTCGCTCTCCCCCTTCAACTCCAAAGGAGATATAAACTACCTATAAGACGTCAGTACACTTATACTTTCTCCTTCTCATCACAGCCAACTCTCGACTCCAAAGAAGACCAAAACTCTGTCGGCAAATGTCCCGTCCAACCATCCACCATCGCCGCCCTCAAAGCCAAAGTATCCTCTTCTCTCCCATCATCACACCCCTTACTACGCCAACCATCAACACACCCCGAAAATTCAACCAACAGCTCTACTGCTACTACCTCTTCAACCGCCCTCCGTATCTGTCTCTTTGACGGCTTTCTCCTCTACCCACCCTCCATGGCCGCCATCCACTCCAGTCTCGACGTCAAGATCTTCCTGCGCGCCTCCTACGCCGCTGCAAAAGCTCGCCGCGAGGCCCGTGATGGCTACGTCACTCTCGAGGGATTTTGGGCTGATCCGCCGGGTTATGTTGATAAGATTGTGTGGCCTAATTACGTGAGTGAGCATGGATGGATGTTTGAGAATGGGGATGTGGAGGGTACCCTTAAAAGGGGGGTGCTAGAAAAGGAGGGCATTCATGTGCCGGAGGGGGCGGCGGTGGACGGGGATATGGATGAGATGGTGAGGTGGATGACGGATGTATTATTGGGTGAGTTGGAAAAACATAGCTAGATTAATAGAATGAACAATAAGATAGATGAACTCATGGAAAATTATTGTCCATTATTTGGTTTTGATTAAGAAAACCATGGATACCCGGCAAGCACCTTCTTCTTTTCTACACAATTCCATCCCGTAGAGTATCGCAAACCACCACACTTCGTTTCCGTCTCGTGTTATTATATGAGACATCATCATAAGAGAACGCACCCTAACAACCGTCATCACTCATTAAATCATTTCAATCTTCATTACCATCCATCTCTTTCTCCGCCGCCGCCGCTGCTTTCTCCTCCACATAAATCCTCACAGCCTCTGTCGCTGCCTTAGTCTTCACTTCCTCCCTCGTCACCCCTCCCCCCATACTCGTCACCTTCCTCTGTCCAACATATAGCTCACACGTATACTCACGTTCCCCTCCAGACCCCTCCCGCACATCAATCTTGTACGTGACCGTCTCCGATCCTGCCCAGATGCCGAGCTCTTCCTTGGGGTGCTGCACATTCACACCTTCTCGCAGAAGCCTGTCCAGATATCCCAGGATTCCGAACCGTTCTAATAACTGCTCGCACGCTTCCATAGTACCCGAGTCGACCCACACAGCGCCGATGAGCGCTTCAAAAAGGTCCGAGAAGAATTTTTTGGCTTGCACGTGGGCGAGCATTGCCCAGGGGTAAAACGTTCCGTTCTCCATCACATTGAGGATATCGCCTCGAAACTCTTTATGCCGCTCGGCTGTTTGTTTTTGCTCAAGTCCAACGCCGAGAGATGCATGGCGCATAAAGTTGTATAGATAAAAATACACCTTCTTTTCCACGATATTCTTCTCCTCAGTTACGACAGACTCAGTAAAGCATAGTCCAAGTTCCAAAGTCATAAAGGCAAGAAAGTCCCCGTTCACCATGGCCGTCTTGAGCATATGCATTTGGTTGTGTAGTAGCGTGGGTTTAGCGGCGAAGACTCTTGTAACAATGATATTGTCAAGAATCGCATCGCCGAGAAACTCAAGCCGTTCCAACGACCGCTTGCCCGTGTCCACCACATACGAGGCATGGGTCATGGCTTCAACTAGTAGCGACTTCCTGTTGAATGAGTATCCGATCAGCTGTTCCAGTGGCTCTAGAATTGGTGGCAGGCTTTCACCCTCTGCGGCCAATTCGAAAAGTCGATCTCGGCCAACCGAAACATTCTGCCATTCGGCATTGTCGATAAACAAACTTATGCATTGCATGGCTTTTGGGACTCCGCCATCAATATAACATACCCCAATTAAGGCTTCCACAACATCAGCCAATAACTTGGTGGAAAGTCTTCGCTCAGGGGGTGTGTCGGTCTCTTCCTTGAGAAGATATTGTACATACAAAGGCCGCCATTTCAGGCCTGTGAATATTTTGGTTAGTATAAACTTTGCCAGCCCGCTCTCTATCGCGGCGCGAGATAGCCTTGAGTTCGCAATGAGGCGATCCCTAAAAAAGGATAGATACCCTTCCGGCCAGTCCGGATCTATGCACATTAACTCGGTCATTATAAACCCATAACGACGAAGAGACGACATTCAAACATGTAAACTTGACTTACTTTGCATAGATGCCTGTACTGAAGTGCAGAACTTTAGAATCGAGTCCCCTAGAAATTCCAGCCTTTCATAATCCATTGGCTCTCCCGCACCACGCGAGCTTATAGCCTCCCTCACAAGATCTAGGTTGGATATTTCCAGAGGCTGGAGCAGAGTCTCTGAAAGCTCCTTGGCTATGAGCATAACCTCAAGCTCGTGTATAATTGAGGGTATGAACATGCCAAACTGCGCGTGCCTGGTAGGGATTCGGTCAACTGTTGCCCACGTTATGGGAAGCACCCTCGGATACGGTTTGGTACTTGGCTGATCATGGCTCGCGTCTGTTCCCAGCGGATGTAGGAAATCTGATCTTTTGGACCATTTCGAGAGCACGAGGTATGGAACATCCGCTGGGGCTAGTTCATATTCGTAGAATGTTTGCTGAACAAGTTGTGCTGGAGGCTTTGACGGAATAATACCTTTGTATTGAAACGGGGTACCGGATGGATCCCGGATGAGAAAAAGTCCATTCTTGACATCCTCGTCGTCGGGGTCGAATTTCCTGGAACCAATGTCGTCGGTCGAAATGGTATCATTTAGGGCCGCGACTCGAATTACGTGGCCATGCTTCTCCAATTTCCATCTGTGCGCAAAATGAAGAGCAAGCAGCGTACCCGTGTCGTCCTTTCTGCTGGCAGCTTCTTCAGCAGATATGGGCACACCAGAACCGAACCGAAGCTCATGCTTATGGACATGATCAAGGAACATGCTCATCTTTCGAGGCTGGTCTAAGCGAACGGGAAGCATCATCTCGTACTCGCCAATCAACTGGCCGCTTTGGTCAAAACAGTCCAAAGAGTATAACCACCTGTGTCCTGGGTTTCGCCAGGCCTCGGCAACCTTTCTCCATGGATTTAGACCGGTTTCCACATTTACCACTGCTGCTCGAGTCTCTACACCCGGAATCTCCTCGATTTTAAAAGGGAGCAAATTCTCGTTAACAAGGCCGGCGTGGTAAAGAGCTGTATAGGCTTGGAAGGCTGCATCTTTTGTCGCATTCTTTTCAGACATCCAGGCAGATGCACTGACAGCCTGCCGTAGTTCTGCTGGTATGAATGACGGCAAAAGCACTGTTGCGCTAAGTTTGACAGGTTTCGAGTCGCTGTGGAGGTGGATAATGTAGTCTGGGCGACTGTCAACATACTCCCCCTGTGCTAGAATTCTGCAGAAATGTTCGAGATGCTGTTTAGCATTGTCAAAATCCAATCTTGCCCCAGTAGATTCGACTTCAAAGTATGTTGAGCCCAAGTCTTCGGATTGTTCCAGTTGTTCAAGTCTTAGGAACTCTCTTTCGTCGTCTTCGTAGAGCAACTTCATCTCTTCTTCCATGGCATCCCAATCCTTGAGCTTGTTTTCGATTCTTTCCATAAAGACGACCAGTCTTGAATCTCTCATACGGGCTCTCCCACGACGTTGAATAAACGACTTTGGCGTTTTCGGAGAATCGAAACAGATTACTAGGTTGCATGCTGGAACATCAATTCCCTCTTCCAAAACAGACGTCGCAATTAAGAGATTGATCTTTCCAGATCGAAAGTTTTGCAGTGCTTGAACGTCTGTGCCACCCAAAAACTCATACAATGCTTTACGTCGGCTTGACATGTTGGATGTACCCACCATGGTCCCGATGCGATAGCGCTGCGTAATTCTCGAGTTCTCGTTGAGGAGATGGGCCAACATTGTCACCATGGCTCGCTCATCCACGAAGATTATACCAACAGCGCCTTCCGGAGTAAGCATTAGCTCTTGCATCAGGCTCCTGACTTTGTCTGATATGTCATCCCATCCTTTTGGCATATCCGATGGACATGCCAAGTTTGCTTGCCGCAAAGTATCTGCAAGGTATCTCTTTTCCTCATCTATCCAATGGTCTAAGAAATCATCACTTGACTCCACCTTGCCTAGAAAAGTGTTCATAGCCCTGAAGATGTAGACATCAGCTGCCCAAGGTCCCAGTTGCCGATTGACTTCTGCAGATCTACTGCAGAACCCTTTCATTTGCATCTGCGAATATGTGTCATACTTTTCAATCGTCTTCACCAACATTCTTTTATTCCTCTCTGTCGGATTTGCTCGCAGACTGAGGATAAAAGGGTCTTGTCTGATGTCCATCGCACAATACGCCGCCTGTATTGACTTCATATTCATTGTTGATTCGGGAGTAGGGAGATCAAACACAACATTGGATATCTGAGGCTTCTTGACACATTTAAGAAGCTCGCTGCGGTGAATCGTTGGAGAAACACATTTTGCGTCCATGATCGCCTCGAGGCCGTTGAGGTCTTTGACATCGGATCTTATGCTTGGCGTCGCCGTTAGCCCAAGGATAGAGGGTAAAGAAGAACCCCTTGCATTTGCTCGGTGATAAAAATCAGACATGATCTTTGCTCCCGGGTTCTTGCCGGTGCAGTTGTGGGCTAAAAGAGAAGGGGGGGTATCAGTAAGTTGAAGCTATTGGCTATTTGAAGAAGATGTGCTCACCTTCATCAAATACAATCAGGCTAAGCTGCTCGATCATGATGAACGCATGCGACAGTGCATCCAGTAAGACTTGGTACGTTGAGACAACCACACGCGTGCCGGAAAGGACGGCGCCCCATAGATTGCTGCTCCAAGTGTGTACATTATCGTTTCCAGTGAGAATTCTCATATGGATCGATGGGATCTGTAACTGAATAACATCAAATTGCTGAGTACACAGAGAGATGGTTGGCGCAAGGAACCAAATGATCTAGTGAACCAGTCAGATGATCTATATCCCAAGAAAGTGTTTTGGGAAAGGGGGGGAAGCGCACCTTGTTTTCCTGGCATTTTTCAAGTTCGGCCTTGATTCGAAGCACAGCACTGCATTTCCAGAGAAAATGAATAAGAATGAGTTTCACAAGAAATAAACAAATAATGGACGTGTGTAAGGAAGATGGTGGGAGTTTAGCACAGCTTAACTGACACTTGGGTTTTGCCACTTCCTGTGTCCATCTATAAAGCTCCTGGTTAACGATGATGGACATGTGCTGACGAGCGAAAGCTGTTCTTGGTGACATACTGCAACAATTACATTGTGCTTGAGGCTTTGGTTAAGCATTTCTAACTGATAAGCCCTTGAACTCATGATCTTGGCAGAATGGCTATCGTCGCCACTCTCACTGCCATAAACTGCAGCTGGCCGAGTTTCTGGGAACGATGCATCCTGGGCAGCAGCGGAGAGCGTTTCTTTAATATCGGGGACAAAACAATAATCTCCTTCAATGTCTTCCTCGACTTCAGGGTGGTACCGGGTATCTCTTCCATCCGCATCTGGGGACCCATGGCCGGGAAAGGCGTCCACAGAACCAGACCCAGAAGACGGAGCCGAAAACATGGCGTCAATCTGATGGACGAACGAATGAAATCGCCGGTGTCATTCAGTCGCCCCGCCATGAGGCACTAAAAGAGTGTGTGTCTGAGACGACGCCGGGGTTCGTCGGAGACTTGGAGTCGACCGACTGGATATGACAGGCCAGGATCGTAACAAGGTGAAAAAGAAAACTCATTACCTAATCCGGCAAGGTGTTGCACATCCTTGTTCGCTTCACCAAATGGTGCAACCAGAGGTCTCGACAAGATGCGACGGTACAACTACGATTGGAGGGGCTATCTATTTAACATTCCCTCAATTGAAGTGACATTGTAGAACTTGGTGAAGTGAAAGACTAGTTGTAGTAAATACGATATGAAGCCATAATCTATCGAAATCTTCTACAGCTTTTTTTTTTCACCTTTACCTCTCCTACCCTACTAGTATAATCATTTCCAATTGAACAGGTTAATAAAAAGTAGTATTATACATGTACTTCCTTCTGCTACAATTCCTCCCCCAGGCAGGTAAAAGTCCGCAAGTCTAATGCAACGTCAATTTCTATTCCCGTTTTCAACACAAAGAATGATTACATGTATCCAAGAGCAATGACTCCCACGCTAGGCGTGTGTCTCCGGTTATTCGCCAACGGCTATGCTATGACTCAACTCAACCTGCAGCCTGCTAGGCCGCCTGACGTGTTTGAAGACGCAACAGCAATGGTCAAAGTTACGAATTCCAGGTTCTGAGTAACAGGTAATATCCATAACGATGACCAACAGAGCTTTTTTGTTCTCCTGGCCAGTGGATCGGTGGAAGTCTGCTGTTCCACTCGGTAAGGCTAGGCCGGGCGTGAGGGGGGGTTGATGAGGCGTTCTCTGGGGTTTAACATTGACAGGTGCCTTTGGATTGGCTGATCAATTATCAGAGGAGTAGTGGTAGTATACTGTTGACCTGGACAAAAACGCAAGCCCGTGACTTGGGGGTCTGGTTCGGCTGGGCGGGAGCCGCAAGTGCCGACCCGGCAGCAGCCTTGTCAAAGCCCATATTGGATGCTGACAGTGGGGACAGCTGGCGACTACAAGTGCGTATTGTCGTACGTACGCGTATTGCAAGGCACTTGCAGTAGGTACTATCATAGGTACCTGTCCTAGGTAGGACCGTAGGACCTAGAAGTTTGCCGATATTCCAGTTTGCAATGATTCGATAAGATTCCGAAGAGTATGGAGGAACCCATTTCATCAACCCTCACCTTGTGTGTCGGGTTTCTGCAGGTCAATAACGGTCATCGAATATCGGGCAATCCCACTCTGACAGCACCTTGAAGAGTAACCGACCATGGTGGATGAATAATCGGTGTCGCAAGGGAACGAGTTAAATGGCTGGACTACTTACTACTAGTAAAAGCCTTGACAGGGTTGTGAACACCTTCAGGCAAACATTTCTTCAAAAGTGCCCTTCCTCTCTTTAGTCATCCACCAACGACAATGAATCTACAGCCCTATGGACCCCATGTTCACACAGGGTTTAAATCCTCAAGGACAGCTTGGATGGACAATCTAACTACTAACCTACCTAGTACCTACATCAGCACTTGAGCTAGGGCTACCCTAGTCCTACGTATGCTACGTCCGTACCTAGATGCTGACAAGTAGTCTGTCACATAAAATATGACCATATCAGAAGACAACATGTCAGAGAGGACTCATCGCCAGAAACCTACGATAATTAAACAAACGGAGAACAAACTGTTATTTAGTAAACTGTCTAAAAAATGGACGTTTACTTCTTAACTACCTAGCTATGCAAAATATGCAGTAATCATGTATTTGAGAGTCATGTATTGGTCTACAGATATAGATGATGGCAACAAGTAAATTAAATAAAATATTAACCAGGAATCTCACGAGTATCCAACAGATGTCTACCAATTCTTACAATGCTTATACATATTATTCAAGAGGAATCCGACAACTTGGAACCTCATCGCCAAATGCAAACTAAAATTGAAGTGTTGCTCTTACAGTAGTAATACAATGTGACTGAAACAAAAGTCCCACTCACCTACCGTCTAAATGTCACTACACGCAAGCAGCCGCATCATCTCATGATGCACTTTCACACAAAGTTCCGGAGAGGTTGACGCTTTGTCAACATCCAAGGTAGGTATTCATCATTTTGTATCATTTTTCGGTGAAAGTACGAGACATCACGTGGCGGAGTGGGTGCCATCCGAAAAAAGACACCATTCGCAACTCCCAAAAGATCTTGCATCATCACATATGAACATTAGTTGTACACTTCCCAGATACTCCAATATCGGCTAAATGGAAATATTCGCAGCAGGTTTCAATGCCTGGCACCAGCTAGAATTCCAACACCCACATAGTACTACCGAGGGATCCCATGATCCCAGTCCCCAGACAACAGAGCCGCGAGACTTGCATTCCTTCACCAAGGTTATTGCAGCTAATACCCTTGAGCGCCCCGTCGCAGGGCTATCATACACTCTCGGTACGTTGTTGCCCGAGCAGCTCCACCGGATGTCGGGGCCACACCCTTTCCAAGTTTTGACAAGCCAACATGTGTCTTTTTATTTCTAGTTCGTTCTGATGGGCAGTTGAGTATGGCCGGCATCGGCCCTACAACAGACGAGGAACGCGAGTTCATTTACACATCCACAGAAGCAGCCACTGGTGAAATCCTGGCCATCGAGAGCTTGAGTAGCTCTAATGCAAGCCACTCTCAACGACAGCCTGATCATACAACTCATCCTCCTCTTCACAAGGATAGCCTTCATCTAGTTAAATATTCATCAGTGGATGCCTGGAAGTCCCATGTCATCTCAGCATCATGGGAATGTAGTGTTCCTCCTAGGCAGATTGCTGCCTTTGACTCTGGCTTTGTAATCCTATACGATGATGGCTCCGTCGCAACGCTCGGGGACCCTCGTTTTGAGGGATCCCTCGGCCGAGACATCACCCCCGAGCAGTAAGAATCCTCTTCTCCCCAACAAGAGACCTCAGAGTAGAGTAAAAATCACAAACAAGAGCTAGGTAATATTGTATGTTGACTGATTTATAATCTACTCCAGACGCGCAGAAGATCCATGCCCTGTCATCGATCTCCTTGAATTAGACGACCCCGTCAAACACATCTCAGCCGGCGGATACTCTGTGGCCGCGCTGACAGAAAGTGGTAGCATCTACATCTGGGGGACGCCATCCGCGGGCACTCATCGCCGCACACAGGCATTCTCAGAGCTGCTCGACATTCCCAACTACGTAGAAATCGACGACGGCAAGGATGTCCAAGATGTGGCGATTGGCGATTCGCACGCCATAGCACTGACAACTGATGGCTGTTTATATGTTATCGGCGAGAACAGTAATGGACAGCTTGGTCTAGGTCATGATACCCTGAGAACAGAGTCCTGGACACGATTGGCCTTTGAACCTGAGCTGGACTGCAAGGTTGCTGGCGTCGCAGCTGGTCCGATGTCGTCATTCATTGTGGTATCTCGGCCAGACCAACAGTCAGTTTAACAGTTCAATGAGAGGCTCTGGCTCGATGACACAGAAAATCAACACACTACGTGACATATATGTGAAAACAAGACCTAGTTATTATCTCGGTTCTCTTTCATACCCAGCCTTGCATCGTTACTCTCATTATGAATATATCGGCTATTCGTTTTCTATTGTGTTTCTTTTTGTTTTCGTGCACAGTCCAGCTTGTTATGTTCGTAATCTCGGGCTTTCGCCAGATGTCAGGAGCTTGCAAAAGTCTGGCTCCGATATTATCTACTCAAGAGTCTCACGCCCAAGTACCGCAATCTATTGCTAGACGATCCACAATTTGTGTCAAATTTCTTTATTCGTCAGGCCGTCTATGGCACTCTATTGTACAGCCATCGCCTCTCATAAAAGATAGCTGGGGAAATAGCTCGATCATAGACTCGTAAGGTAATCCTCAATTTCCTGGGGGGTTAGCTTTCTGAATCGTGGGCCTGTGGCACCCTCAACACCCTTGATACCGAGCAGGTGGTCGGCAGGGGGGCCAACAATTCCTATATTTGTGTGATCAGTATACCCTCACTTCACCACCCATTCTCAAGAGCGGGGGGTGTCTTACCAATCTCGATAGAGTCGCCATTCATCTCTCCCTCAATGTTGTCCTTCAGTGTCAAAAGTGCAATGTGAATCGCATCTTCCAACTCCAACTCTTCCGAGTATCTCTTTTCCAAGAAAGTCTTCGCCTTTGTTGCGCTCTTGCCGATGGCCGTGGCTTTCCAGGGAAAGTAGCTGCCAGTGGGGTCGACTTGGTACAACATGGGGCCGCCCTTGTGGATTCCACCGGTCTTTTTGGTTGGCTTCGCCTCGCCCTCGACTTCCTCAGCTTCCTCCTCCTCAGGCTCGATTCCCTCATCCCACCCTGCAATCAACATGCTCACACCGTAGGGTCGGACACCGGCAGACTGGGTTGCCTCTTGCATAACTCTGGCGACATCCTGCACCAGTATCCGTGTTGGCGGGTACTCATTGTAAATACGCTTGTAGCCGGTATGAGAGACTTTGCGAGCTCGGTCGACCAATATTCTGTAGTCTGGGCCCATGCCAGAGTAGACGGTGCCAATGTTGGGAGTGATGTGGCTAATCTTTGACAGCGAGCTTTGATCGGCGAGTGGAGACGAAGACTTCTTTTCGGTTGCAAGTACAATGCCGTTTGTAGCTATATCTTCTTGTTAGATGCTAAGATCATCGTCATTGACAATGACATCAACATACCCTTGATTCCCAAAGCTGTGATGCCCTGGTTCACCGCATTGAGGGCATACTCTGTATTTCCAAGTCAGAACCTCACATAAACAGACCAATCATTGCCGACTTTAGGCCAATCTCTAAGACCATGAATACTGCCATGAAGGGTGCGCATACCAATCTGCACCAGCTTGCCGCTGCGTTGTCGTTAGCAAATGATACTAGACTTCCCAATGTGGGGAAGCTGGCGGCGGGATTGCATACCTGGGCGAGAACGTAGTGAGTGAGAAAGAGTATCGATCCGCCATGGCGATGTCTTGAGATTCCAGAAGGAACAGAAGAGGAGTCTTTCTGTCAAAGGCAATAAGTATCGGCGAAAATGGTGTTATCCGGAAGTTGAACGGAGCTGTTCCAAGCTGTGCTGTTCTGCCACCTGCTCTCCAACCAGGCACAGCGGAGCTGCGCGTCAAGCTCAACCTGGCGGGCCAACCTTGAACCGGCGCTATAGTTTAGCCGACATCCGCGAGCACGGCCACAAATCCACAACCCAAGCTCTAGCTAAGGAACTTCGCCTCTCGCATTTTTGTTTGAAGCAACTTCTCGTTTTCAACAGCGCCGGACCTTTTCGGGAACGTCGGCTCTGCAAGGGTGCACCTTGAGGAGAGGTGTCCTTTTCCATGTCTACCTGACAATGACCCTGATTATTGGCGGTCTTCATATGCACACAACATAGTAGCCTCCGTGCTGCCGACCAAATACTTCTAGTTCTCAATCTGCAATGTAAGGCGAGTGTCTGAACAGCATCCACTGGCAAACTTTTGTGCACTTCATTTGCAATTGCCTCAAAGCCGCGGGCTTGCGTTTCATTTTCGAAGATTTTCTACGTCATGGCTACAAATGCAACAGGAGGTTGGTTCTCTGCAGACGATAATCCAGCACCATCTTCCCCACCTCGTGGCGGCCAAACATGGTCTGGGTACCCCAAACAAACAGACAACGTCAATCCGCAGCCACCAGCAAGCGATGGATCAAAGCCCAGGGCGAGGACGCGTCGATATGGTCCTCGGACCTGCCGGATTTGTCTTGACACTGAACAGCCTAACTATCCAAATGACGCGGGATCTATATTTGGGATCTCATCAAAGTCCTCGCGGCCAGAATATGTTTCAGATGATCCAGAGCTGGGCCGACTTTTGTCGCCTTGCAAGTGCAAAGGCTCACAAAAGTATGTTCATGAGGGATGCTTGTCATCGTGGCGACTCTCAAATCCTACCAGCGAACGAAATTATTGGCAATGTCCGACCTGCAAATTCTCTTATCGACTAGCACGGCTGCACTGGGCATCGGCATTGAGCGGCAGGTTTGCGAGAGCAGGGTTAACACTTGTCATCCTCATTCTTCTTATCTTCTTCCTCGGCTTTCTAGCCGATCCAATTCTCAATCTCTGGTTTGATCCCGTTGGTACAATCAGCGATACTGTATCAAGTGTGGTGACGGATATCGAAGCGTTGAAGAGACCAGATTACGAAGAGCCGACTTCTTGGACCGAACATTTCCTGAAAGGGTTCTTCTCTCTCGGGCTGGTTGGTTTTCTTAAATCCATGCTTGCTATTTCCCCTTGGCACTGGTGGAACCTACGAAGCTCGGGTCTGATGGGTTCAGGGCGACGGCAGGGTACAGGCAGAGCGCGGGCCGAAAACATCAATCTCGTGTTTGTTCTTATCGGGGTTTTCACGGTTCTTGTGGGAATATGGAAGGGCGTTAAAAAGCTAAGTGGTCGCCTGCTGAAGAACATAAGCGATAGAGTTCTTGACGTCAACGTTGACGATGATGATGATGATGATGATGATGATTATGAAGATACAAATCCTACTGGGGCAAAGAAAGATCAGTAATGGTGCCAATTGGTACCTGGAATGATTGAATATGGATACTAATGACAATTGCTTTGCCATTGTCTCATCATGCCTCCAAACCTCCTGCACACTCTTAAGTTGCCTTGAACTCGCTCTTCCGCGTCAAGTTAACTAGTCTGCGTGCAAATATCAACTCTGATTGTGCTCCGGGTTTGGACCGTTTTGGCTCCTCTCCTACTAGCCAGTCAAGAGCTGTCAGTAATTTGATCCCTCGATGAGATTGCCCTCTGGTATCGAAGACGGGGATATTTTTGATGTCTACTAGGTACACCAGTACAAATCACGCAAGTAGCTCGTCTTACACATCACTGGCACATTCCGTAATCAAATAAATACACGTTATTCTACTGCTTCTTCAACCTCTATAATCGTGATAATACCCAGACGCGGCGTGTGCTTGGCTTTGGCAATGGTCGGGCCAACAATATGTTGTTATACTACATGTGTACTTCAAGGGCAACGAAAATTATGATCTAGAACCCATGGTTCAATGCAACTTAGGCGGACGCCTGAGACATAAAAGAACAGCAAAAATTAGCAACACTACCTGCCGGCCCTGTCTTACCGTGTCTTTGTGCAGTCTCATAAAGCCATTGCACTGGTTTTTCGTTCAACTCTATTTAGCAGGAGACCATCAACAATATTCATCCCCAGACATCGAGTAGCCAGTGAGGAGAGGGAGTTCGCCATGTGGTTGGACCGGCGTATTGTGCACCCGGCGCCGAGTAAGTGCGCTTCGTTCTAGACTGCCAGTAGTACACCTGTTCTGCAGACCCCTGATAAGGTATTATTAGCCATGTCGCAGGGGATCGCCATCAACGCTCTGTGAGCGCGAAAGTCCTTCCAGCGCCAGTTGGCCATTCTCACAAATCTGCCGCTCACTTGCTGTCCTCACCCACCTCTCGCTTGCCAGCCTGCAGGCTTTCTTAACCTCACCCCGCGATTGCGCCGTCGACTTGGCTGACGGCCGGCCTACTCTCCTCTACTGTTTGGCACGGCCTTGCTTCAGCTGGGGTCAGGAGGGAACAGATCTCTTTTTTTTTTGGGGTTCCCCCTTCCGCTCTCAATCCCACGAACCTATCCAGACATCGAACCTCGTCACGAGTATACGATACCAAACGAAGTTGAAAGTTGGCAGAAGATTCCAAAAGTCCGAACTATCTCCACATTGGTGTTGATTGAGTGCGAACCCCTACTCTCTGGCTTCGTCTCTTCGGAGACGCTGAAGACCGAGTCAAGATGCATTTCGCATACCCTCCTCGCAAAAGCTCCAACCCGCCCCCCTTTCGACCGCGATCCTCAAAACTCCCTCTGCTACGAAGGAGTCGGTTAAAGACGATTGCTATCGGGCTCACAATATTCCTGACGGCGGTATACTTCTTGTTCGGATCTAGACGGCCAGGCCCGTACCATGAACATGTTCCGTCAGGCCACCCAGCTGTCGTCATTGTGACGGTTATAGACCCGACGCAATACAACAATGTTTATCTTGACACAATCAGAGACAATCGGGAACGTTACGCTGCGAAGCACGGTGAGTTATCAAAGCAGGATCATCAGTCATGGTGGAGTCTAATTATAGGGCAGGATACAAGGCTTTCGTCGTCAAATCATTCGACTATAATACCAAAGGTGCACCCCAGTCATGGGCCAAGATCATGGCGATGCGCCATGCGATGACTAAGTACCCCGAATGCAAGTTCATCTGGTATCTTGACCAGGATGCCTATATCATGGATCCAACCAAGTCCCTTGAAGAGCGAGTGATGCAACCCAGGAAGCTAGAGAGCCTGATGATTAAGGACTATCCCGTCGTGCCTCCGGACAGCATCATCAAGACATTCACGCATCTACGAGGCGAGGCCGCCGATCTAGTCATTGGTCAGGACAAAGGAGGCTTGATAGCCGGCAATATGATAGTGAGAAACGGGGAATGGGGACAATTTTTTCTCGAAACATGGTTGGATCCTCTTTATAGGACATACAATTTCCAGAAGGCTGAGCGACATGCTCTGGTAAGTTGCATAATTTCCGTGGAAAATTTCGCCCTGAAAGTGGCTCCTTCTAATATTTGACAGGAACACATGGTACAATGGCATCCTACAATATTGTCACGTTTGGCATTGGTGCCCCAACGATCGTTGTCGGCGTATACACGGACAGATCTGGGTGAGGCCTATCAAGACGGTGACTTTGTCGTCATGTTCGCCGGATGCACCAAGACAGGCTTCCAAAGCTGCGAGACCGACTCGTCGCATTATTACGAGCAATGGAAGGCGAAGTTTGCCTAGGCGTACAAATCGTGATGTGTAGAGGGCAGAAGAGAGAGACAGACAGAAATAATGACAGGAGATGTTGCGGACAGACAAACGGATGGACAGATGGAGAAAAGACTTGCGTAATAACGAGGCGTTCGTTCGGAGCATCGACTGGAGTCTATATTCCACGGCGTTATCTGGTTTGACAAAGTGTTCTTATGTTGTTGGAGGGGTGGATATGGCGACGGTGTGCACAAACGATAGAGCGGGACGACAGCCGCGAGTGGCTTATCAGACTCAAACACGTCGGAAGTATCTAAAAGCCTACGGGCGAGTGGAGGGTCATGTTAAGAAGACGAATTCAAATGATTTTTTTCACTAGTCACAATATCTTGCACAGTTGTTCTCCATCGATCCCAGACCTATGTCGATGGCGTCTCCATCGTGACTATAATTAGATGCCAAGTCCTGTACACAGGTAGGCTCTTATCAATTGAACCGGCATGACGGAGATGCCAAGAGCGGGATAGTTACATCTCTCGAGGGGCTAATGCAACATTGCCCGTCTGCTGCTTGCTCGGAAAGGCTTGTCCGCCAAAACAACCAAGTCTTGGACAAATATCAATGCATATTCCCGCTATACAGTACGTGTGTGAGTCAAAAATATGCAATGGGGGTTGGTCCATAGCTGAGCATGTGATAATACATAATACCATGTGTACATGACTACAAGTTACAACCATGGAGAGGGGTTCATGCAGCCCGTGGCACTGACGCGCATCAAAAGTACGAAATAATCGGGCCATCACCCCAGTTTACTCCTGTGTCGCGTCTCCCATACAGGCAACCGTATCTGGTTATGTAAGTACTGGGTAGGATACGGAAAATTGGGTAATACGTAGAAACTGAGTGGGTTGAACCTGCGCAGGTTTGAGGGTTGGGTGTGTAACATGACAGACAACATTGCGTCTTCTTGAACTTTGATACCATGCAATACTTGGAAGTTCAACCCCACCCAGCCCCAGAGCAAGCCACCACTGTAACCAAAAGATGCCACTGTTGCTACATGACGGAATTTAGGTGTGAAGAGACTCCGGTCATACATTGGGTCATGAAAGCTCTAGTGAGAAACAGCATAGAGAAGGCCGGAGCTCTTGGTAAGATTGTGATTCCAATAATCTATCCATAGCTCAGCACCATCATCAGTTGTCCTCAAATATAGACATCTGGACTTTTATCCTTACAAACGTCCTGGTAAAATGGCACATGGCGTCCAATAACACTGACTAACACCTCCCCAAGCGAGAAGCGCACCACCCAAAAAGTCTGTGCCTGATTGGGAAAAGCGCACGGCCTCCCCCGGTCAGGCTAGTCTGCTTTGGTGCACAGCGGCGGGCAGTCAAGCATGATGGTTGTCCGCAGAGCTTCCAGGACCCACCGAAGAAATATCCAAGTAACGTCCATCCCCCCGCTGAATCTCAGTCGCGGCTTCCCTCTGGCGCACCTCGGTTAGGTAAGGCAGGAGTGGCGCATCCCGTCCAGACGCTCCATTCTGACGTCGTGTATAAAACCAAACTTGATCTTCTAGGAAGGATGTAGATCGCCTCTGCAATTTGCTGGTGAAAACCCTCCCCCATACCAATCCACCATTCCCTCTTCAGGGCCATCTACAGTCGCTAGGTTCTTTGAGTTCCCTTTGCATCAACACGCAATTGCTGCTGCTTCTGCTGCTGTCGCTGGCCACGGTTGGTCCTTTCGCCATCATGCCTGGGAGCTCGCGCATGCCCGTCAGCCTCCGGGGCAGCTTGGAGTCAGTCAAGCGCCGGAGACCAGCGGTCTCCGCTAGCATGATCAACCTAGATCTGTGAGTACAGATGCTGTGCTCCTTTTATGCGTACTACCTAGCTACGCACCGTGGTCGATTGCACCCACTAGGACAGCTCTTGCTAACTACAAGGGCACCTGCCTGGCTTCTGATAGACTGCGCAACATCATCTTCTTCTACTTCGTAACCCGATGGACGCGTCGATTCTTCTGGAAGCTCAAGGGCCGAGGCATCATTGGCGCCATCCTTGAGCTTTATCGTGATATCCGACGCATTCTCTATGGCTACTTCCTCCGTGCCCCCGGCGTTCGAGGCCAGGTTCAACAAAAGGTCAAGGAATCGCTGGAAAAGATGTCCGCCAAGTTGGTGCCTCCGAATCAGACACGAAACTTAACCCTCCCCAAGGAGGGCCTGTCGGAAGATGCGGTACGCGCTGAGCTGGACCAACTCGCCAATATGGAACATACTCGCTGGGAAGATGGATTTGTCTCTGGGGCCGTGTATCATGGTGAAGATGAGCTCTTGAAGCTGCAGGCAGAAGCTTTTGGCAAGTTTACTGTGGCTAATCCTCTCCACCCGGACGTGTTCCCCGGAGTGCGGAAAATGGAGGCTGAGATTGTAAGCATGGTGCTCAACTTGTTCCACGCGCCTCCTGGCGCTGCTGGCGTAACAACTGCTGGTGGAACAGAGAGCATCTTGATGGCGTGTCTGGGCGCTCGCCAGAGGGCGTTTCATGAGCGTGGGATAACAGAGCCTGAGATGTGAGTATTTAATCCCCTTGTGAATGCTCCCGCTTGTGTGATGAGGTGATTTGCTAATTCATTCTGTTCAACTACAGGATCCTACCCATGACGGCTCACACGGCGTTCCGCAAGGCCGGTGACTACTTCAAGATTAAGATTCACTTGGTCGATTGCCCCGCTCCAAACTACCAGGTCGATGTTCGACGTGTCGCCCGCCTCATCAACAGCAACACAGTCTTGTTAGTGGGATCCGCTCCCAACTTCCCTCACGGCATCATCGACGACATCTCTACCCTCTCCAAACTGGCTTTGCGCAACAAGCTCTGCCTACACGTTGACTGCTGCCTGGGTTCTTTTGTCGTGGCATGTCTGGACAAGGCAGGTTTCGAGTCAGTGCCTTTTGATTTCCGTCTCAAGGGTGTCACCAGCATCAGTTGCGATACCCACAAGTATGGATTCGCACCAAAGGGCAATTCAACCGTACTCTACCGTACAGCCGAGCTGAGATCCTACCAATACTATGTGTCTCCTGACTGGGCAGGCGGCGTATATGCATCGCCTGGTATGGCCGGATCACGGCCAGGTGCTCTTATCGCTGGATGTTGGGCAAGCATGATGCGACTTGGCGAGTCTGGTTATGTTGATGCTTGTGTCAAGATTGTAGGCGCTGCCAAAAAGATGACCGAAGCCATCCAAACTGGACCAGTATTGAGCTCAGAGCTAGAAATTGTTGGAAAGCCGCTGGTGTCAGTGGTTGCTTTCACTGCACTCAATCTCGACATTTATGATATCGCGGATAATATGTCAGCTAAGGGATGGCATCTAAACGCGCTGCAAGATCCGCCTGCGATCCACGTTGCTGTGACTCTACCGATAGTCAAGGTTTGGGAGCGGCTAATAAGCGATCTGGAAACCGTGGTTGAAGAGGAGCGCGAGAAGGAAAGGGTGCGATTGGTAGAGGGCAAGGGCGTCAAGGGCAAGGCCATGGGCGACTCGGCGGCGTTGTATGGCGTGGCTGGTTCTCTGCCCAACAAGGGTGTCGTAGTAGATCTAGCCAAAGGCTTCCTGGATCTGTTGTACAAGGCATAAACTGCCACGGATGATTTTGTTGTATTTTGTATCTTCATTATGGGCCACGGTGTATTGTTGGGCGGCTTTCGGATTACGAACTCTACATCTTTAGGAGAAAGAAGTGCTGTGATCGGGACATATCTTGGCAGTCAATCATTCATAATTGCTTTATCTCTTTTGGTGAGGGTAGTTTATTTCCAAATATGAAGTCAAAGAGTTCAATTGAAGTACTGACAAAGTCAGCGGTTGCCTCAAACTGCGAGAGTGTGGATGTTGACAATATTGCTAACAACACATCTAGACCACGTTAGACAGACTCTGGTGGTTGGTATCAACGAATTTCGCCATGTGCCAGCAACCTATATCACGCAAGTTATACCATGATCAATGGTTGCCTCATTGTGTACCATTGCGTCGACAGGCTCATCCACTCAATTCGCAAGGTGTGGTGAGGCGAACCTTTCACCAGGTTGCCGCTCATCCGTACATCGAGTCGTGTTCACCGCTATATTAGCTTGTCTCCCAACTACTATTATTCAACCAAATATCTACCTGGAGAGATCTGAAAAGTGTGGGAGAAAAGGCGGCAGTCAGAGAAGCAGGCTTATTCCGGGTGGCTGCTGTATCTACTACCCATCCATCTCACGGTGCCTCAGCGTCATGCATGGAGTAACGAACGGTCTGTCTGTCAATCAAGGCAGCAAGGGGGGGGGCGTTGTTGAAAAGATGTTGTGCATGTGTTTCCACGTTTGCTGCGGCTCTTAGATTCTCTCTCTTTTACCACGACGGCGTATAATAACACAGGTTTTGTTGTCACCGAGAGTGCTCCAGGGGAGGGGGGGGGAGTACGAGTGGCTCTGATAAAAGATTTCAGTCAGCGATAGATGAAACCGCAAGGCTGTCTGGTTTGCTGGTCAGGGGCAGAGGCAGGGGAGGAACTTCGAGCTGACTTTCTTGTGCTCTCGATGATTGCGGCTTGGTTGGTTCGCATCGGCTTAGGGAGTATTGGTGAGCTTTGCGCATTATTGAGCGGGATGGTGGTTCGCTAGCCAGGAACATGAACGGCGTATCTCTGTCTTACATGGGTTGCTGCAGATATGAGAGAACAGGGTGTGGGGATGGGTACTTTGACATGGGAAGAACAATAGTCAGTCGCTTGACGTCTTGTTTCCACATCACCTTTCTAGCCAGACGACTTATGTTGATGATGACTTATTGCACTTCACATACCACTTTCTTCATTTCAATGAGCCAATTTCTCCCAATTTCACATCACTTTTCCCAAAATTACTCTTTATCCTCTATTGGTAATTCACGTCTACATTAGAGCATTGTTATTCTATGTCTTCTGTACATATATCCATATGTGCAGCTTCACTTTCAACGACAGACGAGGACGACATGAAATAAGTCCGACTAGAAAGCTGCAGTGGCAGGTGAAACAAAAGCTGTCAACTCTGACAACTAGAACAACAGAAGTCAAGTCACGCAGCACATTGGGTTGCCTCTTGGGGACAGGCAGCTGTGTCACGTCAAACCTTTCCTTGTGGGCAACACCAACATCAACACCATCAACAACCACAACCACAACAGCCACAAAAGAAAAGGAGGCGTTCGGAGAGTTCCCGCTGTCCCGGTGTTGACGCCCAAGCTTTTCTTTGACACACGCGAAAACAACGCTATCTCTCTCTCTCTCTCTCTCTCTCTGCCTTTCTGCCTTGTGTTTCTGAGGCTGGAACCGCAGCAGAGCGTTCCTCTCCTCCTTGAAGCCCTCAATCGACGACTCATACAAGCATCATTAGCAGTGCCGACATATGTTGTGTCGCGTCGGCTGGTTCACGCCGCCGTACCGTTTCATGCCGATGAATGGGTACAGCCCACCGTACGGGAACCTGCTGTCCACTCTCCAACAACAGATACTCCTGTACCGTTCGTAGTGTTTTGTAGTCCTTTTTCCCTTTCTGTGTGTGTGTCTACCTACCCCCTTTTGCAGCAGCAGCGAGAGACGTTACCCGGAGCAGCAGCCATAGCAGCCCCCGTCCTGCCCGCCACCATCACCGAGACGGCTTTCTTGCCCGTCCTCCGCCCTTTTCTCTTCTCGCATCTCTCTCTTCCTTTTCGAAAAGGTCTAACGCAAAAGATGCTGACCGCCGCAGCCGCACACCCCCTTTGATCGCCTGCTGAGCCCGACGGCAAGGCCGCAGCAGCCACTGGCGACGGCAAGATGCATGAACAGCAGCCTAAAACTCTGCATTCTGTACATAAACAGCGATGTAGTAGCGCTGATGATAAAATCCCGGCTCTCTCCTGAGCATGCAATGAGGGGAAAAGAAAAAAAGCTTCTCTCATTCTCAGACAAGATTCGGCATTCTTCATCTCTGGAAGCGTCATCGTGTCGTTTAACAGTGATACTGTCTGTATATCAACCCTGACTTCCACTTCGACAGTGAGAGACTTCGAATAGAAGAGCATATCTAGATCAGAAAGAATCTCGTTTCTTTAGACCCAATCATAATGGGGTGGAACACAAAGTTTCTCGATGACTTGAGCGTCAAGGCATATACCAGATGTGAGTGTATAGCTTAGGCATTCAAACCCCTTCTATTTGCACCATAGCATTATACTAGAGACACTAACATGTGAGGTTATTAGCTGCCGACAGTCCTCAGGAACTTGATTCCTCTTCTTCTGATGAAGGCCCTTCGACTCCACAGTCTGGGAGCAGCGAGCCATCCCAGCGTCTAGCTATGAGACCCTTTCAGACAACGGTAGAAGACGGATTCGAATCTGATGTTGACGATGTCATATTCGATCATGTCAAAAAGGAGGCTTCTCTCAATTCCGGTCAACCTGAAGTCATGACTGCCAATGCTATTTGCAACGATGCCTACAAAACAAACAAATGCTCGCCGACCATTACCCAAACTCTGAAGTCCTTGCAACCACAACAAGGTCGACTGGAAAAAACACAGCTGCAGGATCCCGAGTTTCCCAATACAAAACCTCGCTTAGGGGCTTGGGAAACAACAACGCAAGCGCCAGCTCTTCCACCACGACGGACTGTTCACTTCTTAGATCGACGACCCGTCATTCTTCACAACCGCTCCACCACTGCGCATTACCCTTCTCAGGTACAACGTCCTTCGCTAGCGGGTAGATCATGCTCTGAGCCAGGTCTGACAGGGGCGGATGAAAAATGGGGGATGCTTTTTGATGTCAAAGGTGAGCCGACAGAGAGGCTTGGCCAAGTCTTGCGTGGAGTTGGAAATTATATCGTGAGTGTTCCCATTCTCTACATACCGGAACAACACAATTAACTTGCATAGATTAGAGAGTTTCACCCACAGAATTCGGTAGTAGTTACTCCGGAGAAGCTTAAAGCATTCTACACCAAGTACCAACTAGATTCGGAAATATTTCCTTTCCATCGTAAGTAGCCTTTATTCCCCGTCACTCACATGGCCTACATTTCGTCTAACAAAGATCATCTCCAACAGGGGTATTCAACTCATGCTCCCGCGACGATACACGCGGTCTAGAATTTCTCTTCCAAGACCTCCAGTGTCAATACCACCTCATCCCATTCCATCGCAATGCCCCTCCCACTATCCCTGCCTTGACGCCCTCTGGCTTCGAGCGTTGGATGACACTCCTCATCCGTGCCACTCCTGGCCGCGAAGCAAGGCGGCTGGACATTATTCTGGCAGAATTGCCGATTGAGCTGGATCGAGTTTCTTCAAATGAACAACAACATAAACAACAACAACAACAACCTGAGAAGCTTCCAAGAGAAATTTCAAGGCGGTTGTTTCCTAATCATTGTCATGAAGAGATATACAGCTTGGTTGCGAGATCGTTTAGTGACTGGAGCGATTTTGCGAGTCTTTTAGATTCTTCGTTTCGGTCGAGAATGCTACAACAGTCACCTGCGTACGCATGTGCCTCTTCACCCAACGTGGCAACTCAAAACCCTGTCGAACATGTTTTCAGGGGTTCTCATAGACCCAACAATGGTAGCATTGAGGTGCATCACAATCGACCGTCCGGGTCTAAAAGTCGACATTCCTCCACGTCCTACAACTGGACCAGCAAACCCCCCAACGACAAGCATCATCAACATCATGAGCCTGCTCATTCTTCACGGACATCCCGCAAATACACATCTGAGCAAAGCTCCCGTCGCTCTCACAACATGTCACCCCCACCCATCGGTAAACATAATCAGAGTTACCATCATCATCATCACCACTACCAGTCAAGCCATAGTCACAGTAAAAAAGGTGGCATCAACACCGAGACTGAACCCGTCGAGGAACGTCGCAGTCGCGAAGATGAGCATGGCTTGAAACAGAGCCGCAGGCGTAGAAGAAGTGGAGATAGAGGTGGGAGTCATGATTATGCAGCGGCGGATGCAAAGAGGAGTGGCGTATCGCGTGGAATAACGGTATTTGATGAGTATGTTCGAGGCAATAGGGGACGACGAGGTTCGTAGGTGGAGCTGGTGAGGGCTCATGGGAGCTCCATGTAAGAATGTCAGACGGTGGATTTAGCTCAATGTGAAATTTACAGCACAGTTTAATAAGACACCACAAGAGTCGTTATAATATAGTTGACTTCCATGTGAAACACGTATTATGTGGGATGATATAGCATCACAAGGTCAATGATACGGGATAATGTGTGTAATATTTTGATTCTGTTGGCCAGATATCGAATTCATCGGCTTCTTCATTAAGCCAGTATTCATGATACTCTCTCAATACATGAATGAATGAAAAAAATGCTTCTAAAGAAAATAAATAAAAAGAGGCCATGCATGCTCGCTTGCTTTTTGTCATTCATTGCCTGCCATTCTCTTGACAGCACCATCCATACTCGGTGCAGGCGATGCCAAGCCCGGAAACCGAGATAGTGAAAAAGAAAAAAAGAAAAGATACCCCGGCAAGACATTCAAAGGGTTTTTTAATAAGGAAAAAAATATACGGTTGGTACTTTCGTGTTGTAGTGGTGTCATTGTGGCTCTTGAGCAAACGTGCTCCCTCGCCAGTAGATGCGGGTGTCATCGTTGCAGTTTATGTCATCATTCTAAGCCTCGCATTGTGTTCAGCCCTCACATTGCAAGTATTTGTTGCTCCTCGTGGATAGGAACTTCAGTATAGCACGACGATGCGATATTGATTCCACGGGCTAATGAGAGGGCAGAACTGCCTGGTTTTAGAGGACGTAAAGATATTAAAAGAGTCAAGGTCTTGAGGTTCAAGTTGTGGTCTCGTGAATCATGTAGCTTTGCGCGAAACAAGAAAAAACAAAAGTCGTCGAGGAAAAACACCAAGGTTTAGCTTCTCTCGGTTGTTTTCGTGCAAGCTAACGTTTTTCTTATCGCCTCAGCGTAGGAGTCATCTGCTCCCTTCTTCGCAGATTTGCGTATCATTCGTGTGGTTAGTTGATCTGGTTCATCATGTCGCCGTGGCGATTTCGTCATATTTCGTTCTTCAAAACATATCGTGATGGGCGTGGGTGGTTGTCGTGTGTTTGATTTCGGTGTCGTTTGTGTTTTCGCGTTAAAGAAAGGTGGCATCAAGACTGTTTCCAAGCAGTCTTGGCCCCCCTCTCATCGGGTATTACTCTGGGTAGATATCGTAGAGTCATAGTTCATCATACTGACGAGGGTCGAGCGATTGGCTCGTTTCCTCTTGAGCGCCTGGTAGTCTTCTTTGAAGACGCTGATGCATCGTTGGAGCTCCCTATCCGGGTGAGCGGGCATCTGAATCTCAACAGCCTTGAGGCAGATTCGCAAATGCTGGAGCTCCTGGTCGTTATCCTGTAACTCCGTTTCTCTATATTCCAAAAACGGTGGTTAGAACTGGGCGTCATATCCAAATCATGGGATAATATGGAGTGGAGTTGGGACTAACAGGTAGGAAATGCGGTTCTGGAGGAAAAGAATGCGCTGGGCGGCACGTTCTGTCCGCTCGACCATTAGGTTGTGAATGTGCTATCAAAATAGAGTTAGCTTTCTTCCATGCCAAAAGTAAAAAAGAAGAAAAAAAAGTTCTATGCAGAACATAAAATCAGAACGGTTATTTCTTACATCAGACTCCTCCTGGCGGGCCTTGAGGTTATTAACAACATTGGCCATCTCCTCGTTCAACAGGGCCATCTCGGCGATAACCTTGCGAGATTGCTGCGCCGTCATGCCCTTCTTGGGCGGGGGCTCCTCCTCGGACTCGGACTCATCCTGCTCGTGGTCCCTAGACAGCGAAGGCGACAGATCTGAGAAGCGAGAGCGGAAAAGGGAAGATGCGGGCGAGCTAAAGAGTGCGCCGCCATCGAGGAGGTCGCTCCGACTGCTGCGGTTGTTGCGAATCGGCGTCTCGAGACTCATGGGTCGCTGATACTTTCGGGGAGGCGGGCTACCGATGCCACTGCTGCCGATGGCGCTCCCAGGGCTCGCGCTGGGAGTGCCGCCCAATGCTTGCTCTATCTGATTGACCTGGCTATCCAGCGCAACGAGCTCATCCATGCTGTCGCCGTAGGTGAGGCGCTGCGCGAGAAGGCTGAGTCGCCGAGCAAGCTCCCGTTTGCCCGCCCTCACAGCGTCCCGATTGTTGTCGTTGTCGTCGCGCGAAAGCGAACTGCGGGACATTTCGAGCTCTCTCCGCAACGGGCTGAGTGTACCGGCGCCAGCGCCACCCGCGGACAGAACGAGACTCGAGGCAGGACTCGGGGTCGACATGACGTGGTGATGGTGGTGGCTGTGATGGTGATGCGGCGGCGACGGTGTCTGGATGCCAGCAATGAGAGCGTCGGTCTTGCTGGGACTGGCCAGCATGTTGCCGACGATGCTCCCGGGAGCACTTCCAAGGAGACTCGTGCCATTGCAATTGCAGTTGCTGATGTTGCTGTTGCTGTTGCTGTTTGCGCGGCTGCTCCGGTTGCTGCGGCTGCTGCTGGGCACGCTGGGCCTGAAGCCAAAGCTGCTGCTGGCCCGACTGCTGCCATTCGTCAAGCGGCGATCCAGCGCCTCAACCACGTCCATCTGCTCGTCGTCGTCCTCGCGCTGCGGCATGACGGATAAAAAAGGGAAAAGGAAATAGAGGCGATGACGCCAAGTTTACTCCGGTATGGTTTTCTTTTCCGTCGTGACGATGATGGATGATGGCGACGGCGATGGCGATGGCGATGGTTGATTTTTCTCCTCTCCCTTTTCGCGCTGTCCTCCCTTGACCAAGCCTCGAAGTTGCAACTGCTGGCCTGATGGCTGGCTTGCTGGCTGGCGTGTCCGAATCGATCTCACCGACAGTTGGCGGTTAATTTTGCTGGAACCCCTGCCACAGCGATCCCGCCCACTGTAACTCCTTTGCTGCTTAGCCCCCCTGCCCAGCCTCTTTTCTGGGCCAGAGACCCTCTCAACTGTGTCGCGAAACGCGCTTTGTGAAACACGTCAGACTGAGCGCTTAACTGTCTTGACAAGGTCGGCAGTCTGCAAAAAACCAACAGAAACAGTGATTGAAAAGAGAGAGAGTTTAGTCCATCGTCGTGGATAGAGGACCGTTGCCGTCTGGGTGGTGGTGGTGGTGGTGACACAGCTAAGAGGTCGGGCTAGAAAGGTTGCCCGTTCCAAGACCTACCTACTCTCTGGTATTATTATGACTCCTACAAGGGAAACGCAGCACATGGATTACTGCATACGGATAGCTATGGAAGGTAAGGAGGGTCAGATAACGTTGACAAGTTGGGTACTGTAGGTCTTATTTCAGGCACTTGGCAGTTGGTACACCACTGTACAGTAGGTCCAACAAGTGTTAGCGTAGCATCGCCGTCCCGAGCCGGGCGTAGCGCTTTGGACCAGACTACGGATCAATGCGAGTCCGAAGCTCCGCGCGTAGCCGATCGTGTGCTGTTTGTGTGTTGGAAGTTGGAACGGGCGGACGGCCAGCCATTGATGAGTTGGCAACTCGAAGTTGGGCTGCCAGCTCAACTGGGTGACAGGGGTGTGTCTGATGGTTCTGCTCCAGAGATATTACGAAGTACCTCTACCCCATGACTGTACTTGCCGTACAAGGCAATATTCGCAGGCTCCAAGGCCCAGATGGCGTGTCTCGACAAGCCCATGGCATTGTGGCTCATTGGCCAGCGGCAACACAGAGAGAGTGTGGGGGAAAACGGGATAAACGGGGTTTCCAACACTGAGGAGAGCCAAGAGAAGTGTATGTACTGTACCTTCCATCTGCTTCTCCAGTCAAAACACATGGGGGAGCGGCGGGTAATCTGCGACATCCACAGACACTACGACGACATAAACATGGAACAATGGGGGTGGACTCAGTCGGCCTGATCCCCACTGGGGACGCTGCTTGTTGACGGATGGTTAATTACAGCATCATCACGTCTCTGCAACGGTCGATGCTGCAATGGACAAAGGGGCTTGATGGCTCCTCTCACATTAATCCTTGTACTACAAACACACAAAGCCACAAAGCATGTGCAAAGTACACTCCGCACAACAACGCACAGCATACAGGTACACATACACATGCAGACACATACGTGCATACATACACACACACACATATATCGGCATCCTCTGGTCCGCTTTGGTGGCATTCGTGTGCAGGTCCAGGACCAGGACGCAGGACGAGAGGGGTTTCACCCCATTAGGTGCTGCTATGTGATTGTATGAGGCTGCTGCATTTGCCCCCCCCCCCCCCTCGTTCACTGACAAGACATCCTTCGAGCCGACTCGACCGGCAACGACCAGGCTCTGCTCCTGGTCATTGATCTGGGGGAGGGGCAGCAAGATGCTTTACTTTATACAGTACCTATGCAGTACGACAACGCACACATGCAGCATGTCCCACAAATCCCAAACCCTCTCCAAAGAACACGCCATGTTTGGCTGCCAGTTTGCGTTAGTCTTGGAGGTTATTATCCAACAGCGAAATAGGTAATAATCACAGCTTTTTGGGAAAGACCTTTTTCTATCCCGTTGGCCAGCTTCCAACGGCCGGCACCCTCGTTACGCAGCTTTTTCAGATATGGAGGTTGCAGTTCTTCCTTCTGGGCATGTGTGCCGTTGTCAGATCGGCATTTCCCGCCCCGGATAGCCCACGCGGATGAGATTTCGATTCTAGCCGTGCCAAGGTTTAGTTAGACTGAAATGAGCCATACAGTAGTTACAGTACATGGGGGGTTGAAGCGAATGGGAGTGTTGCTGCAGTTTCGTTGCCTGGCGGTCTCTTTTTTTTTTTTTTTAGCTGCTCTGGTACAGGTCGGGAATGATGATGCAAACCGATGGAACTGATATTACTCGGCGGCCTTTGATGACGGATCTACCGGTAAGAACACAGTAAGCAACAGACAGCTATTAACGCCCAGCCGCCTATACATCCACTACATTTTTGGCATTATCACGGAGTATCCTTCACTGTAACTCAATGCCCCCTGTGTAACTGTTCTAGGTAATCAAATACAGGCTGCTCTGGGCGTTATACAGTGGGCGCACATGTAACTACAGCGGTGCACTCTGTCCAGGCACCGCCCGAGCGCGCCCCAGCCCCCGGCTGTCCGTCTTCTAACCTCCGCCTGCCCGCCGACAGCGGCGCCGCCTCACAGTAGGAGCTAGGACAAGCATCTGATGAAAGAAGCGTCAAATCCTCTTGCAACCGAGGGATCTCGTTTACATGGCAGAGTGTGGCATAGGTAGGCAGTAGGGCAGACAACCTATTTATATCATGAGCCAAGTTCCTTGCTTCTCACCTTGACCCTGATGGAGCCTTGGCACCCTCTCCGCTATCGCCCTTTGTTTTCCCTTTCTTTCCCGCAAGAACCCACTCTTGGTCGGACGGAGTTATTATAGTCAGTCAGTCGTACTGTAGCAGTAGCAGTAACAGCACTGGTATATAGGCGATTTAGAAGCTCACCTTACCCACCTCGCTGTACACACCTACGGCGTAGTGCTGCTACGTAGAAAGCAGTCATAATACGTGGTGATCTTGGTCAGAGGCCAGACCCAGACAGACCACACCCGAAAGCACCACACTGACGGCACAATCCACTGCCTCGGCTACATCTTTCCATCCATCTCCTCCCCCCAATTGCCCTCTAGTAGTATTACTTCAATTACGTCTGCCGGAAGCTTCCGCCGGGCCGCCATCGCTCACTCTCGGCCTTCAGTTTGCTGCTGCTGCTGCTCCAAGCCGAGAACTTTCAGTTCGCCTTTGAGTCACCCACCATCCATCACTCACTATCCACTACCTACCTCCCCCCCCCTAACGCCCCTCTTCCCCAGCAGCTGTGCCGTTGCTCTGTTATTACTGTTTACTGTTCCACTACAACGAAACCCATCACAAGACAAACCATCCTCCAACATCTACCAAACGAAAACCACCCTTCCGCACTCTTCCAGCCGCTTGTCGAGCTTCACGCATTTCTCAATCTCTCACCTCATACTACTCTTCTTACTTCAGCCACTGCTGCTTTACCCCTCCGCCCTCTCTGTTTCCCACGTCACAGCGCCGCCTCTCTGGGGAAAGACAATTGCATGACACACTCGCTCGCTCGCTCGCACACCCAAGACAGAAACACACACAAACACGTCGGCGCGTGCCTCCATCGGCTCCCCTCCCCCGCCCACCCGCCGCCATCATGGCATGGAAGGCGTCCGAGAAGCTGATGGACACCATCCGGCATTATGCAAACTTCCCGGCTACGGGGGTGAGTTTGCGCCAGATGGTGCAGTTCGGCGACAAACCTTCGACCGGTATGTGTTTGCCCCCTCCAATCCCGCTTCTCAATTGCATGCGCATGGTGGACGCTGACATCATCGCCAAGGCACCCTGTTCCGGGCCTCACAATTCCTTGCCGAGGAACTCCCAATCCGCCTGGCGCACCGCGTCCAGGAATTGGACGAGTTACCCGATGGATTAAATGAGATGCCGTCCGTCATGAAGGTCAAGGATTGGTATGCACAGTCATTCGAGGTAAAGCTCCAACCTTGCCACCCTCTCTCGACTTTGTGCAACCCCCCCTCTCGCGGAACAACCAAACTGACCATGAACAACAGGAAATCACACAGCTATCCCGACCCAAACTCGGGAAAGATATCCGAGACCGTCTCATGAAGCCCGCCAAGTTTGGCGCCCGCGGTGCTCAGCAACTCTCCGAGGCCACGCCGAACCCTTCCATCGACGAGGGCGAATCCTCAGGCTGGGGTGGCCTTAATGGCAATGGCAACGGCAATGGCAAGGCCAGATCCGTCTCCAGGAGATACTTTGCCACCGTCAACGACACGGGCAACTGGCCGCCCGAGCTTCAGTTGTATAACCAGCGATTTGCCCACACCCTACACAAGATCAAGCGGCGGCACGATAGTGTCGTCACCACCATGGCGCAGGGCATCCTCGAATACAAGCGCCGCCGCCAGCGCATGCAGATTGACGGCACCATCCAGTCCTTCCTCGACCGCTTCTACATGTCTCGCATTGGCATTCGTATGCTCATCGGCCAGCACATCGCCCTAACAGACCAGAGTCACCACCGCGACCCCACATACGTCGGCGTCATCTGCACCAAGACCAACGTCCAGGATCTCGCTCAGGAGGCCATCGAGAACGCCCGCTTCGTCTGCGAGGACCACTACGGGCTTTTTGAAGCTCCCAAGATTCAGCTCGTCTGCAACCCAAATCTCGACTTCATGTATGTTCCTGGCCACTTGTCACACATGCTCTTCGAAACGCTCAAGAACTCTCTGCGCGCCGTCGTCGAGACCCACGGGATGGAGAAGCAGGAGTTCCCCGTCACCAAAGTGATTGTTGCTGAGGGCAAGGAGGACATTACCATCAAGATCTCAGATGAGGGCGGTGGTATCCCCCGCAGCTCTATTCCTTTGGTCTGGACCTACATGTACACTACCGTGGACCGCACGCCCAACCTGGATCCCGATTTTGACAAGAGCGACTTCAAAGCCCCCATGGCTGGTTTTGGATACGGTCTGCCTATCTCGAGGCTGTATGCCAGGTACTTTGGTGGAGATTTGAAGCTGATCAGTATGGAAGGGTAAGATTGTTCCCGTTCGGCTCTTCTATATCCACTGCATTTCATTCCACCCATCCCATCTCCCAATTGATGTCTTCTTTACCTGCAAAAGCAAATGGTACATCTTCAAAATGCTGACATAACTCCCCTCCACAGCTACGGCACAGACGTCTACCTCCATCTCAACCGCCTCTCCTCCTCCTCCGAACCTCTCCAATAGCAATCAACCACCGCCGAAGCTTCAACAACGCCACCCTGGATCCGACGCAAGCGTCTCGACAAACAGCGCGAAATCACAGTGCGCAGACAGGTGGGCGATGCCGAGGCGGTAAATGCACCTCCCAGCCCCTTTCATAACAAGGAAGATCAGGAATTCTAGAGAGAGAATGAGGGGGGGGAGCAGGAATAACACGACAAGATGAAGGAGTGGAAAACCATTAGCAAAAATTTTGCTTTGGTAAATGCAAGAATACAAAAGCAAAAGAGGGGGGATTAAAAGATGGGATTTGAAACACCACACCCAGTACCAAAGGTCATAAGAGCGTATTGGGGAAGGAGGGTGAGTTTGAAGCTGTTAGGGTAGCTTCAATCCTGCTACTGATGGTTTTATATGCTGTGTGCATTGCTTGATCAAATGGATGTGCTTGTTTCAAGACATCTCAATGAAGAGATGGGGGGATTGATGTATAACAAGGGGGAAGAGGACATGAATCGGTCTTGTTTTCCCATCATTACATCCCTGGTCACGTGGAACAACAGATATGAAACTTCCAATGGGAACTATATATATATATATATAAACGAAGCGAGCCGGCGGAATTTTTTGAGGCATGAGGCGTTTGCATCTGCATCAACAACAGAGCGGGCTTGCTCACGGAGTACGGGAGGATGGGTAACTGTTGTTCGCAGGAAGGGGCAATCAAAGACGTCGATTTGGGGAAAACAGGACACACATGTTTGGGTAACTTCTCTTCCAGTCACTTACGTTGAGGAGCCAGGAGCAAAGTAACAAATTATTATTGATTCATGACTTTCGTCTTTTTTTTTGCCCTGGGAGGTCTTATCATATCAGCAAATTTATTGTGGCTCATCTCATAGTGGCTTGTATATAAGCACACTCCAGCTCCTTGCAGGTATATGAGAGGTTTGAGAAATTATCCCAAATGTGACGCAAGCTGAGATGAATTATGAGACCAAATTCCGACCAAACGACAAAAATGCAAGAGGTATGCTGCACTATACAAACCTATACCCCACTGTAAACCTAGCCGGCCCAAAAAATGGCTGTGGCATGGCCAAGAGTCCTTGTTCGGGATATGAATGAAGTTTTCGCGAAGTTGTGCCAGTACGGGTTGAGACACCAAGAGCCGCATTAAAGACAAAAACAACGTGATGCAGAAGCAACAGGATCTTGGATCCAGATTCTCCAGGAGGAAATCCAGCAATGTGTGAGCAATGAGAACATGCTGTTACGAGCTCCCTTCTTCATCATCGCTCCAGTTGCAATAACGTCTCTGGAGGTCGACGTCTGAGTCGATACGGCTGGCTACAAAGCTTTCCGCTGCAGCCTGCCGGCGAATCTCCGATTGTGGGATTCGAATCTTTGACAGAGTTCTTCGTTAGTAAAGGTTCACAGCAGCAGAGAAGATATGGGAGTTAGGCGTATTGACTTACTTCACTCGTCTTTGGCCATTTACCGGTCGTAGGCCGCATCGCCACTGGCTTCTTCCCAGAAACCTTCTCCCAACCAACTTGCTGGGAATCATCGCTGGTCTCGCTGGTCTCTCCAGTCTCACTTGCCGAAGTCGACGTCTCCCCGCCAGACCTCACTGTAGGGCTTTTCCAGGTTTTGTGGAGAGTTCCCGATGCGTCCCATGCGTTATAGCCAACTTTCACTGCATCTTTAGTCTCACGCATAGTGGTCGCCGTGGACACACTCCCTGAGCCTGGTGTCTTTTGCACAGTCGACAATGGAATGCGTCCCTGTAGATGGGGTGGAAGTTTGTTCGCAGCTGATGATCCCACACCAGCCGAGCTTGCTGACCTCGTAGAAGCTCCTGGTTCAAAGGACTGCTCGCTTCTTTCAGAGGGCGTAGCAGCAGATGCATAAGATGCGGTCCTAGACTTGCTGCGCTGGCTTGTCATCTCTACTTTATTTCTCAGATGAGGCGGGATCGTCTGACACGAAGAGGAGGTGCTTGATGATGGGAAATCCCCGCTGAAAGAGCGGAAGGCCGTGTTTACCAGGTTAGATTCCAAGATAGCTTGGATTTTCGGGCCATATTCCCCTGCCTCGAGATCCTCGAGACCGAGGGAAGACATAGAAGTGATTGGTGCCTACTTCTCATTTTAGTGAATCCAAGTTGTCAACGCCTTGGTTAGCCATACCTGCGGCAGTCCATCGCCGAAAAAGTCGGTGCTTTCCATGAAGTTCCCTTGCCAAACCTCTCTTTTCGCTTCCTCTGCGGAAATGTGCCCCGTCTCCAGGGGCGCAGGAGTAACATCTGGCTCTTGGGTTTCGACCCAAGCACTACATCGTATACAGTGCTATTTTGATAGTTAGTGATATTTACTTGATGTAAAGGTTCTGAACTTGGACACTTACGTGAATACCATTTCTGCGACTAGACTTGCTGAATTGGTCGATGGGCTTATTCAAGCCGCAGATTTCGCATCTAAGCTCTTCCCGAGAGCCCGCTGTATGGTCCCTGCATGTCATTCCAGAATGAGCAGCATCAATGGGGCGGCGGGAATCTATTTGTCTCTGGATAAGTCTCTGTTGGTTGGCGGAGAAGGCGTTAATTGGTTTCCACTCGCCGCCGACTTTGCATCGAAATCTGTCTCTATTAGGTATCTCATCGCAATCTCGTTGTGAGGAGCAAATACTCACTTTGCCGGGATGGATGGCTGTGTTGCCCTGCAAAATCATCAGTCATTTGTAACATTAGTTGGTGTGCCATGGGTGAACCAATGGACTCTGGGAGAAGAGTATCCAGCGTTTGTAATGTGTTGAAAACATGCGGTAGGCTTTACTCACAGATTGGGCTTTTCATTAGCTTTCCTGCTGCTCGCCATGGCGTATGTTTGCTTCAGTGTGGCAAACGCGAGATATGGTGTGGAAAGAATTCAAGACCAAAAGGTAAAACCAGGTGCAGTGTTTGAGTGCTTTATGCAGTTGTAGGCCAAGAATTCAATCCAAAGTGTGAAAGATTTGAGTCTAGTCAATGGTGCATTCGAGGAGATTCCACGATGCATTCACTTCACGTAGACGGCAAGTCAAGTTAAGCGCTGTTGCCTATGACAGGCAAAGTTGCACATCAATGTCTCATCTGAACGTGAAGTATATAACAGTGCAGCGTGCATAGATTAACCTCTGTGGGAGGCCGTACAGAGAAAAAGAGAAAGAGAAAGAAGCAGGGCTTGGGAGAAGAGGTAAAAGAAGGCAAAGGAATACAAAAGATGCGTGCACGAGGCGGTGGAGATGAGGCAGGAGCGAGCGTTCAGTGAAGTGCACCAGTCACGTTTGCCTCCAGCTGCGGTTGTCGGCAGTTGGCACTCTGCTCGCAGAATGATCCGAGAACCGGAGGCAGCGTGAAGCTTTAATTGTGAGAAGTCAACCACCTAACCGACTTTACTTGCGGATGATTGTGAAGTGTGTGTTGGGTCCTCCAAACGGCGTGGCTCTCGAAATAACTAGCTGCCGGTGAAACTCGTACTGAACTATTTCAATCAAATGAAGATGCAAAGACGGAAGTGCAAGAGATGAAATAACTCTATGCAGCTCAAGAATGGGTTTTTGAATGGAGGGTTTGCAGATGTTGGCATCTGTTGAGTTTTGCAGTCTCTACAATGGTGAGTGCAGCACTTATGCTTAGCACACAATGTGGTGCTATACACAAACAGACAGTACCAGCTCATTACTGGGTGATATAAAAATATGAACCCAATTCAAAGGGTTGTGTACGTTTGTTGATGTGAGGCGGCCAGTAGCTGCTGTCCTCCCTATATGCATTCTCCATTGAACGTCACCTCGACTCTCCGTCATATTCACAATAATATTCCATTCACCTAGCAATGCGATAAGCAAAACGTCTCACGTACCTTCAGCCGATTCCAGTGTGTCAGTGTCATGCACGTCAAACATGGGTCTTGTTTGCATATATGCGGATGCAGTTAGTTTCGTCTTTGTTTGCCATTGGCAGCTTTGGCCATTCGAACTTCAACCCTATCAAACTCCAACGCAGGGCATGGTCAGTGCTTCACCTATCCTTCACGTTAAAGCAGTAGTGGAAATTCCAATTTCTATGATGGGTGCCGAGGAGGAAAACCGATGGGTGTGCCTTTGCTAACAGAATTTGAAGTCATGTTGCTTGCGGCAATCAACACAGCAGATCACAAGTCCAATCGATCAAGGACTATTCAAACATTGAAAGTATATTTTCTTGGCTTCAGACCACTATCCGAGGTTTATAGAAGTATAGGGGTCGGTGGTTGACAAGCAATGACGTGGCGATGCGTCAAAAGGACCTGTTTTGAGCTCATCCCTTGTGTTAAAGTCAATGGGAGATACACACTTGTTTCCATTTACTAAGAACTTCCTTCTCCTAGCAATGATCGACATCCACTACGTCTAGCAGAAACCACCGCTCGCCATCTGATCACCAACAACCTCCCTTTTCTAGTTGTTTACACACTACGCATTCCACCCGTGGTGTCTCATAAACATCCCACAATTACCCCTCTAGACCACGATTTTTTGCTCGTGGATTACTATACTACATTATAACATCACTTTGGCCGCAATGAGCACTTGCAAAATAATGGGGTTTCGTATAACTACGACATCACTAAGAAAAAGGGTCTCACATCTCCGTATCACGGGGATCTCCCCCACAAGTGGACGGCCCGAGACAAATGTCAGCGTTGCATCTTGTCTTTGTAGGTGGAAAATAAGGTAAGATGGGCGAATTAAGTTATTATTGTAGCCACTAGGTACGCTTACTATATAACATTCTGACGATAATTTCTGCAGGGACGGAATCACGGCAATGCTTGCTTCGTTTTGTCTCACGTTGTAGTGAGGTTACCCTATACTTTCGGCAACTTTCTCATTTGGGATGGCAAATATTTCAGCTGCGTTTGCCCATAGTGAGGCTACCCTATTTATGTTCCTTTACATCAGGATGCGAAGTCGCAATTACTGTGCGCATGCTGTACAATATATTAACATTGACAGTGTAGGAGAGATCAAGGGCGTCACTTCGCCGAATCGTCTCAGCTGCACTTTGTGAAACCATTCCTTTCTGGAGAACAGGGGCGAGTCTCGTCATGACTCTGTCCGGATTAACCTTCAAGTTCACTTCCTATATACGAGCTACGGAACAATACGCCCGAATAGATCGAGTACAATATGACGAAGCATCAAACTTAAAATCCATACCCCTGAATTAGATGGGGACACAGCCTCGCGTATTGATCATTGACGCCAAGGTTGAATGGGCAACACCTGTATGTTCACCATTCCTCCAAAGGAACCCATCTACTGCACCACGATCGTATCGATGAGTCAGTGCTGCATATTTGGCATCTTTAGGATTTAGTATGAGACTTTTTGTGAGAGTTCCTCGTCTTTCTTCACACAAACTAGGTTTTGCAAGGCATACTTGCCATGCAGGTACGCAAACGCCAAGGAGGTTCCCTTTTTCAATCAGAGTACCCCGTAGCGCGCCCAATCAATCCACTGGCGGGCCGGCTTTCGCATTCCAGAGGGGGGGGGGGGGGACGGCAGAAACACGGCTTCACTCTGAAACGAGCTCGATACATTGGATCAAATTCTGTCTACAGCTCAGCTTAACTCTCAGCGAAACAACTGCCACACATTCACTATACAAGAGACAGCCCCGATTGGCATTGAGGATCGAAGTTTGAGATTTCTTGCTGCGGGATGGGATAGGGAGGTTTCTTGCCAAGACGGCCTTAGAACTGCTGTGAGGGCTCTAACCAACCTCTCGCCTCTAGAAGGGATGAAGAATCTGCGACACTTGGCGGGCTCTCTTGAGACCCAATCGCGACATAAGAATCCAACCATGTCTGAACTTTGGAGAAACACGCAGGTCAAAAACAGGGCTGGAACCGATTGCAGTGAGTGAATAATATTCCCTTTGTTTTTTCCCTAGGCAACTCGATCGCACTGCGAGACAACGTTTAGAATCTGTGTTGGTGGTGAGTAATACACGGTTGGCTGGCTGAGAGTAGGGCTTCAGTGCAGAAACCCCGTCTGGGAGGCCTGGCTGGCCGCTACAGGCTGTTCCATACAAGCGTTTGTGTCTACATGGAACCAATGTGAGCTCATGTTTCTGACCTATGGTTTGAGGCAGACTTTGCAATGATACAAGGCGCCGGTACAGGTAAATTCCGTCGGATGCAAAGTAAAAAACCCCAACGACTGACAGTCTGTAAAAAAAAGAAACGAAATGTAAAAACTCGGGAATGAGTGGATTTGCCCCTCTCCTGATTCTTTCTTTCTCCCTTGCTAAATAAGCGCCTTGTTGAGCTTGCAAGTTACAATGTCAAAAAGGTCAGGGTCTGTCTTACCCGCCACCAAAACCCCGGGAAACGACTATGGATGTGACAGCATTTTCCCATGGCCCTGACATGTAATCTCCATATCCATCTCATCACATCTATCCAAGATATCTGCCAATTTACTACGATGTCTAGCGGTCTTTCTAAAATAACCCCCTGTCTGTGTTATTTTCTTTTCCCTTTCCATTTACAATGTACACCCACAGTATTCTGCTTCCCTTGTAGACGTGGCCCCACAGCGGCCGGTAGCAACGCAACGTGCAAGCAAAGACACAGATGCAGACAGTGCGTGATGAGAGAGGGGATGAGAGGACGGGTGTGTGTGCGGCTGGGTAGATGGGGGGGCAGATCGCGGGTTGGACGGGGCCACGGGGACGGACGGGTAGACCAGAGCCACAGCCCCGGGGCATGTTAGCAGGGTGCTGTAATGCCCGTACTTACAGGTGCCTACTGAGTACCTAATGAAGGCCCGGGTGTGTTATGAATATGCCAAACGGCCGTTTATAGTTTGAGCATCCAACTGGTTATCCGAAACCAGCTCACCATTCGCAAGGACCCAATTATCTCTAGGGATGTCATCGTGAGCCGGTCGTTCCCAGCGTAGATACAGCTCGCCGCACCGCCTAGCATCTCGCCGAAGTCTATAGAAACGTGCCTCTCCGCTCGCCGAGCTGTCCTTAACATCGTCCGGCACCACCGTCATGCCCTCGAGTGCCGGCCATTCCAATATATGGTCAGTAAGCTCCGTGTAATGTGAGACGATGTTCTCAGGCGCCTTCCTTATGGCCACCCAATCCCGCAATGCCGACTGGTATGCCTCCAGAGAACTGTCTAGCTGCACTTGTTCTCGCTGAACCCACGGCTCTCTGAGAACATCTGCCATTGGGAACGTTGAAAGAGGCTTGGAGTTGTACTGCCAGTCGCCTGTGACAATCTCGTAGATTAAGAAGACCACTCCCTTTACATCGTCCCGGTTCTTACGGTCCCGGAAGAGGTGGAAGTTGTCCTCATATCCCTTCGACCCAACCCTGGCGGAGAAGTTGAAATCGAACAGTTTGATGGTATCAGTGACAGCGTCCAGGAGTAAGTTATCAGGTACAATGTCCTGGTGGATGATCCCAAGACGCAGGTTCAGATGGTCAACAACGGAAATAAGCTGCTTCAGGTATTTCATCTTAAAGACCCGGCTCTTGTTCTTTTCAAAGGTTCCGCCCGCGACATGTTCCATAGTGAAGCCGACGATTCTGTCCTGCTCGTCCGGGCCGCACTTTGCTATAACTAGCCGATCCAAGGAGACCACGTTTGGGTGCGAGGAAAGACGCATCATGCAGTTCATTTCGTGCCATAAGCCAATGAACTCTTTCCAGTGGATATGCCATTTAAACACATACTTTCGCAGCGAGGTCTTGTCAATGACTAGATCGACGATTGCGCCGAGTCTTTCTACTTCCACCAAAGTCGCTAGGTTAACAACCCGGGACTGAAACTCTTCTGGGATAGCGGTAATGGGAGGGTAGATAGGCAGCCGCGTCTGGTCCAGGTCTTCATCCGCCGAGGACGAAATCAAGGCCCCGTCCTTTGAAATCCCAACCTGCACCGCATCCCGCGGAATGTCGTTGATGTGCTTCGCGAGAAACTCGTCCGCGACATGACCGTCAGGATCCTGCTGCCCTTTGATCGCCACCGTGATACAGCGTCGTTGGTCAAAATCGTACTTTTGCCATATGCTAGAGGGCGGGTCATCTGAATGTTGCGACTCCCATGCGAGGAAGCGCTCGTCTGCGTCGCAGTCGTCGTAAAAGCCCATGATGGAGCTTTGGTGCAAAGCCCGTTAGACCTGTAGGGACTACCAAGACAGACATGGAAGCTAATTATCCCATGTCTGGTTTTCCTTCTTCCGGACCGCCGCGGCGGGCACACCCTGGCAGCTGGGCAAATCAAAAGAAACAACTGCACCTATAGTTGAAGCTCTTGTTTTTCATAATTCCCCAATAAGAAAAAAGAAGAAGAAAAGCTAGGTTTTATCTGGTGTTGGCGGGAACCAGAGAGCTCGTGCGGCCGCAGTCCAGATCCATCCTCGAGGCTTTTTTTCCTGCACGGCTGCGCTGTCTCGCTGCACCATGCAAGGGGATGATGCAAGATAGCGTCTGGTATCTGCACACGACCTGCCGTCATAAAATAAACCACAATGCACAAAGAAATATGCTATGACAAGTTCGCTAAGAAACAAAATCTAGCATTCAAGCAGCTTGGCCACGTTGCGCCGGCATAACCGGCGCCTCACGCTTGTAGCTTTCCCTACATTGGGCTGGGAGAGTTGAAATAAGTTCTGATCCTGAAGCGCAAGGGCATCATCCATCTGGCGAATCGCACGGCATCGGTGACCAACAACAAACGAGCTCCCCCAGATCGTCTTTGCGCCAACATCTCAGAGGAATCTCGTGCGCACACACCACCTTGCATTATGGGATGATGATGATAGATGGATGGCTGGATGGGATGGGATGGAGCACATGGCGGCACAGGCCTGCTGAAGGGCAGAGAGCGTGCGAGTGAGCGTGCGAGTGAGCGAGGGATGGGGCCCTTTCGGCCACCAGAAACGGCACCCGCGCCACCATCACATCACGCTGTGTGGCGGACAACGTTTCGTCCTCGCTAACTTGGGTAGTCGTGCGATCCTTGCATTGCGCATCCCGTGTCGTCCGTGGAGGGGTTGAATGGGCTGGCTTGTTCTCGATGTCACATTCATCTATCCGTCAAATCTTGGTTCTTGTTTGCCCTGCAGGAGAATAGAGCGAACAGGCAATATAAGGTGTCAGCCCGGCACGCCACAGCGCCGGATAGAGATGCAGGGCTAACAAGAAGTTTGATGGGTTGGTGGTTGAAGAAACGACAGTGTTATGCCGTACAGTGCTGCAGAGAATCCACACTATTGAATGCTGAGAAATGAATAGTTCGTTATGATTCAGCAGGTTATGTATGTATGTATGTATGTGTTTTAAGTTTAATGCACACGCATTTGCATCACCAGCTGTGCATGCATCTTTCTCACCACCTACAGAAGAAGAAGAAGAAAGCACTGCCGCTACCCTCTCCCTTTTCGCCACTAAAAACCTTGGGAGGCACACTCTAGAATGTACCGATTTTTTTGTCCCTCAAAGTACTCCGTAGCACTCAAAAGTTACATGTAAACCCGTCCGTTGTTGTTGAAATGTGTTTGTTTGACGGAAGCGCCGGCCGACCACGGACAAAACTGGTATGACTCGCAATTCAGTTTTGGCTGCCAAATGCGCCTGCTCACTAAATAACTCCTCGTATTTGTCACCCACTCGCTCACACTAAGTGCTGGCACTCGGAGATGAGACTGACGAGTGAATGTCATGCTCTCAGGGAAGAAGGGGGGGGGGGAGGGGAGCAGGAAGTAGGAGGTGGGCAGCAAAAGATCAGCTGTTCGATAGGCTTAATAGAAGATAGTGGCCGAGCAACTATGACTTTGGTATTCATAGCTGTAGCTGTTACAACTACAAGTAATTATCAAGAGCGGGATAAAAGAGAGGAAAGGGGAACCACAAGGCTGAGCCTTTTTCGATTCCGACACCACGGGCGCGCTCTCAGAAAAGAAAACACGCGTTTCAAAGTGAGCAACGCGGCTAGGCTAGAGAGCTTACATGTACAACTGTACAAGCCGGATATGCGAGGGAACAGCACGGAGCAACCTTGTACCTGTAGGTAATTAACCTGTGCAGCGTAGGATGCTTCTTCTGTCATGTTCTCGACAATGAAGGGTTGCACGCAGAGTGGGCCATCTTGTTTGTGTGTGTGTGTGTGTGTGCAGGTACCTGTTGTACATCATGGAGAGCCTTGTTCTGTTTGTGCAGAGGAGAGAACGAAAGGTACAAAGTATTGGGAGGGACAGATGAAAAGGCTCCGACAAAGCCGTCCCTTGAATCATGCAGACTTGCGTCAACACAATGCAGCTTGCTTTGCCAGGAATAAAACCAAAGAAAAAAGAAAAGAGAAAAAAAAAGTGTTAGTGACGCGCGTGCAGACAGACAGGTGGATGGGATCAAATGTACGACACCTTATGTAAGAAAATGCCCAAGTACTGGGTACCTTGACGTGGGCATGCGCACGGCAATGAGCGGGAGTGTGGAATGAAAGATGGCTGGTACCTGAACATCCTTGCCGCACTTGGGAATGTTCCGGGGGGAGCTCAAAGGATGTACCTACTTTGGTAGCTTGATGCGTTGCGGTGGCCCATCAACGTGATGATGGAAAAATGCCAAAACGACCTGGCGAAGCTACTAATTATTACCTCGTAGACTAATTACTTTTCAAAGTGATTAATTAAGCAACGGGAAAGAAAGACCATCATGGCCCAGCAACTCGGGATGCAGAAAAAAAGGTACCCTTGCTAGGTGGACGTTATTTTCTGCTGTCGAAAAAAAAAAACTAAATTGGATCGAAGAAAAGGCATGCAAGCCGAGGCGGGCAATCTCGCAAAAGCGACCAAGATTACGTCGTATTCAAGAATTCGAATCTTTGTCGCTCATACCCGTCCCCCCCGGGTAAGAAAGTCGCGTGGAAGCCTCGGGTGAGAAAGGAAGTCTTCTTTTTTTTGGACTCGGTTGGGTAATCATCACAAGCATTCACTTGAACGGGCTGGCCGATAGGGGGGGGGGCAATCTATCATCCTCCGAGTGGTCTAGGTGACGACGACTCCATTGTATGGATACTTGATGCATACAGACATCTAGACATACAGCATCGATCCATACGTTCGGGTGGCTGGGTTAAACACCTTGCAGATCAGGAAGAAACATGGACCGACTCAACAAAGTCTCCTTGCCTTTTGCCGACCCAAGACCCTCTTTTTACGTCTCTTACCATGTGTTTTTGCGAACACGCGAGGGGGCTCACAGCCGTGTTGGTGTACATGCATGCACACAGAAGCAAACCAACCAAAAAAGTCAAATACAAACTTGCACTGTGAATTGCAGAAGTGTGCATATGTGAAAGAGGCAAGGGAAAAAAAAGAGGAGGACAAAATAAATACAAGGACTCAAGAGGGAAAGTCAGCAAAAGACTCGGACAATGAATACAAAGCTGTGAGAAAAGGAACGAGAGACGCGGACTGAAAAAAAGCATAGCAAAGCACCAGGAAACCACAAGAGGTACTATAGTACAACGAAGGCAGTACATTTACCATCCAACCGCTCTTCTGCGGCCAGCAAAAGGGTCTTACTCCCCAATTCTGGCGAATAGGAGCCTTTCGCACTGTGCCCCGGGACGCCGGCTTGCTTTTAGGGGACCTGGAAGCGGTGCTCTGTTGGCACCAGGCGCAGCGCATGTCGGTCTGGACAGTACCCGACAGATACCTAAAACTACGACTGCATCAGTATGAGGAGCAGGGGTATCCTCACCGTATCTACATGGCATGAGTTCCATGAGTTACAGGTTGATTAGTGCCTGTTGTAGTCGTTCGACCTGCTGCCTGCAGCATTCGCGCTTCCTGTGGTGCTGACATCGGCATAATACGATATAGTACCTCCCATTTGCCTGTCTGCCCGTATTATTTTGTACCCCTGACAGAGGTGAATTGGAAGACCGTATTTTTGGTCTTTCCTTGAGGAAGAGCCTGGGATGTGATATCTACGCCGACTTGGCGGCTAAATCGGAAGAAGGCGAGGAGCGGTCCAGTCCAATTGGCCTTTTTTCCCTGATTGTTGGGTAGCCAATGTCAACTTAGCTAGCAGGACAACCTATCATATGCAGGTTGTCGCCGCTCGGATTCTTCCTGTCCATTCTGTCGTTCGAATGTCTCTGTTGTGAAATCACCGTCACCTCAATCCATCCAGTCATCGTGAGGCCGGCGTAGTATCTGTTAATAGTGAGTTCCTCATCTGCGACCCCTCCCCCCGGGGGGATCAAGCAAAGTCACCAGAGGCGCTATGGTTCAACACTTGGGCCGCTGGAAGTTCGACCGCCTCTGGAGGTTCCCTTCTGTATTGTGTGCATCGTAACAGGTTGTTTTTGATTGTTCCACTGTGCGTAGAGGTCCCTCCCAACGCCTGACCGAGCTCTGCCAAAAAGAAAGAGATGGTAAAATTTCCTTTTTTTTTTCCTTTTCCGTCTCCCACCCCCCCTGTCTGAATAAGTGCAAATTAACCAATTTGACCCGCGACAAAAGGAGCCCCCCCAGCGATGGGGTCCTGGGGTGTGAGGTGTGGGCGGGGAGCCCCACTTTCGATATTTGGTGGGAGAGGTCCCCTTTTTAGGTACCATTTTTGGTGCCTTACTGGGGCGGGCCGGGTAACTTACCAACAGTACACAATCTGTGTAGGAGAGGTACTTATGGCTGGCTGGTAGACTGGCCAGCAGACGTTGGAAGTCATTCGAGGTGAAAGGTTTGAGCAGGTCGAGCATTCGGAGCAGTTTCTCGTCGCACCTATATGGGTACTAGGCTGGGCTCAACAGCACCTGCCATTTCGGAGATGGCGCACTGTGCTGGAGGTATCGAGGGACCTAAACGCGGCACTCGCAGTACATGTCTGTTCTGTGTGCACATCGTTGCTGCGCAGGTAATGCCGGCAGTACCTCTTTATCACACCACTACCGTGCAGCACCTGTCATCCATCGACGAGTAGCAGGTAAACTCACCAGGCGTAACTTTTCATGCCAACGACGGTGATACCCCTGCTGCCCTGGTCGTTTCCATCGGCCTCCCCCCCCAGCCATTCATCATGACGGAAGCCCGAGGACCAAGCAACCAAAGCTGCAGAAACCGGTCACCCCCATGGTTCTCCTTCACGCCAACGGTGCGAGCACGGGCCGCAGTGACTCTGCCCCTTACTAGCATTTGGCGGCGCATGTCTCTAATGGGCCCTCAACCGCTGCTGCTGCTCTAGCACACTGGCTGTAGGTGTACAAACGTTCGGCCGCTGCAGGCGGGCACCCAAAAGGTACTGGCAAACCCAAAGCAAGCACAGCTGGGATATAAGTCTCTGCCTGGTACCTGTTGCTGGTGAGAACACACAAGCATCCAGTTAGTAACCTGGAGAACGCTCACCAAGCACTCAGCAGTTGGCGCACCCCCCAAAAGCAACCTACAATCCTCCCGTCCTCCTGGTCTCCCCTTCGTCCCCTCCACGACCTCCCGTCTGCTGGCTCTCTCTCTCTCCTGCAACCTTCAACGCTGCTTCGTTCGTCCATCAGCCCGTAGCTCGCCCGTCCCAGCAACAAAGCCGGGTCTTCAGCTCGCTAGATCCGCTTTAGGGGGCTTCGTCCTGGGATCGCAACGAGGAAGGACAAGAAAAAAGAAGCATCCGACAGGCCACAGCGAGTCCACAGCGTTGGGTCGCAGAGACAAAATTAAAAAGCACTAATTAATGGTCAAGGATCCCTCCGCGATCAGCTGGATTGAGCTAGCCGTACAGTACGGACAGTCAACCGACGGCACCACCCCCCTGCTCACTCTTGACCAGAGCTCTCCTTTTTCATAATATCGACGCCATCCACTCTGCAATCACACTCGCTTCAGTCATTCTTTACCCTGTCTACCCTGCCTCCTATTTGCTATCCCGCATCCCGCCTTTCAATTCCGTGAACCCTCAACCGCCGACCACCTCACCTCTTACACAGACATCCACCCACACACTCACCCACCCGTCACCGTCTCTCTCTCTCTCTCACGCTTCGACTCTGAACCGACTCTTGCTCTTCTGCACATCGACAACAATCGCGAATTCATCGGATTGACCTGGATGCAACGGTAACGCCTCAATAGCTCTGCGATAGAGCTCACTCCTGTGTCTCCGACTGGTGCCGTGCCTCAGCGTGTTGGGCCTGGACTGTCGAGACCGATCGGCTAGGATCCTCAAAGATCCTCCCGTCGTACAGAGTTCTCATCCCGCAGCAGCGCGTGTCAGCGTCTCAACCCAACTTCAAAATGACTGTCACCAGTGATCTGACCCCTCGTGGTCAACCGCACGCAACCATGGCTCTGGAGGAAAGGTTTGAAGTTCTCAAAGAAATCGGCGATGGTAGTTTCGGCAACGTTGTTCTTGCTCGAGTCCGGACAGCAGGCGCTAATGTGGCCCGTAGAGGCTCAGTGGTATGCTTGTCAACCTTTCAAGTCTCAGATGTGTGCTAATCCGCTTTACAGGTTGCCATCAAGTCCATGAAGAAGACATTTGACTCGCTTGCCCCATGTCTTGAGCTCAGAGAGGTCGTGTTTTTACGAACACTGCCTCCTCATCCGCATCTTGTTCCCGCACTGGACATTTTCTTGGACCCGTTTTCCAAAAAGCTACACATCGCCATGGAGTACATGGAGGGTAATCTTTATCAGTTAATGAAGGCGAGAGAGCACAAGTTTCTCGATAACGCCAGCGTCAAGAGCATTCTCTTCCAGATCATGCAAGGCCTAGAGCATATTCATTCTCACAACTTCTTCCACCGCGATATTAAGCCAGAAAACATTCTTGTTTCGACATCAGCACACCAGGATTCGTCTAATTCATTCCGACGCTATTCCGCCATGGTCACTCCGCCATCCACACCTCCCACATACACCGTTAAATTGGCCGACTTTGGCCTGGCCCGAGAGACGCATTCTAAGCTGCCTTACACGACATATGTTTCGACAAGGTGGTATCGAGCGCCCGAGGTTCTCCTACGCGCTGGAGAGTATTCAGCACCAGTAGACATTTGGGCCGTTGGCGCCATGGCCGTCGAGATTGCCACACTTAAGCCATTGTTCCCCGGTGGAAATGAGGTAGACCAGGTTTGGAGAGTTTGCGAAATCATGGGCAGCCCCGGCAACTGGTGCAACAAGGCTGGTGCTCGTGTTGGTGGTGGTGAGTGGCGTGAAGGCACCCGATTAGCCTCCAAATTAGGCTTCTCGTTTCCCAAGATGGCGCCTCACGCCATGGACACTATCCTGCAGACACCACAATGGCCAACTGCTCTGAGCCAGTTTGTGACCTGGTGCTTGATGTGGGATCCCAAGAACCGACCAACGTCGACACAATCTCTGATGCATGAATACTTTGCCGACGCCGTGGACCCGATGAGACCTAGGTCATCAGCGTCTAAAATCCTCGGGCGGAAGCAGTCTGATTTGGGTCGGAACCCAAAGGAGCCCGTTGCACCGGCACCCGTTCCGTCGTCAAAGCCTTCCTGGTTTCGTAAGTCCCTCATTGGTCGCAACGACATCCCAGAAGCTGTCGCCGTTCCCTCTCAAGCCATTGAGCCACGTCCTTCACCAGTGCAAGTCGCTGGTACCACGGATGCCGCTGCCAAGCAGCGTGTCAATGGGGCCAAGCGAAGCACTTGGACTAACGGCGTTCCCAACAACGCAGCACCAATGCCCATTTTGCCAAGCATCCGGCCTATTTCCCCCCTTTCTGACACCGTTACCGCTCGCGCCAATAACAGCCATCAAGACAGCCTTAGCCAAGAAAAGAAGAAGCTCGGTAGACAGCTGTCTGTTACATCGAGCACAAACAATTACACAGAGATGCATCGCGCGCAGGCCGAACGTGCCTTGAACGGAAACTCGGGACTTGCATCGCCACCCAACGGCCACAAGGAAAGCTTCTTCTCTCATCTCCGCAAGCGCGCGCGCCGGTTTTCAGGGCGTCATCAAACTCCCGTTTCACCCTCCTACGACGATGTGGAGGCGCAAATTGGATGTGGCCCATGGAACAGCAACAGGTCCTCCATGGTAGTTGATCAGCCGAGCCCATCTGGAAAGCCGGAAGTGTACGAATCTCTGGACAGAGCCCTCCATGATGTGCAAAACACGACCGACCCTAGGGCACCCATGCCGGTTGCTCACCAGCTTTCTTCCACCAGCAAGCTGAAGCGTCACCACTCTTTGCCGCACCAACAAGCCAGGTCAGTAGATAACTTAATTGGAGCCGCCCGTACCGGACCTATCTCGAGCCGTACCCGACGAGCCCAAGCAGCTCACGGCGTGTCACAGTACGAAGCTCCTGACGAAGAAGATGAGCTTCTTGATGAGGCGCTGTCCTCAACTCAGCGAGCAATGAAGCGCCTCGAAGGCCCCAGCAGCAGCAAACCTTTGCGGCAGTCAGCAAGCAACCTAGGATTGACTAGCCCACAACCGTATCCCAGCCCTTCGCCATCAGCCAACAGCAGTCAACTTTTGTACGGAGATGGAAACGATGTCTTAACGCCGAAGCCTCTGGACCTTGGCAAGAAAACGGCTAGTCAGTACAAATGGCCTACACCGCCATACGAAGGCGGCGAGTGGGGCGCGGCAGCATCTGCAAGCATCTGGGCCGCTGGCAACAGAATCTAGAATCGGAAAATGCATCCCAGCGGATTAACAACAACACGCACGTTTCACGGCCCAGTTGCATGTATGCCGTGCACAAAAAGTTGATGTTGGTGTGCAGTCGCCTTGCATGAAGCCTGGTGTTTTTGGTGTTGGTTTACAGCAGTCTGTCTCTCTTCACATATCCTCGAATTTAATGTCGACAAATCCATTTTTCACCCTTTATCCTTTTGGCATCTCGACTCGACCTTACAAAGATTTATTGCCCCCCCATTTCAACATCTTGCCGAACCTCTTTTGGAAGCCTAGAACATGTCGCGCCGCGTGTATCTTGCCCTCTTCCTTCCGCTATATACTGGATCATCTCTTCTTTTTTTGTCTTTCCATATTTTGAGCACCTTTTCGCACGAAATACCCCCCCCATATAGACTGAGTCAAAGGCGAGCTCGGCTCTCACCTTTTCGTTATCATCTGCTTGAAGCAAAAAAAACATGGCACCATTGCAATCTGTTGTTTCCTTTGTCAAGATCATCGCTATCGCTGGTATACCAAGAAAGAGGGGCGGTATGGAGTACTGGGCGTTCTTTTTTGTTGTTTTTCTTCTTCTTTCGTTCCCTGGGGTTGACAGTGAAGTCTTGTCTCCACGCTCTCCCCAACAAGACGACTTAAAAAAATCCAGCTGGGCATGGTGCATTTTGATGGGGAACTGGAAGTTGAGCGCGTTTGAAATGGGTTTTTTTCATACACTCTACATTTGTAAAAGCAAATCAAGCATTTCGTGTGTTTTGTTCTATTCTTTGGGCATTTCTGCTCGGCTGAAATCATGCGTTTTATATAATGAGAAGCATCGTCATTGGTTCTTTTGATTCCTTTGTCTCCTTTTGTTTTTCCCCCCTTATCTTGTTGCTCCCCGCAAATCGCTTTGGCAGAGGTGCCGAGCCTGGATAGTTTGCGATGCAACTGAGGATTGCGGGTTATATAATCACCTATTTAGTTTTTGTCTCATCTAACCCACCGCGTTGGGGGAAAGGGGAGGAACCTCGAAGACGGGATGCTCGAGGGTTTCGTGGTTAGGGACTGTATTTACCGAGGCTGAGAAAGCATTATTATAATACCATTGAATATGAAAACAAAGCAAAAGCCCGTGTACGTTCATGCTTGGTGAAGTGTATTGATGATAATGACGATGATGGATGGATGTGCATTTTGCTGGTGCCTATTCTTGGTTGTAGGGGTCTAGGCTTATATGCAGGTCTGTCGATCTATTTTTTTTTCTTCCTCTCCACCGTGGCAGTAAAGACAAAACGGACTACCATGGCGCAGAAAGAAGTTCTTTATTTACTCCATCCACGTTCAATGAAAAAAGACATGAAAGGGAGGAAGCTCACAGCGTGCTATGGTCACGTGGGGCTGGAACATTCATCACCCAGTCAGTTATAAAGTTAAGAATCGAGGAACTTTTGGGGCAGAAGAGAGGGCGTCCGGAGACATCCATGGCCCGGGATGACCCCACCACACACCCTTTGAAGTTAAAGCGGATCAAGTCACTGAGGCTGACAAGCCAAATAGGGCCATGGTCGCTGGTGATGTTGCTTGGAAACAGGCAGCAGAATAAGACAGGACTTTCGACCGTGCTGTGGGTTTTTCTCTTGTACAATGTGTCTTGATCAGGTACCTACATTAATAGATTTGTGTATTTATACATCTATATAAAATGGCTGCCTGATTTCCTGCTAGTTGTCTCTTTTAATCCCTTTCGTGGGACGGCCTATTGTTACGGGATTGAAGCGGATGAATAAGACAGGCGGCTCTGCCTACCTATGTAAGGTGGTTCTTGACATTCCTCCTCACATCCTCCCCACTCCAGATTATCAATTGTCCTGTATTCATCCATTGCTTTCCCTCCACAAGCTCACCAATAATCGTTAGCCTTACATACACTACTTATAGTAGGCTACCTACCTGGCTACCTACCTAATCTTGCCAGGTACCTACAGCGGTGTCTATATTACCTACGACTTTTCGGGGAAGCCCACGGAGCGCGGGGCACACCATCGAAACGGAAACGTCGCAAACTGGGCGACTTGAAAGCCACACACACAAATACAACGACGGTGTGGATTTTTGCTGAGATTTATTAGCGACGAGGTTGGAAAAGAAGTAAAAGCGAACAAGGGAGGGAACGAGAATTGCAGAGGACAATAGCCTTGTTGGCTAGCCGTGTGTGCTCTTTGCGATTGGAGGTGAGGCTGAGGGGGTTCGTTTCCTTGAGCGGGACAGACAGCCTTGTAGGGTTGGGAGGCGAATCCTCAACCACTCTGACTGAAGGAGGGGCACAAGGCACACTGTGCTGCGCTGTGTACACCAAAAGGCAAGACAACGACAGCGACAACGACAGAGAAGAGAACAGGGACAGCCTGCTTCAGGCATCGTGAGGTGTTTCGTTCAGCGCATTCGCCAAGGAGAGAGGCCGCAAGGGGAAAGAGAAGAGGACAGGCAGGAAGACGACTAACGATTGCGGATGATGATAGTTGGTCGGTGTGGTGGGCTGAACTGACTGGTTACTACTGCTGCTCAATTGTGTCTGAAAGGGAGGCATCGTCAGCGTCATCGGCATCGACAGAGTCTCACCTTAGTTGAAGCGCAACCCCGAGCTTCGCGCAGCACAGTTCACAAGCTATTCCATAGCTTTTCATCCAGACGAACCCTTTTGCGGCACCCCTCCACCTCACCACACACACACACACACATCCAAACTCTAACAGGAAGCCAGTTCTGGTCCATCGATCAACGGAACCCCTTCATCTCCACCTTATCAGTGATCAATTGAAAGCAAAAGAACACACAAAAAGGGGGGCTTGGCTATGCAATCACCTAACAGAAGCACAGCTAATAACACAATCACAAACACAAACACAAACACAAACACAAACACAAACACAAGCGCAAGCGAAAACACCATGAGTCTGAATCTACCTTTGCGCTCGAGCACGAGCACGAGTCGCCGTAACCAAGAGAGCCGGAGCTACTTTACGAGCTACACGCCGCCGAGCTCGACTGAGGCGATTAACGGGCCTGTTCGGGAGCCGGCTAGGGAGCAGCCGCCGATGAGTGACCGGCTGATTGTGGGTGTGGACTTTGGGACGACTTTCTCAGGGTGAGTTTGGATGTTTTTTATCTTTCACGTTGCTTTTATCTTAGTTTTCTTCTCAAACCTGATCGATATCTGGGGGGATACTTTCATGACGGCTTTAAGTTGGTTGATGATAATAATGGCGGTGGTCAAGAGCAATGTTTTCATTGGCAAGGGATCATATATATGAAAGAGACGGGGATGCTGTGACTTTGGGTTTGGCGATGAAATTCTGCTTCTCTTTTGAATGTGCTATCAACATGATATACTCATGTCTGTGGCATCTGATATCATACTCCAAGTGGAGCAAACGTTGGCATGCCCTTTGAACCAACCATGTCATCGCCACACAAATACCTAACAATCTCATAAAGCGTCGCAGCCGTCTACACATCCACACCCGACGACATTGAAATCATAAAAACCTGGCCCGGTGGCAATGGCATCACCTCCGACAAAGTCCCCACGGAAATCGCCTACGCCTACCCCGACAACAACACCGACAGCGAGCCCACAGCGAAATGGGGTTTCCAGTTCAAGCCCGACGAATCTCGCCTGCGCTGCATCAAGCTCTTCCTCGACCGCTCGCAAAAGTTGCCCTTTTACGTCAGCCCGCTCGACACGGCCGCCCAGCTCAAGCGCTTCAACAAGAACGTCGTCGACGCTGTCAGCGACTACCTGACCCAGATCTACCGCCACACCATAGACACGCTGACGCGGCGTTACGGCGAGTCCTTTATGGCATCAACAAAGGTTGAGTTTGTGCTCACCTGCCCGGCTGTGTGGAGCGACGCTGCGAAGAACACGACGCTGCAGGCTGCGGAGAGGGCTGGTATGGGGAGTCGTTCGGAGATTCAGATGATTAGTGAGCCTGAAGCTGCTGCGGTGTATACGCTCAAGGCGATTCAGCCGAATCATCTGAACATGGGGGATAACTTTATTGTCTGCGATGCAGGTGGTGGTACTGTCGAGTGAGTTGTTCTAGTTCCCTGCACCTCAAACCCCCTTTTGGTCTTTCGAACATATAAAGCATGAGAAAGATGAAAAGGAAGGAAGAAGAGAATCAAGCTAATATTCTACACCCGGCAGTCTTATTGCTTATAAAATCATGTCTCTCAAACCTCTACGGGTTGAGGAATCCGCTGTAGGCACAGGCGGGCTATGTGGGAGCGCGTTCCTCAACTATAGGTTTGAGGAACATGTCCGCGGCCGGCTGGGCCAGGCACGATTCGACGAGATGAAGACGAAAAAGGGCAAGTCCTGGCAGATGGGGCTCAAGTATTTTGAGGAGTTTGTAAAACGTAACTTTAACGAGGATGAGTTTCAGGAGGTTAATGTGCCGTACGTACTTGATCATCAACCCCCCTTGTGTGTTTCTTTGGCGATATTTTCCTTCAGCTAATCTGTTGTTTTGCACATGTAGGTTTCCAGGTCTTCCTGACGATGAGGAAGCTGGTCTCGACTCTGGTTTCCTGGTCATGAGCGCAGAGCAGATCAGGGACATCTTTGAGCCCGTGGTCAAGGAGGTGTGCGATCTAGTCAAGGGTCAGGTAGATAGCCTACGCTCCAAGGGCGGCATTGTGTCGGGCATCGTCCTCGTCGGCGGCTTCGGTCAGAGCGACTACCTTTACCGCCGACTCAAGTCACACTTCTCCAGCGCAGCGCCGCCACCATACAGCGAGCGGCCGACACACGCGAATCTCACGGCAGCGCAGGAAAATGGCTCCATTGAGGTCATGCAGCCCGTGTACGCCTGGACGGCGGTGGTAAGAGGTGCGGTATTACGAGGGTTGGAGGGCAATATGGTGATTTCACGCAAGTCGAGAATGCATTACGGGACATCGTATGCGACTGTGTATGATGAGGATAAACATTCCGTCAGCGAGCGGTATTGGTCACCGCTCTGGGAGCGATGGATGGTCTCTGATCGAATGCAATGGCACATTGACAAGGTAAGAAGATCCTTCCTCTCACATCCCTGCTACTATGATGTTCTTTTCGGAGAGCTTTCAGTCTGACAATCTCGCTTTTTATCACACCAGGGCGAAGCACTCTCTCCACTGTCCCCCATCGCATTTCACTACACGCGAAACTTCCGCCCTGGCCAGTCGCTCATCGTGACGGACGACCTCATCGCCTGCGACGCCGACGAGCCCCCCGTAGCATACACCCGGGACCTGGTACACACATGCACACTGACGACGGACCTCAACGCCGTACCACGCAGCCTCTTCACTCGGCTGACGACAACACGTGGCGTTGAGTTTGACAACCTCGACTTTACGCTCGAGATGATTGTGGACAGTGCAGGGCTTGGGTTTGAGCTTAAGGTGGATGGTGTGCGGTATGGTAGAGTAGAGGCGGAGTTTCATTAAACTATGTGCGTTTAAATGTGAGGGAGTTGGTGATGATAGGCAAAGAAATGATCGAACTATATATAGGGGTTTTTTTTTTGGCTATGGCTATCTGTGTGGAAAAGTGGCGATGATGACGGTGCATATTGTGATGGGATTTTGGATTATAGCCGAGGTTTAAATGATGAACTTGAGCATGAGATATAGGAGAATATGAAAGCAGAACAGGCATATCAATAAGAAATGGACAAGGAACGTTATTCAACTTTTTAAAAAAAAGATATTTCATTGGAGTATCAAGGAGACATGAAGAACTAATTATGATACGTTGCAGGCAGAACTACACGCTGCCCTTTTATTCCATGTGTCATAATTTCTATACATGTCTACATATCTACGCATATATGACAATGTGTATATGTGTGCGTCTGCTTCAATAATCGCGGCTAGTTTCATCATCTTGTCTTGAATATCTATTCCACCATCATAATTGTTAACACCCTGTTCATCTTTTAAGCTCGTCTTTCACTAGAAACCGCTGCAAATCTCCTCCATTATATCATGCATCCACTTCACAATGCTCCCCAAGTCGTGTTCATGACCTTTTCTTCCCCGTCGCCGCAAACATTTCTTTCCTCCGTTTCCGTTGGAGCTCCTGAATTTTCGGAGTCAGAATACTGCCCGCCTCGAGGTCTTCGCCCCAAGCGTTCCGAGGCCTTTTCCGTAGTAGGCGGTTGAAGCCATGCTCTATTCGGTTTTCAAGCTAGATAAAAAAAAAATAAGAAAGATTGTAAGTAAGAAGCTGTATCAGAATGGTGGGCATGATTTCCTGTCTGCTTGTGGTGCAATGACACACGGAAAAGGAGAAGAAGAAACAGGCAACCTTGGCTAGATAAGATCATGAATAGACTTACATTGCTGTTATACTTGAAAATTAACCAGCCTCCGAATGTCAACAGCATCGTACCACCTGCAAGTGGCATGTACCACCACCATGCGGGATTAGATTGGAGAATATCAATGTTCATGCCGAAAAGACTCTATAACAATGGGTTAGCCCAAGTGGTCACACACACAAATAACAGCCGGATTCCAGGTGTCCTTACAGCAATAAACATGAGCGGCAGGAAAACAAACTATTCAGTCACGTCATATCAGCGAGAATTTCTCAATTCTTCAAGGCACAAAAGTATGATGCCGCTTCTCAGGACATACCGTGATCCAGCTCAAGCGCTTCATGCTCATGTTATTCGAAGCGGCCTTCTGTGCTTCCGCAATAGAAGTTAGGTTAAACTCCTATACGCATGGTTAGTAAAAGTAACATGACTTAACGAGGGTAGCCACGAAAAAGCAGCATTCCCCCTTACCAATTGAATGAGCTCTTGTGTAGCAAGTGTCAAAGCTGTAATGCCCTCATCGTACTCCTCTTTCAATTTCTTGATCGCAAGCTTGAAAGGGCTCAAAACACTTTGTATCAACTGTGGCGCGTTCTGGCCCGTACAATTGCTCTCGCGAATCACAGCCCACGAGTTTTCCCCGTACGTCTCCATAAACGTCCATAACTCAGCCACCTGATGTTGGTATCGCGTTTTCAGCACATCACACAGTTGCGCATCAGACAACAGACGCCGAATCAGGCGCGGGTCTCTACCGTTGGCTTTAAGCAGCTCTGTACGCATCCCGGCCAAATGGTCCATGGCTACTTGCAAAGTGGACTCCCATTTGCTGCGAAGCTGCTTGACGAGGGGCTCAAAGAGTTCCGTGGTATATTGTGGAACCTGGGCGTATTCGGAGGTGCTAAAGAACACTCTGGAGGAGAGTGCAGCCCCCGATGTGTTTCTGTTTGGATCTGCTGTCATAATCCACAACACACCAAACGACTGCTCGAAACTGCTGAGATTGAACGTATTAGAGCTTGATAGTTCTGGCCAGTTGGGTCTATCAGGGCTCGGAAGAACAATGCTTTTTGTGATAAACGAGCATTCGACAAAATCTGCACATTAATGTTACCATTAGCCATTGGTGTCCTCTCGTTTCTCAAGCGTGAACCTTTTTGTTTTTCTTTTTTGTGCTATAAATATTGTGAGAAAATTAAGGAGGCCAAGAAACTTACATTCATTCGCGGCAGACAGAGTCAATCCCGCCAGATTGGGTACTGCGCTGGACTGGATCGCCCATACATTTTGACCTTGGTTATAGCCTTGCTGAACAAGCCGTTCTCTTTGGGAGGCGCTGAGCGAACTCCCTACTTGTTTCCTTCTCCAAAAGCGGCAACGGGGACCCGTAGGCACCGATGCAAGACAGCCACCATTCTCGAGAATGCTATTGGTGAGTGGGGAAGAAAAGCGCATGTAAGCATTTCAACAGCCATTGAATGGGGGGGGGGCTCTAAGGATGGGAGAGTGAACCACTTACAATGTGCGCTTGTGCTCAACATCTGTGGTCATAAAGCTTCGTTCATTCATCTTGAACTCGACGGCATTCGAAAAGAAGGGATAGTCTCTCTCCTGGATACTGCCTTCGGCTCGCCTCACAAGGCTTAGTTTTGGGCCCTCAACCATTTCAAGATGGGGATCTGTGCCAGGAGTCAAACGTCTCCATTCAGCAGCCTCTATGCTCTTCAGACTATCGACGCTATGTGGAAGAAGTAAGGCAGCGCTTTGGCAGTCTCGCTTCCGTACTGCTAATTCGAGTGGTGTATTGTTATCGACATCCGGTATGCTTGTCTTAGCTCCCCCAGCGAGAAGCTCTCGGACAGCGGACAGAGCCCCGGCCTCGACAGCTACATGAAGCGGAGTTCTCCCAGAAACATCAGGGCTATTGATACGCGCAACTGCCGAAGTTTGCAGCATGAGCTTCAGAGCGTCTGTGCTACCCGACATGATTGCAGCGTGTAGTAAGGATGACTTGTCATGAGGTCTTAGGTCCGTGAGGCCAGGCGCGTTGGCATCACAAAGGATACGGATAATGTCCGTCCGACCATCACGGACAGCACTATAGAGAGCCGTGCCGTATTTGCCACCTTCTATGTTGACATCTGCCCCCTGATCCAATAGTAACTGCACAATACTGGCTTGGCCGGAATGGACGGCTGCTTGTAGCGCGGTTCCATATTCTTTCTCGGCGAAGTTTATGTTCTTAACGCCTGCAGCAAGCAGAAGGCGAACGATTTCCATGTAGCCATGGCGGGCAGCAACGACAAGAGCTGTGCCGTACTGGCCACCTTTGGCATGCTTATTGATGCCGTGGCTTAGCAGAAGTTTTATAACCTCTGTGTGTCCATTGAATGCGGCGATTGAAGCCTCAAGGACGCTTTCGAACTTGCTTCCCTTGGCATTGACATCGGCCCCTTTAGAAAGCAACAGTTTGACCACTGGCGCGTCTCCCCCATACGCCGCAGCATGAAGGGCAGTTCCATAAGGCTCAGCTGTAAGTCCGATGTCAGCACCATGATGAAGGAGTGTGGTGACAGTTCCTATCCGTCCAGCAACGGACGCCGCAGCCAGAGCAGTCCCGTGCTCGCCACCCGTCGCATTAATATCAGCATGGTGATCTAAAAGCAGTCGTACCATCTCATCTTGTCCATCACTCGAAGAACCATCAGGTCCGACGGCGGCAGCTTGAAGAGCTGTGTAGAACAGGCCACCGCAAACATTGACACCAGCTCCTCTTAGGAGTAGCAGTTTCAGAGTATCAACATGTTTACTCCGCGCGGCAGCCTGGAGAGCGGGCCCATAGATGCCTTGCTGGTTGCCGTTGATGTTAGCCCCTCTATCTAGCAAGTATGCTACAGTTTCCGTTTGTCCATAGTAGGCTGCTGTTGCCAACGGGGCCTCATGTCGCGCTGTATTGGTCTGTCTCTCAAGTTTTGCGCCATGCTCGAGGAGCAAATCGATGGCCTCGTTGTGGCCTTCGCATGCAGCAGCAGCTATTGCGGTTCCATATCTTCCACCTACACTGTTCACATCCATGCCTTGAACTTGGAGCAGCCTGCGCATCATGGGCAAGTCACCCTTGTTGGCTGCGATTTTCAAGGCACTTCCATAGACACCCGCTTCCACTTTAACATCCGCTCCAAGAGCAATGAGTTGCAGCGCTAGGTTTGAATAGCCCTTGTGAATGGCAGCCTGTAGTGCACTCCCAAGCTCTCCCCCCTGCAAGGAAACATCGACACCCATGTGAACAAGATGCCAGGCTAAGTCCTCCAGTTTCAGGGAGATGGCAACTTGAAGCGCATTACCCAGATAGCCACCTCGGTTGTTAATATCAGCCCCATTTTCCAGCAGTAGATCAATCATGTCCGCTTCCCGTTGATGTTCGCTGCTGGATACTGCTCTTCCATGATTTCCAAAACACACAATCGCACATGTCAACGCGGTACCATGAATCCCACCGACGGCCTCGATATCCGCACCGTTCTTCAAGAGCAACTGAACGATGGAACTCCATCCTCCAAAAACAGCTGCTTGTAGCGCATTTCCATAGCTCCCAATTTGGGTGTTGACGGATGCTTTCTTTTCCAACAGGAGATTCACTACCTCCAGATTGCCTGCATAGGCAGCTGCTTGAAGGGGGGTCCCATATTCGCCGCCATGGGCATCAATATCTGCGCCGTGGTCGAGAAGCAAATTGACGAGAGGGATATTATCATCATAGGCGGCAATTGCAAGGGGGGTACCTTTTAGACCACCCCCAGCATTGATGTACGCCCCCCTTTCAAGGAGCAGCTTGACGGCATCTGCTTGCCCCGAGTTCACGGCACGCTGCAAAGCTGTCAAACCATCTCCAGCAAAGGCATTAACATCAGCATCGGCATCCAGTAGCAGCTGGATCGTTTCCAGCATCCCATTTTTTGCTGCTAACTCGAGCGCACTGCCCCATATGCCTCTCCGAGCGTTGATGCTAGCGCCAAGCGAAAGCAATAACTGAATGACAGATACTTGGTTCGTAAACGCAGCAGCTTGGAGGGCTGTTCCATACATGCCTTCACCGGCATGAATATCTGCACCTCGCTGAAGCAAACACTGAAGCACGTCAAGTTTGCCGCCAAAAGCAGCGGCTTGAAGGGCACCACCGTAACTGCCTCCCTGCAGGTTGATGTCAGCACCGTTATCTAGGAGAAGTTGAACACACTCCAGATGGCCGTTCTGTGAGGCAGCCTGCAGTGCACTTCCATGGTCGCCTGCGCCAGTATCAATGTCGGCCCCATTTTGGAGAAGAAAGGTAACGATATCGAGGTGGCCGTTGAACGCAGCAGCCCAAAGGGGAGGGCCTTTGAAACCTTTCCAGGTGTTGACATTAGCGCCACTGTCAACAAGAAACTGCACGACATTCAGATGGCCAGAGTAAGCGGCAGCCTGAAGAGCAGTTCCAAGTTCCCCCCCTAAAGCGTTGATGTCGCCAACTCGGCTGACTAGGTCTCGGACGATCTGAAGCTGGCCCTGAGAGGCAGCGTTGTAAAAATCCACCTCGAGCTGGGTGAGGTCATGGTGTGAGGCATGGCTAGACACTTTTTCGTCGTTGGAGCTACCAGAGGTATCTGCGTTGGTCCCGGCTTTGGTCTGGGAAGAAGTTCGCGGAGCCATCATGAGGCATGTTTAGGTCACTTCCAGTTGAGAATGTTCAGCATATGCCACTTGGGAAGTTAAGGACCATTGATATTTGTTTTTGAAGGTTTCCAAGATGTCGTCAGGTCAGGAACAATCTCCAAGCGGATGAGCGCCTAGAAGTATCGTTTCTCGTCGAGTGGTAACGGCCAAAGGATGGTCTTCTTCTCTTAGCGATTCCTCTGTCGGCGAGCTTGAGATGTTGAACAGAAATAGAGAAAGTTTCCGTCGCCATTGCAGGAAATTCCTTTTCGCTTGACCGGCCGGCCATCCATTCCTGCAGCAACGCGAGACCCCGGCAACCTAGACAGCCTTGTCCGGGCTGAATAGGGCTCGCGAGTCGAGAAGGTGGAGTTGGGGCTGGAACTGGAGTTGGAGCTGACCTGCTGCAGTGCCTGTAAGCGCCGTGGACCACCCTTTGGTACGTAATTATGCAGATAGAGGGCCCTGCGCGCCCCTATAGCCCCCTGCCATGTTGCCGCCATACATTTACCCTTGCTGAAACGCAAACATCAACAGATTCATACTTGGTAGAAGTGAAGCATAAATACTAGAGGTAGATCCGTGAAGCAGCAAAGGTTTTGAGCCTCGATATAGGAAATGATTAGCACACATGACATACTCGAAGTTTCAAGACACTGAAAAGAGAGCATCAAGGCACGGAAAGCCTACAAATCTGTCAAAACTTGGGATGCTGTCAGTTCAAACATCAATCTGCCACGGCCGCTCCCACTTTGCAATCCGCCTAGGTCTAGGCAAGCTACCAAGGTTCCAATTAGATTCCGTGGCGCTTTGGCGCCGCAGCCGCACTTGCCGCAGCCGTCGCTTTTCTCGTGCTCGCCAAGTCGCTTCGCCTAGCTCGTTTTTAGGCGCTTTATTAACCGTCATGACAGTTGGAAGGAAGGGTCATCATATGCTATGCGAATTAATACTCGTAAGATAAGGTACGGTATACATAATTAATAACACCTCTCATGAATATTGTGTACTACGTAGGCAGTCGGCCAAGCTGCTATCTCAGGATCGAAAGATGTACTTGTCAAGATGCCCTGAAAACAGAATAGAAGAAATAGATCACGAATACAAGGCCAGTAAAGCGACGTCCACATCAACCTCAAGGAATCAATGCCAGTTTCATTAATCGCCAATTGTTTTAATCACGAAAACAACGTTGTGAATATGTACAAGAAAAATTCTCGGCTAACAATAATACCACGAGCATGAACCTTGAAGCTTTGAACATGTCCACCGAAATGCAGTACAATAGGTATGTATTTATCAGGGCTGTACTTGGCTTCTACTCATTCAACTATACGGTATTGGCGGGGGCATCCCGGGCCGACAATTTCAAGACTCCACCTTGGAAAACCTTTTTCTTCTTCCGAAATCTCCCAGCCAAAACATTTCTTTCCTCTTGCCATTCAACAAACATCTTCATCCAACTCCCAACTTCTCAACCACTTCTTGCACTCACAACAGCTCTCAGAGATGATGGCGAACCATTAGCCGAGAATACACCTAGCGCAATATGACAAGCCGATTTTTATCACCCGCCTCCGATCTCTTCTCTCCCGATCCCTACGGTGATTTGTTTTGTCCACAGTGATATTTTTGTTGGCGCATTCGAAGCTTTGGCGATCCTCTCCCCCGTGGTCGCGAAAGTCAATATGAAGCCTAGAGCAATCCCCAAATACCCTGCCAAGGGTCATTCTCTGTCGTGTTACAAAGTCTCAGCGTTTAGCAATGAGGAACTTTGCGTCAAATTTTTATCAAAGAGATACATCCCAATACTTCACACCCACGTAAAGAATTCAAATGATGCAAAGCCCTTTATTGTTGTTTTCATTCACACCCGTAGCAGGAGAATTCGTAACTACTACTTGTTGGATTTGCAATCTATCTACGCCTTCTTCTTTTCCTTCTCCGACGCTTCCGTCACACCAGACTTCTTGCTGCTTGCCGAAGCGCCTGGGCTAGCTTTCATGGGCTTGTTCTTCTGCTTCCCGCTGAATACCAAGCCTACAATTCCCGTAATTAGATCTACCAGCAGAACCACCATTCCGGTGCAGGCAAGCTGCCAGGAGGCGATGCTGACGCTGCCCAGTGGCGCGCGGGGGAAGGAAATAAGCCATTCTGCGTAGTACGGAAACCAGCCGTGAGGAAGCCAGAACATGGGCTGTTGCGAATACCAGAACGGGATCAGATATTGCGGCGCTCTCGTCAACAGCATTCGGATCGCTGTGAGGTAGTTGTCAAACTTGGATCTCGAGGCTTCCATTCCCTTCTCTGTGAAATGGCCAAAAGCCGTCAGTTCCGAGTCCCAACTTTGTAGAGATGTGTCTTTTAAGGTCCCCCCTCCTCCAAGAAAAGGTGTTATATAGCGACGTACTCGTTGCCTCAAGCTGTTCAAGCAGCTTGTCGTGCTGCCTGCGAAGCTTGGCCCATTTCGCAAACTCGTCTTGGCTGCTTGTGGCGTTGAGTTCCCTCCGCGCCTTGAGATACTTGGCTTGGAGCTGCCGTTGCTCAGAGGCTGTATTTGACGTTGAGATAGGAAGGTAGTTGATGCCCGTCCACAACTATAGAAATCGTTAGCCGAAACGAAGTGCGACATAAAAAATAAAAATAAAAAAGAGAGACATCATCTCAACAGTAGATGGGCATCCCCGAGGGCTTCATACCAGGTTGTTGATCGATGAGGCACCAACAGCGTTGATGACATGCACTGCAACCTCAACGAGAAAGACAACGAGCATAAGGGAAGCCATTTTTTGTTTGAGGATATGTGAAGAGACGAGACAGTCGAAGATTCCTGGCCGCTTCAGGCTGTCTCTGTAGCTACGCCTGCTGTCCAAATGATGCGGAGAGGCCACAGCGCAATTAGATGGTGGGCGCACCACCACAGTGAGTGCTTTGGTGGGCAGCGATGTCATAACCCCGACAAATTGCATGTGGGCGATGTTATCCCCTCAACCCTGAAATGAGCTTACCCTGTATGATTTTGTGAACTCCAAAAAAAATACAGATAATCCACCCTCCAACTTCCAGATGTCCAGAGCACTCGACCAGAGTGTTAAGGAGGCGATTACAAAGGGAAATCACCAGAAAGTCTTTGAGGCCATCTCAGGTATTTTATCACAATGTTCAGCCGAGCTGTTCGAGATTGAGCTGTTGGGTCCAAGTCATGTCCTCGATCCAAACACATACTATCTACAAGACGGCAATGCTATCGCCATCCCAAAGATTCGACTAGTTCAGGCATTTCTTTTCGCACGCCGGATTCTCATAGAGCACAGAAACAAAGAGCATGATGAGAACCACGACCTTCTTCTCAAAGCAACTTCTGTCATCTTACTAATGGACCCCGAACACCTAACGGCTGCCAATACGAGAAAGCGCTTCCTTTCAGATGCAGCCGCCATGTCATATCCAGACCTTGAGGAGCGCCTCCTCAAAGAGAAGTATTATGTAGATAGTGTTCTCACTAGCCGCCTTCACCGTCATACCAAGTCACCAACACTATGGGGCCATCGACAGTGGCTGATGGAGCGCATGCGGAATCGTGGACTTTCTGTAGACCTCACCGGAGACCTTGGAAACCTCGTTTTCGTTGCTGCGGAAAGGCACCCGCGAAACTACTATGCGTGGAGTCATGCCCGGTACCTGACGGCTGTTACGCTTTTACAACCGGACTTGCAGTCAGGAAAACCCCTTTCGACGGCGGTGGAAGTATCGAAGAGGTGGTGTCTTGCACATCATAATGACGTTTCGGGATGGGCATTCCTCATGTTCTTGCTTAGTCGGTGTTCCGAGCAGGTGGCGCCCGTATTCAACGAGATTCTAAAAGTGGCCACTTCCTTTCAATGGCGCAATGAATCGGTGTGGTATTTTCTGAGGAATGTGGTGCTCCTACCAGCCATTGAAGAACACCAGCGACAAGAGTTTCATGTTGTCAGACTCGCATTGAAAAATAGTTGTGAAGAGGATGCCGATGCGCAACGAATCCTTGACCGGGCGCTGCATTGGGTCGAGAGTGTTACAAGTACTTGAGACGTGCCATTATACGAGTCAATACGAATAGTCTGTTACTAGCACTGCCGAGAAAATCCAAGCGATCAGGAATTATTCTGCGGGAATGGAGTTTTGCATTTGAGTCTGGAAATCCTTCTCGAGGCAACCAGTGTTCTGCTGGATGGGGGCATAGCCAAGACTTGACGCGCAATCGCCTGGCAGCGGCTGCTACCACCGAGAATTGCTACGTACTGAATGTAGTCCAGTTGACGGAGGGCATAGGTTGCATTGCATTGTTGCAGGTCATGACCGTGACCACGATGCCCAGCACTCCTAATCGCCAAACGGTTCGTGCCAAGAGCCCACCGCCATCTGAAGGAGACCTGGCAGGTATCGGAGAGCGACGCTCCGAGTTTCACAGTTGAACCGCCCGAGGCTGGCGTCCATGATTCAGCCTGAACCAGCCACCATAAACTTTGTTGTTGTTTAACACCGATCTGATGGGCCTGATAGCCCGCACAGCAGCCAAGATTGTTGAATACGAGGAATGCAGTACGAATGCACGCTTTTCAAACACGCTACATATTGACTGAGACGTCTCTTCAACTGCATCCCCAACGAGGCTCTGATGGGAAACGTGCAAGAGCTGTCTTGGTCATCATCTTGCATGAATCTGAGGATTTAAAGGTATTCGCCGAGGAGATATCTTCAAAAGGCAAAGGGTAGGGGCAACGGCGATGTAGTGTGGAATTTGAGTTTACCAAGTCAAGGTGGCCGGCCATACAGCGTTTATAGCCATGACTGATCTGGCTGGATACATCTTAAGCAAGATTGTAGATGCTGAAGAAGATGATGCTATTATTCTTCCCTGGCACCTGTTGGCAAATTCTTGTTCGCCAAAGCCATCTTAGGCATCAACATGGTTAATATTTCTGGCGAGAAATCATGGTTACATGACTATAGCCTACAGCAACCGGCAGAGTTACACCAGAGGTGTCTGGCCCATGTTGGCTGAGATTCGAGTCGCTATTCCAGCGTCTGTGTGTTCTCTGCGGAAGATCGGCGATGGCTGGCCATTGTGGCCTTTCGCGGTACATCCGTGGGGGACTTCCGTAGGTGCCGGACAGGCCTCGCACCAAGGAGCAATTAAAAGAGCGCACAACAATCAATGCATGATGTTCTTTTCGGAAACCCGAGACTTAGCGAGAGGTTGTTACGGTGACGCTGGAATTTAAGGTCTGTTGTCAATCAGCTCTGCCCTATTTTCGACAAGATGTCGAGACTCTTGAATGAGACTTGTAAGGAGCCGCATAAACTCAAACCCAACTTTTAGTCCACGTTGTCCATGGTGAAAAGTGAGACAGCATTGTGAGAGAATCCAGGGGCAGCAGCAAAGATGCAAGTGCCCTGGCATGGCTTCAACTAGCGCGGGGAAGTTCTAGCTCCCTTTTGATTGGAGGTCTTCAAGCAGGGTAGCCAGTTGAGGCTTGCTTGTTGGAGGCTTTGTGCTGAAATTGCGATTTCTGCCACAGCTGTTCGTTGGGGCTGCAGTTCGCACATGGTGGCGCGTAAAGCCTCGAGGCTTTTTCCAGAAGCGAGGCTGTGACATCGTTTGGTATCACAAAGCATAAATAGGTTGTACACTCATACCTCGAAGCAGTAATTACCGGACCGTACGGAGTACTTTGTACTTGCAAGACTCGGCATTGATTGTTTGGTATTGCTTTTGTTCGGAGGAGCCTGCCCAGGCTGCAACTGTCGCATGAACAGCATCCGCTTGTGGCCCAGCAGCACCCTGATCGACGCTCTTTGCCATCCAACCACTGGGCCAAGATTGGACAAGGGCGATTGAATCCCATTCGAGGCTTAAAAGCCACCCGAGACAAGGATCGCACGGAAGCTCATTGGCAGGCTCAGCTAGCGGCCCCATCACATGCAGCCGTGTCGGCGACATGGCGGAGACCCCAAGACTCGAGAAACATGGCAAATTGGCAACGCTGGTTGGCCTGGCCGGCTTTGTCTGGGTGCGAAGTTCGACTCCATCCGTTGAAGCAAGCCAACGTCGTGTTGCAGTCCATGGAGAAACGTCCAGCCAGCATAAACCCTCCCTGGAATGCAGCTCCATCCAGACCCGTATTGGGGCATATTCGCTCAGCCTGGGGCGGATGGCGTTCAGTAGCCGCCTGTTTTTGGGGGAATCGATTGCTGGGCGCGATAGAGAACACTGAACAAACCAAGGTTGGCCAAGGCCTTTCATTGCTTTGGCAGCGTCAAACTCAGCATGTTGATTCGAGCAGCTCTGTGTGGGCGGTCGACAGCGATGGGGGCCAGATTTTCAACTCATCTCCAAACTGGAAACCAGACGAACAGTGGGGGGGGGGGGAAGCTCTGGGCAGCAGGGACAGAGGCGACAGAGGCTAGAGGGCCCCCTTGGCACTAGCCATCGCTCCCTACACTCGCTCCCCAGGCGACCTACAGTGGGCGTACGGTGCAGGTCGTAGCGCTGGAGAACACCCCAACATGGAAGTTTACAGTGCCGGGCCAGGGGGGATGCGGCTTCGAGAGCTTCCTGTGCTGGAGGATCTGCTGGAGGAGCAGCTCCGAAGCCACCCCTGTATTAATAGCCCACCTACCATATTACTTCTTTCCCACCCGCGCCTCCACCCCCGATCCCGTGTCCATCCTCATCCATCTCCGTGCATTACGGAGTTGCCTCTTCTCGTCTCTCTTTGCACCTCAGCATCTTTGTCCTCGGCTTCTATCTGCCGCAATTGTTTGTTCTTGATCTGCTTAATTTCTAAATCTTTCTTTTACGGGCATATCATTGGGATTATCGAGCGCGTCTGCGTCCCTGGACGACTTTTTTCTTCTTGTCCTGGCTTCGCATCTTGGTCATTTTTCAACTGTTGCTTTTCAACGCATCCAATCCTCATATCCAGCGACGTTTCCGTTACCATTCAGCGCCATCAATCCATCGTTTCGTGTCGAGGGATCCCTACGTTGGCCAGCAATGTTGCCTCGCACTCCCTAATCTTATAATCCCACACACTGCACCTCACTGCTCTCGGCCGCCGAATCGATCGACAGTTCTACAATCGTCAACCCCTTTTTGTAGCACAAGCATCGCATACACCGAAGCCAATCCACCCTCAGTTGCGTCTTTCTTGAATTGACGACATCCAATCCTCGGCCAAGCAAAAATTGCGCACGTCGGCGTACAGGCAACAGAGAAGGAAGATTGAGAAGCACTCAGCATGCGTTCAACGATACTGTTAGCACAGCTCGCGCTGTGGACATCAGGCTCTCACGCCTTCTTTCCGTACTTCCCATCATGGGTTCAGGAACTTGAGGAACGTGACTTGAGCGAGACGAGGAGAAGCGTGGACGGTGTCAGTTTTGAGATGAAACAGAGGGCAACCAATGTGAGATTTGATTCCATTGCGTTTCCACGCCCATGTACTGTTCGAATGCAACCTCATGCTAACGTTTCTCAAATAGCTCGGTGCATCCCCGGCGGAGAAGGCTGCATGGCAAGCTGCATTTCTAACGGGCAAATACGCCAAGAAGGGACCCAAGAAAATTGCTACTGGTAGCGTTGGCGCGCTTTCCAAAAGGAAAAACCAGTATAACATCATGGAGGCGAATGATCCAAGCGAGGAAAAGGCTGCTGGCATCCACCAGGATGGTACCGATTACTCGTACTTTGTCCAGGCTGAGGTTGGCTCCAACGGCAAGAAGATGTACATGCTGGTGGACACAGGTGCTGGATCAAGCTGGGTTATGGGTTCCAAGTGTACCACAAAGTCATGCTTGATGCACAACTCGTTCGGACCCGACGACTCGAGCACCCTGGACGCTACCGGCAAGGACTTCAGCGTCACCTATGGCTCTGGATCTGTTTCCGGCACCTTGGCCACGGACACAATCAAGATCGCAGGCATGAGCCTCAAGTACCAATTTGGCCTGACCACCGACACGTCTGATAACTTTGTCCACTTTGCATTTGACGGCATACTTGGTCTTTCTATGAACGAAGGATCCAACGAAAACTTCTTGGTGGCCCTAAAAGAAAACAGCCTGGTGGAAAAGAACATGTTCAGTATTGCGTTGAACCGAGCCATTGATGGCAGCAACACGGGTGAAATCAAATTTGGCTCGACCAACCCGGACAAGTATACTGGCGACATTACATACACGCCGACCACGAGCAAGGGCGATTGGTCTATCCCCTTGGACAACCTGAGCTTTGAAGGGAAGAAAGCAGGCGTCGGCGGCATGCGTGCCTACATCGATACTGGCACTTCGTACATTTTCACAACTGAGACGGCAGCCAAGTCCGTGCACGCCATTATCCCTGGTGCCGCGAGTGCAGATGGTGTCACTTACACAGTTCCTTGTGACACCAAAAAGCCTCTTGTTCTGACCTTTTCGGGTGTTGACTTTCCCATCTCCCACAAAGATTGGATTGCTCCCAAGGATAATGAGGGCAGATGCACTAGCAACATCTACGGGTATGAGGTGGTTGAAGGCGGCTGGCTGTTGGGTGACACGTTTCTCAAAAACGTGTATGCTGTCTTTGACAAGGATCAGAAAAGAATTGGTAAGTTGCACAGAGGAGGCACACCTCCTGGCATATTCACGCACACATGGGCTAACCTTGAGATTCTACAGGATTCGCGACCTTGGCCGCTTCAGGCTCTGGCTCTTCCGATTCTTCATCCACAAGCAGCACGAAGACGGCGAAGCCAGCAACTGGCACCGCGACCACTTTCATTACCGAAGTAACTTCCGTCAATGACGGAACATCTACAACCAATCCTCCCCCTCTTGGACTCACCGGCCCCAAGACGACCGGCACTGGCGTCCCAGAAACTACCGACTCATCCGACAAAGATTCATCAGCCTCGGGCACATTCTTGCAGTCCAGCAAGGTTGCCCCCCTCATGTGCATACTCTCATTGCTTATAATGCTCACGTAGAGCTCATTGTCACTTTTTTATTACCCTCATTTGCTGTTTAGCGTTTCGAATTTCTCATCGTGGCGATGCTCCTTTTTTATATTTTACATATATATACCTTCCTTCTTTCAAACGCCGTCGCGTTTTCTCGCAGCCGCAACGATGCTGCAACCACCATTCATTTTATTTTAGAAAGCTTTAGAGCGGGATTTTATTTTATACTGGGTGATACATACGGAGTTGTATAACGGACATATACGCACAGAGGGCACTTCGTACATACGGGAGAACAATCACGTTGGTGCATGACATCTGATGGTGGAGGTGGAAAGGTCAGACATGTGTTTCTTGGCTACTACCCAGATGGTAGTTGGATGGGGTATTTAGTGTGGCAAGCATGTCCATCAACATAGCCTAGGGATTTATGTGTATACAATTCAATGGCGACATGTAATCTTGAGATGCTTTCCTGATGATTTTTATGTGTGACTCTGTTCCTGTTTTGGTCTGAAGGTGAAGGTGGATGTGCTGTGTTGTAGTGTCAGGGAGAAGGAATCCCTTGCTGAGTTGTGGGATTTCTTCCCCATAGGGTTTTCGCCTGCAATATTTGGATGATGATTATGGTATAACACTAGCTATGCTATGCTGACAAGCTTGTTACTGTTCACAATGTCGGCATTTAGAGATACCATCGGCTGATGTACACACAATGTCATCTCGCCGCATCATGGGGTCATCGCATCTTGTACGATCTGTGAAGACGGTGTCTACAGATACAGTGCCCATTGTAATCCTACAGCGTCGTTGGATATATACCTTATAATAACATGTCATCCAACAGGATTTCAAAAGGATTCAATCATTCGTTGCCCCCTTTTGTCGGTTCGATGCTGAAAGTGGATTTTGCTAGGTGGATATTTGGTGGATTCAATGTGGATGCCCGCTGTGGACATTCGCTTCACCCCCTGCCTTAGTAGCCTGGAAGCTGTGAAATGACGCTAAGCCAGTCCGGTTCGCACGCGCGGGCCGGGCGAAGCAACACTTCCCAGCTTGTCGATAATACTGTCAGCAGGCTATTGATGAATGGAACATGGAAGGAAAGACACGTAGGGGCCTTGAGGGCCTATGACCGCAGTAGGCCGCCTGTAAGCAGGCGTCGTGCGCCACTGCAGGGTGCACCTGTACAGCAAGCATTGGGAATCCGACAACGTCCCTCCCTGGGCAGTGCCGAGTCTGAAACGACACTCTCACCAATCCAACAACTTGCGACTCTGAATATTCTTGCAACGGGCAAGCGAGGGGATTTACCACGGGCATCTGCAAAAGGGTGCTTTCCACTCGTTTTACCTCTAATTTTTTCGTTATTCTTCATATTCATTCCTCTCTTTCCCCCTTCTCCGGTGTTTCCCCTTTTGCTTCGCTTTCCAAGTCATTCTTACACTACATCTTGTTAAGATAACTCTTTTTATTTTTATTTTTGGTTGGAGAGCGAACATGTCCTGGTGAGAAACGGGCCGCCAAAACAACAAACTAATCCTCCCTCCTTCTCTTGTGATCATGACACAGGCTGGCAAGCATGGCGAGGCGATGCGACACGAAGAGGGCCGCGGGCTGCTAGCTGGCGACCACGATCATGACCACGACCACGACGCAGATGTATTCGACGATCTCCCGAAGACGCCGCGGACGCCCGGCCGAGTCCAATTCGACTTGACACCATATATACACCGCATCAGCAACGGGTCTACGGGTGGGCGGCCGTCCATGTCGTCCATGTCGTCGCGGGATGATGGTTTTGATGTGGATATGGAGGATCCGGCGTCCATGATGGGCCGCGACTCGCATCGCGTGCCGTTGCTGACGGACCTCGAAGCGCCGAGCGTCACCGTTGCCAATGCCATCGGCGGTGACGATAACGACGGGGAACACGACGCCGACTGGGCAGAGGCTGAGCTGCGACGACCCAAGTCCGGTCTCAACGCCGCCTTTATGAACATGGCAAACTCCATTATCGGCGCGGGCATCATCGGCCAGCCCTACGCCATGCGTCAAGCCGGCCTGCTCGCAGGCGTCGCCCTACTCATCGCCCTAACCGCCGTCGTCGACTGGACCATCTGCCTCATCGTCATCAACAGCAAGCTCAGCGGCACGAGCAGCTTCCAGGGCACTGTCGCCCACTGCTTCGGCCGGCCGGGGCTCATCGCCATCAGCGCCGCCCAATGGCTCTTTGCGTTTGGCGGGATGGTGGCCTTTGGCGTCATTGTTGGTGATACGATCCCGCACGTGCTGGTGGCGGTTTGGCCTGGGCTGACGGATGTGCCTGTGTTGGGGCTGTTGGCTGATCGGAGGGTTGCGATTGTGGTATTTGTGATGGGTGTGAGCTTTCCGCTGACGCTGTATCGCGATATTGCAAAGGTGAGCTTTTGGGTTCCTTCTGCTTTGGCTTGATTTTAGACGGTGCAAGTGACAACACTTGAATCTAGGAGATGGTGGCTAATGAGCTTTTGTTGGATGTAGCTGGCGAAAGCGAGCACGCTCGCACTTATCGGCATGTTGATCATTGTTGTTACAGTCATTGTACAGGGATTTTTGGTTCCAGCTTCGGAGAAGGGCTCGTTCAACACGCCTCTTTTGACCATCAATGGGGGCATCTTCCAAGCCATTGGCGTTATATCATTTGGTATGGCCGTTTCCCTGCACTGGAGCTTTGCTGCTTATATTCTTCCTGTCCCTCGCAATTTGCACCAGGCTGACCGTATTCTCCATTTAGCATTCGTCTGCCACCACAACTCGCTCCTCATCTACGGCTCCCTCAAAACCCCCACCATCGACAACTTCTCCCGTGTAACACACTACTCGACCGGCATCTCAATGCTGGCGTGCCTGATCCTCGCGGTGGCAGGCTTCTTGACATTTGGCGATGCCACGCAAGCGAATATCCTTAATAACTTCTCATCGGACAACACAATGGTCAACATTGCGCGCCTCTGCTTTGGCCTCAACATGCTGACGACGCTGCCGCTCGAAGGGTTTGTGTGCCGCGAGGTGATGCTGACGTACTTTTATCCGGACGCACCGTTCAACATGCGGCGCCACGTCATCTTCAGCACGGGCATTGTTGTCGCCGCTACGGCCTTGAGCCTGACGACGTGTGACCTGGGGATTGTGTTTGAGCTGGTGGGCGCGACGAGTGCCGTGGCCATGGCGTATATCCTGCCGCCCATGTGCTACATCAAGCTGACGACGAGGAGCTGGCGGACATATATGGCTTATGCGGTGGTGGTCTTTGGGATTGCTGTTATGATCATTAGCGTTGTCCAGGCGGGGAGTAAGATTATTCATGGTCAGTTTTGTTTACGCTCCCTTTCTTTTTTTATTCCATCTTTGGGAGTTCTCTTTTATTACCCTAATATGAAGAACGATTCGACTAACAAATGTATGATGCAGGCTCCGACAGTCAGGCTACCTGTTCCTAAAGTGGACTTGTACTTTCCCCTAATGAAAAAAATGGTGTTATTATTTGTTATTACTGCTGTAGAATTACTTACATGGGAACAAGCGTTAAAAGCCTTACAATAAACATTTTTCGTTTTTGCTGCTCGGCGTGGCTACAACGATGTGATGGCTGAAGGGGAATCTCTGAGATGAACTGCATCCTCTTTCTCTCCCCTCACTTATCAAGGGGCAACTTGCAAAGGCTGAGTTCAAAGATTCAGTATACTGTTCTGTTTTATGGGGACAGACTTGCTCTACCTGGCGCACAACCTGTGAAGGATTTGTTGTATATTTATTATGAATATCGGAGGGGGGTTTTTGGGCACTTGGACTTTTGAGATGTTCTTGAGGACCATGCATACCTACGAGGAATGTTTTTTCTGCGTCGAGAATGACCGTTTTTATTGTCAAATGGCTATGATAAATTAGAGGGGATATAAATTATATATATCTGAATAAACAGACTTACTACAATATGTAGTGAGATGTCATCTTGGCTATGTTATCAAAGGAGCGTTTGTACACTGAGACTTGTAATACTGCAAACATGAGTCTTGCTGTCTTCATCAAGTAAACTTATCTTGGACAAGTAGTTGACAACTTGTTATCAGAAACTGTCATGTATTGTACTTGCTCCCTTGGCCTGTTTTCGTTCTTCGTGCTTTTTTGTAGTCATGTAGACATTTCGTGCTCTACCTGGCCTGTGTTTGTGCATTTTGCCACTGCCAACTCTTTGATGGTTCCTCATGTGGTCCCCTATCTTTAGAGCCTTTGACCCAATCGGCGTGCTCCGTCATGCCCCCTAAAAACCAAGGTCCCGTGGGAGGATCTACCGCCAACACATCAATTTCCCCCCCAAAAAAGGCACACTTTACAAGGAGTCACGCGGGGGATGGTACGATCGATACTTGTTAGACATGATAAGACAGGATGGGTTCTGTTGAGATTTTGTTTATTATGCGTGTGTTTTGTCTGTTTATTGAAGTCGGGAAGAAGGCGTTGAAACCATAATATGGCGAAACATAGGCACTACTCATCAGGCACTTAACATCTATATCAAAGATACTCCTAGTCGTCTGCCTACTAGGTATCTGCACTGCATGTCTGACAGTTCATCAATGCATGTCACGATGGCTCCCAGTATGATTCACTGCCACTTCACGCATTCTTTGCCACCCAAGGACTGTTGCCTCAAACATGCCCCTCTTACATCAATCACATCCTCATATCCACCCCGCGCCCCCTCACTCCCACCCCCACCTCGCCTTGCTCACAACTCCAAAGAACAGGGCTGTTCCCAAGCACAGTATTGTTACTAGGTAGGTAGCTTTCAAGCCGACCAAGAAAAAGCTCTACTTGATACCTGCTAACTTCAACTAACTTACCCATCTAGGCAAAGCAAAGTGGGACATCCCATCTTGCTAGACGCTGGGCCGCAAGTCCAGCCTGTCATAGCCCGGGGATTAACAAGCTCCGCCCGGGGTCTTTTCAGCAAAAGCACCAACAAGTGGGATTTGTTAAACTTACCCCGATCATTGAACCAGTGACAAGACATCCTTTATTGAGAAGGGGGGCGTAAACGCCTAAGCTTATCACAAGATGTCTGGCGTCAAAGGGGGGGGGGGGTCTAGGCGTCGGGCTATCGGAGGCGCGGGATCAGCCAGCCAGACCACCACAGCCCAAGTTATCAAGGCATGACAGTCCTATCATCCCCAAAGAAGCGGGCAGAGATCCATAATCTCCATACTATAGAAGCTACTTTCAACGTTACTCTGCTTATACACACAGTACCTACTTACCTACCTTGCTATCCAATACAGCCTTGCCGAGCAGGCAACTGAATGACCCCGCTTCAAAGAAACTAGATAAAGACCCTGAGCTATCCTCCCCTCCTTCTCCATCTCCTCCATCACCAAACATATTCCAACAAACTCTCAACATCCAAAACTTTTCCACTCCCAAATTCCTCCCGTCAAAAAAGGATTCGCTCTTCTTCTTCAAAAATGACCCCCACCAACCCCCACACTGCCTGCCCCAAGTGCAGCGCCAGCATCGACAGCGGCTCCAAGTCATGCAGCAGCTGCGGCGCCGTACGTTCCCCCCTTCAATTATGAAAATCCTACAGAACTTCAAACACTGACTTGGAACTGTTTTTCTCCCAATATAGAGCTGCCCAAACTAAGTTTCACATTATAATGAGATGTCTTTTCCAAGTTCTAGGGGACAGGCCCCATGGCGCGTATAAAGGGATGGTGGGAGGGAGATGATATAAGAGCAGTCAGGATGACGGAGCAGGAAGATCTTCATCTTTGGTGCATTTCGTTGAGAAATAGGGACGCCCTGGGTTCTGAAGGATGATAAATTCATTCATCAGTTATCCAGAGACTCATCCATCATACATCTAGCTATATTCTAGCAAATCAAATCATGCAAACCAAACATCTCGTAGTACCTAGTAAATAACACCCTTCATTTCTTCTTCAATTTGGAATTGTGATCCGCAGCCTCTACAATCCATGGTAATTAGCAGCTGATCTAAATGGGTTGTTTGCAGTGAGCAAAGCATCATGGAGCTCTTCAACGTAGTTTCGTAATAATCAACCAACACCTCACATTGTATCGACACATTTTTTATTATGCTTCAACTGCTCGCTTCAAGTAAAACATCATAGCTAAGAAGTAATAACCCTCGAGACTTCAATATGAAAATGCAACCATCTATGATGTACCCACTGCTAGACTGCTGAGTCCCGTTGCCGTCCAAGTGCGACAAATCCACAAGTGTGTACATCACGAATCTGCCACCACTAAATAGGCATCCTGAGCATCTTGGCTTTCACTTCTCAACATTCTCACCACGCTGCACAACTTTAAAATATCATGTCCGTCCCCTACGCTCCTGAGACTACCAACTTCAGCCCTTAGCAAGAAACAATAGGGAACCCATCATGCATCAGGCCCTTTGTCCCGGATAATAATAGTGGGACAATGCATAAGGGCAATGTGCCAGCCTGTCCGTCGACATGTTATTGGCACAAGACGAAAGACTAGATCCATTTCCCGCTGTACTGATCAAAAGAAGACGATGCATTCCGGGAAACCACCGTCTCGACGAGGTACTGGTATTCCAGCCGACGGAACAAGACACAAAAAAAATGAGACGATATCAAACTCCATATTCCGACAACCTTTGCAAGGAGGAAACCGCGCCGTCACAGCCATCACCATCCATTGCCATTCAAACAGTCAAGCACAATTCCGCCAGGGGCGATGATGGAAATACAAGACTGGAGAGACTAAGAGGACCAGTGATTGAGTGTTCGGTGTAGGTGGGTTCGTGGGAGAAATTACAGAACCAGGCACTTCTTGCCTTTGCTCTTGCGGTTGGATCGCGACATGAGGGCAGCACGAGTAGCGTGCTCAAACACATCGTGAACACCAGCCCCGGTCCTGGCTGAGCATTCAATGTACTTGTAAGCACCAATCTTCTTCGCAACGGCCTCGCCCTATTAAGTTCAAGTAAAAAATGTGTTAGCTTTTGCATGTTCAAGTGTGTACAGCTTCATTTCGCCATGACGCCCCAAGGTTGCGCGGGAGTAGAGCCAAGTTCATAGCAGCTGTACTTACTTCTTGTTGCTCCACAGGCCTCTGGTTGGTGGCCTTCAATGCATCGATCGTCGTGGGGTCGCCTCGCAAATCCACCTTGCATCCGACAAGAACAATAGGAAGGCCTTGGCAGAAATGCACAACTTCCGAGATCCACTGCATCAACATCACGGTTAGCAGTCATGAACGGCCGAGGAGGAAAAGTGGTTCACATGCCTTCTCCAACACGTTATCCAGGGAATCAGGAGAGTCGATAGCGAAGCAGATGAGAATGACGTGCGAGTCGGGGTAGGACAGCGGGCGGAGACGGTCGTAATCTTCCTGACCAGCCGTATCCCAGAGGGCTAGCTCAACCTGCTTGTTGTCCACCTGAACGTCGGCAACATAGTTCTCAAAGACAGTGGGGACGTAGACCTATAAGGGGGAAAAGGTGTTAGCAAATGACGGAGAGTCACATGTGAGCCAAATCGACGAGAGAATGTGTGAGTAAGCTTCAACTGGCCGCCAATGATCTGCCTCGAGTACCGAAGAGTCGTAAATAGATACGAGAGGGCTATATGCCATCTCGATGCCCGTAGTTAGGTGTGATACGAGGATCAACTTTGGCCGTCATTGATGGCGGAAAGAAGCTGCCTATGGGTAGGCTCAAATATCAAGCTAACAAGGGTATACAGCTATAAGGTCTTCACTTCGCTTCTCGACTTGTGAGCGTCCGATAACAGGAATGGATTCAGCCACGGGCGACGAGTGCTGTCTTTGGTCCAACCAGGCTAGTGCATAGCACCGACTACAACACAACGATCGAGCCACGAAAGGAGAAGCGGCAGCCTAGCACAGGATTGGCAGAGACCTGTTATCCTGTACTGGGTCGACCCCCCAAAAAATTGGATTGATTTATAGATAAGTGTGGTGTCGGTCGGCCGAGCGAAAGACGCGGAATTGCATGTGATATCGGACCATCGATCGCGAATAGAGAAAGCGATATTGGCTTGAATTGCAGACGCTCAGACTGAATCGAAGTATGCATTGTGGTTGACGCATCATCCGTGGGGCAACGGCTTCCAGGTCTGGCGTGGGGAAAATGAAGGCGGAGACCGGTGTGATGGAGTTGGGAAGCGGAGAAATAGGGGGATATGGGAAGTCATACCTCAGGGAAAGCGCCCTTGGAGAAAACACTGGTGATCGAGTTAGCCGGAAGATTCGAAGATGAAGCAGAGAGCGATGCATGCGTGCCATGCCGTAAAGCGGGCTGGGATGTGGACACTTGAAGCACTGGACTATCATCACCACTCACATCAACAAACAGGTTTTACCGCAGGCACCGTCGCCGACGATGACGAGCTTTCGGCGGATTTCAGCCATGGTGATTATAGTAAGGCGAGCAGCGGTTTGGTAGCTAAGGCGGATGAAAAGACGTTGGATAAGTCGGGTGTTGGTTGGTAGATGGCGGTTGAGATGGGATGGAGGATGAAAGGCGAACGTTCAGAAGGGGTTTGTAGCAGAAGAGAAGACGCTGGGCTAGCTGGCCACGCTTTTGGCTGACGTTCCCTTGGGGGGGGGAGGGCCGACTAGGACTGGGGGAGCTGCTAGGCGGAGCAATGCCATTGGGGCGAAGTCCCTAATACCCAGGTCCTACCACCAGGTGGTACCTGTACAGGCAGACGCACAGGGGACGGTTAGTGCCTGTACAGCTAGAGGCAGACCCATTGGCAGCGGGCAGCTGGGACCAGCAAGTACCATCTAGCCCAAAACAGGTGCAAAGGATACCTCTATGAGGTCTGCGCTCACTACGAGGCTGATAGTTGACTCTAATGAGCACAAGCAACCTGGAACAACTCGCACCTTACCCAGCGCGTCCTGAGGCAGCCAACAAGGTCCAAGCTCCGGGACTTGTCACAGGCCAACGAGCACTACCTACTAGTACTAAAGGCTACGAGTACGAAGCAAGTCGCCTACCCCAAGAAGAGAGAGAAGAGGGGCTGGCAATGGGGCTGGCTGTCTACACACGTTAGCTGGGGCTAGATGGTCGGTTTCTGGTGGCCATGGCGTGCGTGCAGCGGCCGGAGGCAACCGTTCAGCTTCCCCAAGGCCCTGGCAGTTGGCTGGCCGTTGCTGTTCTGGCCCATCCCTCCGCCCATGCCGTGATTGCTGTGGCGGTCGCGGTGGTTGGTGTTGCTGTGGTGCTGTTTCTATAGGGACTGACCTCCTATCTCCTACTGTACGATAGCCTGTAGTATGGAGTACTTTGGATGGAGCAAAGCGTTAGTACCTTCTACCTCTGTACCTGCTTGCACTCCAACGTCGAATGTGGTTTGTTTGTGAACACGAGGGCATAGAACTTATGTACCTGCAAACAAATACATTCAAAGCAGAATGCAACAACAAAAAAAATATTAAGATATTCTCAAGTACTCCTGCATACGGAGTTGATGTAAGAATGCCAGCATAATTGTGTCCAAGACCGATTTCTAGTTGTGTGTCGATAGCAAACGGGTGTTATCCAAGTCAGCAGACCTCATTTTATGCATACCACCAGCATTATCGCATTTAGCAGCTACTTCAAATGGGCAATACCTGCCCGAGACTACCTTATTGTTGAACGAACCAAACAAGCTGGAATGTGTTTTTGATTGATTAACCGGCAGTCCTCTTGTAGCACAGCAAGGGATCGGCATGACACCGGATTATTCCTGGTTGCTAGGGAACCTACCTACTACCTACGTAATTACCGGGTATTAGATGGTCAGGGACTTGCTGTGCAAGCAAATTAAGTCCTGCCTCAAGCCTGGACATGATCTCTGAACTGTTTGGTTTTGGGATGTGTTGGTCAATTGGCCTAGCAACAAGCCTGCTTGCCTGCCTGGAATGCCCACGGCGTGTCGTCAATCACGGTGCAGATACGTGTAGATCAACTGTAACATGGTGATGAATTTGATGTGACGTACCTGGGCGACATGTGAAAGAGCAGGATTCGATGCTTATCATCATTAGAGCTCCCGATGTCCACGTCTCTCCGATCCGAGCCCACTGTAGTCTACTTTGTTAGGCCAATACCGTTGCACTAAACAAATGTGCTATATGCTGATACTACTGATCAATGACGAGACACCTGCTTGTCCGTGTTCGGAGCTCACCAAGGTGAACCATTCTTATCATGGCTCGCACCTACGATTGGATGACTTAGGCCTTTCATGGCTTAGCCCACACGCTCGTATTAACAACCCTCGCAGACCCTCCCCCTCGTCTTGTTGGGGATGATGGCGCCGTTCTGCAAGAGCAGACCCTCGTACGTAACTCCACATGACTCTATCTGCCGTAGTGCAGAGCGTTATTGCTGATACACTTACTTTGTCCATGGGAGTCGAGGTTCCAGGCCACGGGTAACACTACGCATGCGGTGGAGCGGGTTTGGCGTCTGGCATCTGAACGTGACTGGACAGAGAGTTCCCCCATTAAACAAGCTATCCTTACAAGCTGCTCACTCTGGTGGCTATGCTGAGCTCCCGAGTCCTACATCGATGACGCCTGTCTAGGACTTTGCCCGTTGCCAGTAGGCTGATGAAGAGGCCTGGCGTCGAAGACCAAACTGGTTCTTTGACAGAGATCTATGCTACCTACTATCTCATTGACTGCCTGTAGGAAGTAATAGCTGCCTCCTGTTAGCTGCCTGGAAAGTAGCCCATGTGAGCCGTTGGCATCGGACCGTTGGAAAGTCATTTTGCATTGCTGGTCTGAGCCACAGTGGGACCTAGGAGGACTAGAACTTCAGCTTCTAGAGGCAATATCGGCCTGATTCCAAAAAGACAAGAACCCAGCCTCTGGTGCTGTATCTCTACGAAAATGCAGAAACCATGTACTCTGCCCAGCTCAGAGCAAGTATGTGATTGCAGCCGTGATGCTGCTCTAGTCTAGAACATACGTTGGACTTGAGTTGGAACACACCAGGGTTAGGGTTGACCAATATGCGTACCCCACACAGTGCATTTTCACAGTGCAAATCAAGATCAGTTGTCCCTATGCCATACTGCTGCACCGGCTTGTTCCGTTGTGGATTAGCTGTTCCGGCCGAGAATTTCCCATTTTCAGTGAAGCATCAATTGACACCGAAAGACATCGTCAACGCGCCTCACCCGAACCTACGGCGCCCGCAACATCCCCTCGCATTCTCAATGTGCTGAAGCGACAAATCAAAACACTATCTTGGTCAACAATTGGTCCATAGCCGCGATGCAGAAGCTCGTAAAGCGAGCTGCCCAGGCTCAGCGCCAGGCATCCCGCCGCTCCAAGCAGCAGATGGACCGGGAGAATATCGACCACAAGCTTCGAAACCGCCAGGCTATGCGGAGTGCAGTCGCAGAAGTCCGACAGAACTTGAAGGATGCGCGCCAGGCGCGGAAAGAGGACTGGGAGCTGGGACCTCTGGCGCCGAAGCGTGATTTGGGCTTCAACAACTACGGAGCCTTCAAGGAGAATGTGCGGCAGGATTGGACGAACTACGGACTTTATCAGGCCCACCCCAAGCTTATTGAGCAAAGGTGTGCTTGGGCGGGCGGTGTCAAGCAACTGAACCTTGCACCTGGAGATCGAGTCGTTATTCGGGACGGCCCAGACACCGGCAAGATTGATCATATCAAATCGGTGCAGCCTCAGAATGGTACCGTGACGTTGGCGAATTGTCATAGGGTATGTTGGAAGAAATGTCCCTCCGAAATGGAGACATTGTCACTAACGTAACTTACCATCTAGGCCCTTGCTGTCGGCATGTTCGATCAACAGGGCAATACCCAACCCATGCCTTTATCGGTCGCTTCGATCCGCCTCGTCTACCCCATAACCAACCCTGAGACGGGTGTTACTCGAGATACCATTATCAACCAGCTCAAGGCTGTCCCACCAAATATGCAGTCACCAAACATGTCTCTTGATCGCTGGCAGTACGGCAAGAAGTGGGATAGAGTAGTTCCGGGGATCAACGTTGCGATTCCCTGGCCAGAAGTCGAAGTTCCAGAATTTGAAACCACGGCAGCAGACACTGTTCGTGAGCAGGTCGAAGATCGAACATTTTACTATAGCCTTCTATCGCCCCCGATGCCCGGCCAAGTTATCGACGAACTGCGTAACAAGTACTCGAGGTTCCGAACTAGACACGAGGCTTCGTACATTGAGAGAAAGGAAGCTGCAGAGGCTGCAAAGAAGGGACACGTGGAAGCCATCAAATCGATGCAGACACCGCTGGATGAGTTCCACGAGATGAACAAAGCAATTCGTGAGGCTCGTGGAGAGCCTGAGCTTAGCGAGGAGATGCTGGAGAAGCTGGGCGAGTACATGGCGAAGAAGAAGGCTGCCGCCTTGGTTGATGCGGGTGTGAGTGAGGTCTCAGGCGCTGTTCCTACACAAGCACAAAGCCCTCCATCATAACTCACGAGCTTCTATCAAAAACGAATCGGGACAGATTTTTCCACATGTTTGCTCACTACGACGAATGACGCCTTAGCCACCCTCGCCAGGGAGGCATGTAATAGACATGTGCACACTACTACTGTACATAAAAAAGAGAACAAATACCAAAGCATTATTTTCCAATCATGGCATAATTTAGAACCTCACGGCCACCTGTACTTGGAGGCAGATAACACCACCCAGCCAGCACAGGGCCGTATCCCTTTTTTGCCGTAAACCTTATGTGGTGTTGTACGAGCAAGCTCCACCCGCCATGTCTGAGATCGATAAGCAGAGCCTATGGCCGGTTAATCAGCGTATTCCTGAATCCACCTCACGGGCTATTCCGACAGACTGCAGGACATTCCTATACCAGTAAGCACAAATTAGGTTATCGTGACGTTGTGACTTACACTGCCCGAAGGAAGCAGCTCTCCAAGCTTAGCTAGCTCGCCCCTCCTTTGCTAGCAACCAACCCCTCGTCCGTTAGGCCCAAGCCTTGTCTCCATTTTCTACCAGAATCATTACACAGCTTAGTCTTCTTGTTCCTTTGCAAGATCTGACTGCCTTCGTTGCCAGGGGAGCTGTCTTTTGGAATATTTGAGAATATTTTCGTTTCAAGATGTCGCATTCTCACGAGGGTGCATCCCACTCGCATGCGGGATTCTCGGCTCAGGAACATGGCCACTCGCACGAGATTCTTGATGGCCCTGGGAGCTACGTCGGCCGTGAAATGCCCATTGTCGAGGGCCGTAACTGGTCAGAGCGGGCGTTTACTATTGGAATCGGCGGGTGAGTCCATGGAATCCAGAAATTGTATTCTCAATAACCCCTTGGGCTGTATCATCTCCCAGCTCGAGATGCCCAAGCTGTACCAAACTCGAAAAGCTAACCATGTCTACTCACTATTTAGACCAGTTGGCTCAGGCAAAACCGCTCTGATGCTAGCCCTGTGTCTTGCCCTTCGTTCAAAATACTCACTCGCAGCCGTCACCAACGACATCTTCACTCGCGAAGACGCCGAGTTCCTTACCCGCCATGCTGCCCTGCCTCCAGAACGTATCCGAGCTATTGAGACGGGCGGTTGCCCCCATGCCGCTGTCCGCGAGGATATCTCCACAAACCTAGCCGCCCTCGAGGAGCTGCACATGCAATTTGATTCAGACATACTCCTCATCGAGTCCGGTGGCGACAATCTCGCCGCCAACTACAGCCGTGAGCTTGCCGACTTCATTATCTATGTTATTGATGTTAGCGGTGGCGACAAAATCCCACGCAAGGGAGGCCCCGGCATCACGCAGAGTGATCTGTTGATTGTCAACAAGACGGACCTGGCGGAGGCAGTGGGAGCTGACCTCGGCGTCATGGAGAGGGATGCGCGAAAGATGCGTGAAGGTGGACCAACAGTATTTGCGCAGGTGAAGAAGAATGTCGGCGTGGATCACATTATCAATCTGATTACTAGTGCGTGGAAGGCCAGCGGTGCTGAGGAGGAGAGGAGGAGCAAGGGCGGGCCGAGGCCGACTGAGGGGATTGAGGCCCTGGAGAAGAAATAAGGAAAGGAGATAAAAGCCCGTCTAGAAAAGCCATTAATAGTGCAGATGAACGAAACCCCTTGATAGATTCTTTGGAATTCCACGTGGCTCAGCTAAATGCTTCCAGTACTACATTGGCAAAGACGGATAAATTTCTGGTGAAGATGGAACTATACTATATCATACATTCCATTGGCGCGTATGAGGCTAATCATGATGGCTATCTGAAAGAAGTTTTTTTGCAATCAAAGTGGATGAAGCTGCAGAAAGAGGTACTATAGCTAAACGACGCCTCTGAATACTCTCACAGGAAGTTCTATTCACCGCATTCAGTGAAGCAATTACCTCATAATAGTTTCCTGAGAACTGTTATTCACGGCATAAGAATTAGAACCTGCTCTTTCGCACTAACTTGGTTCATGCACTGCCCAATTTTTGTACGCACAATGCCCCATTACACTGGCACACCCCGTTGTAATGGTACCATTCATCAAAACTGGTGACAACATCACGATATAACCATTCCTTGAAGAGATGCCAATCGTTTGAAGCACATACCTTGCTGCACAATCTACTAGTAAGTACCTAAGTGATGTGCAGTTGGATAAACTCCCTATTTGCCTAATAGGCGCGAAGTATAGCTGGATCATATTAGCGAGCAATGTTGTCGCCAATTTGACTGTGCCCATTATAACGCTCAGTATGGTGTACTGTAGATATATTTAAGGATGTGAAAGAGGATATATTGATGATAAGCACACTCTATTCCGTTCGTCAAGAATGTGCTTTGGCCAGTTACATACTTGTTCTGCGCCGGTTTGTACTTCTATAGAATCACAGTCATCTCTTTCACTTCGTTTCATCATTTTGATAAGTTCTAAATCGTAGTGAAGTAAAATCTTACAGGCCGATGACTGAAAGAGAGACTACATAAAGGGTCTACATTGGAATTAAGAATCCTTTTTTTCTGAACGGGCATGAAGACTGTTTGTCTAGGGGTCTCGAAGGGTGGCGGCGTATGGGCTGAACCTTTATATGTTATTAGGATAAAAGAAGAGGGGGTGGGCAATTTGAGTGGAAGTGTGCCACCCCAGTGAATCATCCCTTCCATATATCACTGTAAGTATGAGTATCAGGGAAGTGATTAGGGGGAGTATTATTTGTGTGCACATTACCTTGCCAAATAATTCCAACGCACTATATTGAACATTTTAGCATGGCCATAATCAGATGAAATTATGCACAACATGAACCACAGCGCTGTCATATCACAGATTTCGGTGAAGGGGCTTTAAAGCACAAAATTAACTGGAAGACCACAGTTAATGTCCTGATACGTGTTTCCCAAAAGCTCCTCCGAGCTCCAGCAATTCAACACTTGAAACTGCCTACATCAATGTGCGCGAAAGTTATAGCATCGCACAACTACCAATATACATATCGAGAAATAGGAGATGCAAGCCTTATAATATCGAATAGCAATGCTCGTTGTAATTCTGCTCGAGGGTTTTATAGTTAAGTACTTCTTCGTACACTTTGGGTTCATTGGGGTATATCGAAATATCCATAAAGTATTGCCTTCCTTGTAAGCAAACACATGCGTAAATCCTTTATAGGTTTTTGTAGGTGGGAAATTCATTGATTGACATGTCATTCATTTTAACATGACTTCAGCTGCGCCTGAAAATGCTCCTCAACTTTATTGGGCAAACAGGCAACTGTAAACGCAAATTTTGGGTTTTGCATGATGAAAGGTGGCAAGCTAGTCACATGTCGGACTGGCAGCTGGCAGCTGTCAATATTCTTTTCTGAAAACTTTCTTTATCTTTCTTTAACCTTTTTCTCACCTTCTCCAAACCTTTCTCAGCATTAAACTCCAAGCTGGTGAAAATTTCTTCACCATCAAAACCTCACCCAGGTCCCAATTCTTCCGGCCAGCATGTGCTCTACCTTTCGCTCTCTTTCGCAAGACTTCATACTGACCAACTATAGACATAATTTTGGTACTTGGAGGCCCACCATGTCGTCGCCAACTCTTATCGCGTTGGTTCTCACTCCAAATATTCGGCCGCTTTCCACGCCCATGAAACGGAAGATAACCCCATCGGCGGAGCAATCACCATCAAAAAAGGTGGTGGTTATCGTATCGCCAAGTCGCATACCCACTGAAGTTGCTGAAACCCGTCAGCTTTGTACAAGTCCATACATCGTTTCGAAAATGCTTTTCCCTCAGGACACTGCTCAAATCACACACGAATACACAGTTTCCCCCACTCCAGCCACTGCTCTCGCTCCTACAACAACTGCAATTGAAACTACTGGAACTACTCGTGTTGCAGCGAGAGATGCTCCTTGGAATCGTGGACGGGCCATGTCCGCTACCAGTGATACACCTTGGAGTATCAATACCAGGCATATTCTTTTGCCCTGGGATCTACGTGATACAAACATTGATGTTCTCGATGGGGAAGTCTATGACACCCTGATGAATATTTTCCCAGGAACAAATGGCTTTTTCGAGGGTCGGAATAGATCCTATCTCAGTTTTGATGTTATGAAACGGCCAGCAGCCCCTTGGCCCCTGACAATAGGTGGTTTACCTATAACTATCGGCGATGATGAGCAAGGTCGTGGACCTCTCTTCCCACGATTGAACAGGGGAAATCTTCGCATGGAAATCTGCCAAGACATTGATGCCCGAGAGGAAGACTTTTCAGCCAAGTCTCTACGAGCCTTGGCACCTGAAGTCATGAAGCAGTTGCCTCATATTGCCAGGATGAACTTCGTCGAGCTTATATTCACAACCGACTGCTCATTTTATGTCGTTCTTTCTGACCAGTTTCCTGCCGAATATAAGCTGACAGGTCTTCCCGGGATGATTGCAAACTGTGTATCTGGCTATATCCTCGAAAAAGAGCTTTGTAGACCGTTGTGGTTGGATCGACAGCCTGGCAGATACGTCGAGCCAGATCCTATCGTGGGTATTGTAGATACCACACCATATGACACCATTCGGCCTGGAGTCATGCTTTGCAGTCGTCAAACACGAAACCATGCACACCCAGCTACGCTTTCTACTACATGTGGGGTTATGGTGAGCAACTCGGCAAATGATCTCTTCATCACCGCGGCGTCGCATGGCATTGGTGAAGATGACATCGTGTACCAACCATTGCCTGCTGGAAGAAGGGTTTTGGGGAAGGCTGTTCAAGAAGTATCATTCACTGACGTTGCCATGGTTCAATTGGAACAGGATGTCCAATTCGTGAATCAGACGTTTGAAAACACCTCTGGCGTTACCCCAGAATTCTCACGACTTTTTGGCGAACACCCAGGGGATGAGCTCAAACCGCTGCGAACCCATAGGGTCTACCTCAACAGTTCTTTCGCTGGAGATATGGAAGGATCCATCGTGGCAAAGAGTATCAAGTTGGCCAGAACAGAGCATCCGACAGACCAAGCACACAGGTATGTTGTGTATGATTGGGCCTATACTGGCCAGATTGAAGGTGCCGGGGAAAATCGCGTTGTGCCTCCAGATGGAACGTGTGGATCTGCTATCTGGGACGATCATGGTGTCATCCTCGGATTCTTTCACTACCACATCACTTCTGGGCGCTTTGCCGGATTCATGGGCGCTGTGAGTGCTGACGAAGTAGTCAGAGCTGGGTACAAATTGGCGGGAATGTCGAATGTCGAATGTGACTCCCAGTAAAGATTCAGGATTGGCATTTGGTTCTCTCTGGAGCCAAAAAAAAGTAACCAACACCTGGCCGGATCTGGAGTAGGGTTGGCACACCATATTCTTGCCTGCCGGAAACATTTCCAAGGTAGAAAATTGAATCGGGTTTTACAGAACCAGCCTACGAGAGGCTGCTCTTTATCAAATGGGAAATGTGTGGCGTTTAAGTGCCAGAGCTAGATCGCCATTGCCTGTTTCTGCATACAGTACATTAAGTGACAATAGAAGGCCTCCTATTTGAAGGCATTTCGACCATCGCGCGTTCATAACAAATGAAAGGTACGTGGATTAGAACTCCGTATGTGTATCTGGCAGTCAGAGATAAAAACCTCGTGCGGTCGCCCAGACCTTTTTTTTTTGTTCTTCTTCACTGCACAGATTTGTCAACTCGGTGACCCCAAGACTGTCCATCCGCAAACAGAGGGCCGTGAGCCATCCTATGGTAGGTACAGAAAGTAGAGATATCTTACTTACCTCGTGACAAAGAAAAGAGAGAGAGAAGAGAAAAGAGACCAGCAGGACGGCACAGGAAAGACAGACAAACAAAACATCTACGTAAGCGGTATCCCAAAGTAATACAAAAGTGACGCTGAGCTACGCCGTTGGGTTGCATCCACACTCCCAAATCCGCAATATGCCTCCTCTCTACCACGGTCGGATGCCGGACTCCGTCTAAAGGCTAGCCTTGTTGTTGTTGTGTGTGTGACAGGTGTGTGTCTCTCTCGAGCCCCTTCGAAGAGGATTTTCTCGGTAACAGTGCCGACGCCGCCAAAGTCTGTGTGGTTTCTTCTCCAGCGTATTGGCATCGTCAGCCCAGGAACTACGATATGAATCAATTTTGCACCGTAGAAGCCTTATGAACCCGTTCATCCCTCCCCAGAAACAAACCTACAACTGTTATTCCATCCCAGCTGGTATATCTTTCTGAATAACTTGTTTTAATAATCTAGCCTCCCCCGATTGTGGGCTGTGGCTGACGACATGTTCTACGCCTAAACTATCACTTTCTTCCGCTTCAATAGATCTGCCATCATGACAGACAAATTGGTGCGCACAATCTACGAAAGCACCCTGATTTCTTTACGTGCTGCCTTTATCTTTATCTGCCTCCGTTTCTTTGCGCGTCGATATAAAAGAGTCCCTCTGTGGTACGACGACTGGTTTGCATTGTTAGCCCTGGTACGTCTGTTCCTCTTGCCTCCCTCCTCCCCAGTTCAGCTCGACAACGTTGTGTGATCAGAAACATGGAAATTGACAATGATACTTTTTGACAGGCTGCTGCGGCTGTCTATGATGGGTTTACAATTAATGGTGAGTGCTGAAATGAATCCTCCAACCACAGTGTTTTTCTGTTGTGCTTGGATACTAATCTAGGCATCTGAAGCGATCAAATACGGGTTTGGGCGTCGACTAGCCGACATTCCCTTTACAGAAGCGGAGACATTTTATTATTGGCATGTTACCGAAGCAGTAAAGCAGCATGCCTACACCATCACCATTGGCGCTTCTCAGCTATCCATGCTTGCCTTATATTGGCGTCTTTTCCGCGAGATTCAAGGCCCGAGGAGAGCAACTATCTTTGACTCGGTGTTTGTAGTACTCTGGATTTTGGCAAGGGTAAGAAAAAGGCTCTGGGAAAACCCCTTTCGAAAGCACTAGAGACACCATGCTGATGTTGAAAATAGATCTTCCTTGCCGTGTTCCAGTGTTATCCCGTCAACTTTTTCTGGGATCGGTCGGTTGGTGGAAAATGCATCATGGATCCGACCATGTTCCTTCTTATAACTGTCCCTCCTCATATCGCGGTTCATGTTTCCCTCATCGGCATTGCAGCATGTATGATACTCCAACATTCTTCCAAATTCTTCATAATGAAAATGCTTACGTTTCTTCTCCACCCCAACAGCTCAAATCAGTAGTCTCGTTATCCCTTGTTATCAGAAAGGCGGCATCGGATTAACGTTTGCATTTGGCATCGTGTAAGCAAACATCTTTCTCAGTTTTAAAATGATGATCTTCTCCTTCAACATCGACTAACATCAACCCGTTTGAAATGCGTTAGAGTCACCATCGCTGCTATCGAGATGATCCTCGAGTCCGTACATCACCACGTTTTAGGCCCGGAGGTCATGTGGAACTCAGCCGTACCAGCCGTATGGACGGCAATCGAAATCCATCTAAGCATCATATCTTGTGGGTAGCCCTGGCACCAATCTACTTTCTCTACAGCTCACTAACTCATGTGTCTCCAACTATAGGCTGTCTCCCGTTAATGAGGCCAGTTGTTCGAATCTGTATCATTTGGTCGCACAACTTAGTAACGCACGAATCGAGCCGATGGAGCTCAGACCAGACCATGGTCTGCATGCGATCACAGCTATATCGCAAGAAGAGCGCCTCTGCTCTTAATGTCCAAAACGCGACCAAACAACAGCTAGAAAACTACAGGATTCATGGCCGGGGGCAAGGCTTGGATGTGAATGTCACTGGATATTCGTCCACCACTGATGTGGAAAGGACCAGACACAGTTCGCACGGTGAAAGTACCATCATGGTCAAGTATGAGATGGACATGATTTATTCAACACTTTCGGGCGCTACAGTAACACCAACATGCCCAAGAAAGAAAAGCTATCCAGAGAAGGAAGAGCTTCAGGAAGAAACCACGGAAGAAATACAAACATGCCCAAGAAAGAAAAGCTATACAGAAAAGGAAGAACCTAAGGAAGAAAAAGAAGGAGAAGAAGAAGAAGAAGAAGAAGAAGAAGAAGAAGAAGAAAAAGAAAAAGAAACAAAGGAAGAAGCAAAGGAAGAAACAAAAAAGATACCCTGTGAACATTGCGGCTGCCACCGATAGCACGCTATTGAACTGATTTTAGATACCCCTTATTTTACATTTACACACAAGCTCTGGCGTGCCATTGAGTATTTTCTTAGCTATATCTAATTTGAGCGTTGACTTTAACAATGTATCATTCGCTTACATATGTTCAATCAACGTTTGTCAAAGCCTCGTTATTTATCATGTCAGCAATTTCAAGAACTGTAGTCTTATCGAATTTAGCCACTCGCTAATTACCATTGAACAATTACTGCTACAACCGACATATCTGTTTGGATCTTCGAACCAAAGCTATTTAAAAGAGTGTCGAAGCTGTATGTGGGAAAAGGCTAACGACGGTTACGATTAGAACCTATATGACAAGCATGTGTAGTAAAGCCCAGATCGGGAGATGCCTCCAATCACAGTACTGGTGAGGAAACGGTTCAGGGCATTGCCCATTGCCATTGATGTTCGAAAGAGCGGGCAAGTCGATCAGGGGTTCCAAGTTGGACAAACGACAAAGAAAACAGACGCTGAATTCGATGGGCTATACATAGCCTATTGAAATAGTAACGAGACCGAATGAATAAATGCAGAGTATGGTCACTACGGTTGGAAATTGCAGGATCAATCAACATATTATCAAAAGAAGCTGAAACCATTGAACATGTGAAAGGAAAAGGGTCAAAAGATGTCCAAAGCATTAGACATTTTACTCAGAATAGACGATGATGAATGGGCAACGTGAAGATAAAAAATGTTGTGTTGCAAAAAAAGCAAAAAACATACAACAGCCGGTGTTCGCTGGTCGTCACCGACCCAACTACTAATCTGCCGGTTAGTGGTTTGTCTATGGGAGAGCGGACGGGATCCCGAATTCTCCACTACCTATGGTCGTATGTGACAGATTCGACTCTAAACTGCATTATATCCACCAAGTTTGTGCAATTCGACAGATACAAATGAGTAGGCCATTGATGATGGTTCAACCAAGGCGAGGTTGCGCCTGCAATACAGGCACCGCAACCTCAAGGACGAAAACGCCAACACGAGCCTCAAGGCAATTGCGCCATACAATGCTCTTTAGCGAAAAGCTTGACAATTTCCCTTCTTTTCGTTTCTTTTTCTATTCATGAGACCGCTTGGTGGTGATTTCAAAAGGACGTGATGGCATTGTCCAAGGAAAAGGAAGAGACGCGGCTGTCGTTGTTTAGTGAGACGGAGTTTGGCTGCAAATCCCAGGATGGCTTCCCTATGAGCTGTCCTACGCTCGACCTGTCAGTCACTTGGGATAGCGATGACCGGAATCTGCTCATATACCGGCCACCGGATCAGACTGTGTCCAAGATACATCAAGTCGCTCCACCAGGGCATAAGGCGCCCGAGGTGCAGGCCGTGACGTGGAAGCCCGATGGTGAGCCATTCCTGCACCCTTGCCGTCCTTTTATTACTTCATACAGTTTCTACATCTTTTTCATCTTTTCAATCATGCTAACAAATCTAATATGATACCAGGCCAGTTTCTAGCGGTGGCGTGGAGTGACGGCGTCGTCCGTCTGATGGGTCTGGAAAACAACAAGGCCGCTCACCACATCCCCGTGTGTGACAAATCCGAGACCATAACCCACATCGGCTGGGCAACATGCTTCATCTCTAGCAAGAAACCTATCAAAGTCTCTAGTCGCATCACGGATGAGCTCTCGGACGATTGGCATCAAGGCGGAGACAAGTCTGTGCCGCTTGACCTTCCGCGCGAACTGACGTTTCTCGAGGTTGAGACGGCATTGCCCAACCTCAGCGCTCTGCCAACCGCCAGCGCAGGCTCAGGGTGAGTATTCATCTCCATATCTTTCAAGTTCCTTGCTCCATGTGAAGCTGTTTGTCTTCGTATGCTTACTTTATGGGCTTGGTAGTGAAGATGCAACGGTTTTCACTCTCCGCACTGGTATCGAGTTCCTTTTCAGGCCGCCAAAGCGGGAGACCTATGACCAGGCCAATATCATGATTGTCGGAACCAGCACTGGCAAGCTACATCTCAGCATCTACGACTCCTTCGTTATCGGCACTTTCTCGTGTCCATCAACTAACCCATCCCCATCATCACCTCTTCACATGATTCATCATTCTTCTCACCCTCGATTATCAACCCATTCTCTCATCCTCGCAGAAACACGAGATGCACCCAAAGAAGTGCATCTTGTACCCATGGACCTCCCGTTCATTTCATTTTCGCCTATAAATCTCTCTCTTCTCACATCCAAGTTGACCACTCTACAAGCACTGCTTCGCTATCTCACGCAGGTACAGCTCCACATGGAAGTGGAATGGAAGAATGCTAGGGAGCTGCCTGGCCGTTTTCTGCGCAGTGTTCAGGGTGATTTGGAAGAAAGAGAGGATGGACCTCGAGATATTGTTCCCGCATTATATCATACCGTACTGACTGGGCATGCACATGAGCCTGTCAAGGAGTGGCTGGTGGATAGCCTTGCAGAACGAGTAGGTTTCATGCTGTTTCCGCTATCCTAACTGTGACGTACTAACATACGTTTTACTTCTTTGTAGGGACACAAACGATGGGACAAGGCAGTTGTGACAGCGTTGGAAAGCCTCCGTAGCCTCGTTCATCAAAACTTCCTCCCAGCTCTCGAACGCTGCTGCATCATCCTCAGCCGCTTACGCGGCTTAGCCAAATTTCACGATGACAGGGACGACATCGGATTCTCAGCCCAGCAGATATCAAGAGCGCTAGAAATCATGAGCTGCCTAACCTTTGTCGGCCACAAGATTCTCGTACACACCATGGACGAACTCGAGCACTTTACCGCCTTCTCCGCCTGGCTGCGCTTCCAGATCGACCGCCAGGCGTCCTCTAGCCCAGCCAACGATGAGCTCACAGAAAAAGAGGCGACAATGGATAACGCCAGGATATTAACATACATTGAGTGCTACCTCACGCGCAGTCCGCTCGACATGTTCTTCGACGAGGTGAGCAGTGAAGACCACACGACGGGCTGGGATCACTTCGAGGATGGGGTGCCATTACTCGACGCGTTGGACGGCCAGTTGAAGAAGCATGAAGCCGGGCAGCCATGTATGAAGGCGCTGCCCCACGCAGAGTTTTTGGTCAAGTATGTGACTTCGTGGTGTGCCCGGATTTTTAGCAGCATTGCGGAGGCGAAAACAAGGAGCGTCAGATTTGGACAGCCGATGAGACTTTCTATTGGGCAGCCCATTACCAAAATGGACGTTAAGATGTGCGAAGAAGACGGAAAGGTGTGTGTGAATCGAGATGAACTCCCACGTTATCCACCAATGCGAATGACTACTAATTGATGGTACTCTAGGGCGGCATCACGTACACAGCGTTGGCATCCAAGTCCAAGCCCAACAAAGGTCAGCAACCATCTTCCTAAACGCATGAGAACCCCAAAATAAAAGTATCCACGAACTAACTTTGGAGATAGTCTACATCTTCCGCGCCGCCATCGAAATAGTCAACGGCATAAGCAGCAACCAACTAATCACATCCGCTTGTGTCGACCTCGGCAGCCACAAGTTCATTGACCTCAAGTTTCTCAACGACAAGACCTTGCTACTTCTCTGCAACGACAAAGGCATGTACTCTCCCCACTGTAACATTACTCTAAGTGGCCGTCCCAATGTCGCGTTTGGTATACATAACATTTTGAGCTTTGACATGGCTAACCATTTCTCCCCTTGGGTTAGATAACCACCCCCTTATCGTCCATGTACCTATCAAAAACGGTGTCAAGTTGTCATACGGCACCCACGATTCTGAAAACTCCAGCGAGAGCCAAATTCCAGTGACATCTTGTGTAGGCTTGGCGGAGCATAGGCTTCCGGAGGAACACCAACAGGGATTCCGACCTATCCGGATGGAAGTACATGATAGGAGTGCCAAAAGGGGTGAAATCCCGGCAAGGGTCGGCTTATTGGGAAGCAATCGCACTACATGGCGCACATATAAATTACCAGCTTGATGGATGTTGTTGCTATCATCAGAACGTGTGTAACACTTACGATTCAGGTCAAGCAAAAAGGTGCAGTCACGCTAACAATTGAAAGATACAATCAAAGTAAAATCATCATAGGTGTCGCTCAAAAGTAAATCGTATTTTACAAATATCATGGCGTGGCCTGTCATCCTAGTCTGACAGCTCGCTGTTCCATCAATGTTGGTCCCGCATTATGTATCAGGTGTCCGACAAACATTTCCCATTCACTTTCTCTGCTTAGTGATATCGAAGAATTCTGTCAGTCCATCGACGACTGCTTCAACATTCATGTTCACCAACGGCATCCGATCATAAGAGTCGTCTGTCATGATGGCCACCAGAGCCAAATATCGGTCTACCTCGCGCAACATGATGGGTTTGTGACTGTCGTGGAGAACGAGGCAGCTCTCCGCATTGGTGCACCCGACCTGGTCCTCAAGTTTCGAGTTCCAAGGCTCACCCTCCAGCTTCTTGCGCCCTTCGTCGCTACGCTGCCATGTGCCGTACACCTCAGTAATGTCGATGATGACATCAATGTAATCGCTGCAGATCTCATAGCTGGCCATATCGGCAGTAGCGCTATCGGTCGCAATGTAGATCTTGGACAGGACGTCGAAGAGATAGGCCTTTTCGAAACGGCAGGTGCGGCAAAGATTGGTCAACATGGACTCAAGCGTTCCCAATCTAGGAATTAACTTCTGAATAACTTTGCTGAAAGCCTCAAAGATGGAATGGTTATAAATAGATGTTAGATGGAAGGTAACAGGAGCATTCTCAAATCCATGGTCCGATAGTTCATCCTGGATGCGAATTGTAATGTCGCGCTGAATGTCTAGTTTGTAGTCGTCGGACAACCCGTCGACCTTGTGGATGAAAACCTCAATGTTCATATCAGGATAAGTTCGCTGCAGTGCAAGAATTGTCGTATTAAGTCGGGCCACTGCTTCAAGATAATCGTCTTGAGCATCAATAACCCAAATAAGAGCTCCAATCTCGCCGAAGATGGCGTCCATATCAAAACTAGGGTTGTCAAAAATGTCAATCTGCCCGGGAAAATCCCAGACTTGAAAGTCCATGAAAGATCTAAATTGTTCGTGGGTCAGCTGTTAATAGTCTTTTCCTAGTGGACAGTACTTGTGAATTTGCTTACGCCATAGTATCTTTCTGTATCCGCGCCGTTGACTCTAAAAATAATGTCTCATTGGGGGGAAGCTTGTGGAAGACTACACTCGAGATTGATGACTTTCCACTTCTGTATTATTTGCAGAGAGCTTTCCGTCAGTGCATGTTCAACCAAATAGACACGCAGATTTCCATGTTACAGAATGGCTTACCGTCGCTGACCCATGAGCATGAGCCGAGGCTTGCCCTTCGCAGGCAGACCAGTCACCACATCACCCGGCTTGGCTGCATCTTTCTTCGCGGCTCCCTGATTGGTCTGTTGATGAAGAAGTTGAAGTTTTAGCTTAGCTGGACTCATTTTACCAGAGGAAGTCAAAGCGGGTCCAAAGACACTATCTCTGCTGTACGACTCCCCAGGCGAGGAGCCATAGGTTCGAGAACTGAGGGACATGACGCGGCAAGAGAAGCAGAAAGACAATAATGAAATAGTGTTGTTTATGGTTTAAGATGTGGGTGTTGGGGTATCGTGGGTAACAATGTATAGAGGTGTAAAGTGAGTCGCGTCAGAGTAAGTTGAGTCTTGGACTTCAACCACAAAGACTCGCGAGCGCAGCCCTCATATCTCTGAACCAGTTCCATATGCCACATCCAGATTCTCAGGCTACTGAGTTTCATGTGTCAAAAAGTCTCAAAAACGGAACTGAAGTCATTTCCAACGCGCGCGCTGAACAAACCTCAGGCAGCGCACTCGTAACGATATGCCATACGGCTGTAATGCAGTGACGCCTATCCAGGCCTCAGCAGCCGAGGCTGCAGAATCGCTGGACTGGTGGCAAAGCTGCCTGGGTGACACCAGCCAGCTCGTGACGAACGCCCTCACCTGGTCCTCAAAAGTCGCCATGCCTCTCCAGCTACCAGACAGGCAGACTTGTGGAACCCAAGAACCAAGCAGCAGGCTGCACCGGGGCTGGCTGGGCCCTGACCAACGAGTTGCAGCTGACAACAGGGTTGATCTCATCCCGACGGCCAAGCTTGAGACACATGGATGGCACGTTTCATGAGGCATGGAAGCAGGATCAGAAGATTGATTGGGAGCACAGCACGCAAGAGTCTATCCGTCCTCGGACGAGGCTGGCCACTGGACCGCTGATCTCGAACTGGTAACACACTTGCAGCCATCAACACGTTCCTACTTGGAGCTAGGGGCAGAGACAACAGCGAAGAAAGAGGAAACAACAACCCAGACAACAAAGGCAGGGAGACAGACGTGGCGCGGGGGTACGAGCTGACTTTTAAAAAACGGCAGATGAACATGGTATTTGTGTCCCCGTCACTCGTTGATTTGCTTACCTCCATGGTTTGTCGGTGCCTGGTGCCTGCTGTGTGTGGAAGCACGTCAAGCGGCTGAAAATGGCCCGGTTTTGCTGAGCGGCGCGGTAATGGCGGATCAAACGAGAAATTTGGTAGCCAGCGATATGGATCGGCTTTATCTATTCAAACGGTTGCGGGAGCAGGGCTGAACAGACGAGCGAGCGTGCGTGCGATCAAAGAGATAACAAGTGGGAGGGAGGGGTTAAAACAAAGAGCTCAGCGACCGGTTATAGCTGAACAGGGTGTGGTTTGGCCAGTGGTTTGGCCAGTGGTTTATAGTCTTCGCAGCGCTGGTACCGGGCGTAGGGATTTGCGACGCGAATTATCAATGATTGCGTCGCGGTCATGTATGCGTGGCTGCGAGATGTTCTGAATAGAGGACGAGTTGAGGGCAGAGTTGCAGCTCAGGCAAGCCAAGTCCAAGCCGGCAAACATGGGGGTGACAGACAAGCTTGGGGTACCTGCCAAGCTTGTCTTCAACGTTCCCGTCCAGTTGCTTGTCACAAAGCTTCAGCTTACAGTGGGCTGTTTTAGTGTGAGGGGCACTTCACTCAGCACTCAGCACCACTGAGCAACCGATCCCTGGGACACTGTGCACTCACTGATGGACAGCAGCTTCAGCTGTTACAGCCTGCGGAGCTACAATCCTGATCGAATTACATCACACATGTACTTGTAATGCCAACACAACACCTCGTCCATGTCTTGTCCATCACGAATCAAACAATGGCAAACATAGCATTCATAGTCATCAAGTGGTAGTTTCAAAGTCGTTTTGTATATGCTATATATGTATATACGTTTTGAATTGCTAAATTCAAACAAATAAATAGTCAAGTAGCACCATATCCTGGTGTCTACGGACTGGGGGCGGCACTTTGGCCGTTCACTTCCACCACCACTTCATCGCCCAATCTCTGTTGAACGCCATCAAGAGATTCAGCTTTGTTCGACAAAATCACATTTCCACCCATATCCTCTTCCCTTACATCTCTTGCAATCGTTTCATCCATCAGTCTCTCTCACTCGCTACCCGTGCTTGCAAAAGACTCCATAGGCAGACCCAGCGAAAAAAGCTTTCAAACGTAAATCATCCAAACGCCTATTCTCCATGCTGCTTTTGTCCCCCTTGTTTTGTTGGTCCCTTTCTCTTGTAACTGTAGTCCATTCGCTCCAAATTCACAGGTTCCATATTAGTGCTTAGCCAAAGGTCTTCTGCAGTCGAATTTTGGGAGATGAGAGGCCAACATCGGCTTTCCTCTTTCCCAGCACTGGTTCTGGAGTGCGCCGTGATAGACCCGGTGTTTCTTCACGGTCTCTAGTGGCTTCTGAATGACACGACGCGTGATATGCGCGGTTGCCCACAAGTACCGTATCAAGCCATACCCATTCCTGAACCGTGTCCAACCATTTGTTCTCAAACTTTTCCTGGCAGATGGGACACACGTTATTGATCCCACTGCTCGGTTCTGGCACTGGGATATACTTTGGGGCATCCGAGTCCTTGGTCGTTTGCGCTGACGTTTCCTCTGCTGTTACGATATGATCAGAGTCAACTGTCTCCCGAGTTTTGACCCATTCCTAATATCAATATGATTAGCTAGAGTAACGTAGGAAGCTTCTTGAGACTAAGCCTTACCTGTTGATCTAGATACCAGCTTCTGTGAGTGCCTCTCTTCTCTGCTTCGGTGCTTCGCTGATGTACTCGGAAATGCCAGTCCATATGAGCTGTCTTCTTTTTTCTTCCCTCTGCATCGGTCTTGAATCTTCTCCCGCACTGGGTACAGGGAGCGCCGAGTGCATCATACAAGCTTGAGATGGTATCTGGACGAAACCTATTTTCATGCCGTACATTAGTCTATGCTCTTACATATGCTGAAAAAGCTTCCCGTAAAAATGGCATGTGACTTACTGTTGTTTGATGGATACTACATCGAGAACTGTACCATTCACGGCCCCTGCTCCGAGGGCACCTGCCTCTGCCCTATGAGCAGACAACAGACTTGAAAGGTCGAGTGGCAGTCGCATAGGAGGAGGAGGAGCAGGACCAGCCGCCCCGCCAGCGTTGACCGGAGTTGAAGTGGGAAGCATACCAGCAGCACGGAGTTGATCTAACAATGAAGTGGCCGGTGGCGCTGCTGGCTTAGGAGCCTCGGGCTGAACGACCGGTGGTGGCCGTATCGCGACGCTACCATATGGCGGATTAGGAGTTGTGTTCTGCGATGTGGTAGCTTGCTGCCTGCTCAGTAACGCTGCCAAGGCGCCCTTCCCTAGCAAAGAATCAAGTGTTACCGACGCCGTGGGTGGCGCCGCAGAGATTGGTGATGGGGTTACGGAAGCAGAAGGTAAATGCGCTGGAAGCACTTGAGGTGGTGGTGTTGGTACAATTGCCTGGATTGGGGTAGAGTTTTGGGCCACAGCGGCCCTCAATGTCACGACAGCGAGTTCTGTTACTTTGTTTTTAATGAGCTCAAGCTGGTCTGGTGGCAGGCTCGTACGCTGTACGACTCCTTGGAGGTCCATGAGGGCTCTTAATCTGTTCTGAATACTAGCATCATGCGGGTTCTTTGCGAACTCGGCCTTCATGGCAGCAATCAGGTTGTGAATGTCATTGTTCAAAGTCTCTACGCTTATCCCAGCCGGGGCAGCAGCTGCTCCCACTAGCCCATACGGACCAGACATAGGGGGTTGAAAAGGAGCAGGGGTAGAATTGAAAGATTGAGGCGTTGACTGAGGTGGGTAGTACGGGATCTAGAATAATGGTTAGTCAATCTGCAGAGATGACTTTGTTTGGAACTATTCCAAACTTACCTGTTGTTGACCTGGATAAGGGGCATGTGTCTGCACTGGCTCGCCGGGATGGCCTCCGTTGGCAAAAGGATACTGTTTCGGGGTAAACCCTCCAGGCCCTGGAAATCCATGCATACCTGGTGGTGTTGGTGTATTTCGATGGGAATGAACTACGGCACGGGGCCGTCCAGGAATAGGCGCTTGTTGCGGCATGCTCAACGCCCTCGCCTTCATAAGAGCATTCTCAATAGGTCGCACTAATTCATGCGAGAAAACAGACCGAGTATCCATAGATCCAGGGACAGGGTCCTTCCACGTCTTTAGCATCTCCTCCATCTTTCTGCGAATGGGTTGGTCTACGACTGCGTAGGACTCCATGAAAATCTTGAAGAGGTTGCGGCCAACGTATAGTGTATATGGAGTGCCCACATTCTTGACAATCGAATCTAGGACATACAGGGCCGGCAGTTTCTTGTTTGGAGGTGCCTAGAAGTTGGTAAGCAATGATGAACATGTGCGAGAAATGGTTGAACAAAAGGGTTCAAGGGGAAGACACAGAGTAGCACCCATATGAGAACCACAAACCACCTCCAGAAAGCCTAGTCTCTTACCTTGAGAATGTGCTGCTGCAGCACTTCAGCAATAGCCAGCGCATGCTCCGTATTCTCGCGAGCTATCACAGTCAGGTTGCTGATTTCAAATCGCATGTTGGAAGAAAGGTCCTCGAGAGCATGGCGATAATCCTCCGCCACCTCAGCTCCGTCGGATGCCATGATTGCTAATTAAAACTGCCGAGTAATACGACAGAAAACCAGAAATAAGGATGAGTCGGCGATAATGAATACCCGTTTTGTTAGATGAGCCTTTTTTTTTAAGATAAAAACCAATAACCACCGTGACAAAGATGTTTCTTGTACGAGCAGACAAATCAGAACGCGAACAAAAGACAAGAGACCTTCTTAATAGGCTCGCGTTCAAGTGCAGAATAGGGAAGGGGCCAGATAGACACCACAGCACTGAGCAGCAACGTTTTAATGTGGTGAAGTTTATTCCAAGAGAGGTTTCACCGTCTCCACAAAGTCTATTCCCCCAGTTCCCCGTTCACCCAGAGAGCAGAGCCTTTCGCAATAAAAGACAAAAAAGAAAACCTTGGTTCAAGCTCCCAATGGCATTGTCCAAACGACTTTGTTGTCGCAGAGTCCGCCAAAGCCAAAACAACTTGTGTGAAAACAGTCCTATGAGTCAAAAAAGAAAAATCTGCTACAGATCGCGCGCGTGCTGTAATGTCGGTCGGGTCTTTGGAGCGGAGAGATGGTTCGAAGATTCGAATCGAGCAGGACCTGGAAAAGGGTGTTCGTGACAGACAGGTCGGGGTAATGGCAGCGATGCAGAGTTGCCGGAACTACAGGTTGTGATTCACAAAAGTCGAGACCGAAAGCTGCTTCGCCTCGGCGGGGGAGGGAACGAGGGTTGCGAGTGATGATGGAGCGCAAACGAGGATGTTGGGGGAAGATAGCATGAGCTGACATCTATTCTATTGAACTCTGATGCTGTTCGGCTAAGGTCACATGATCACCTACAAGGGAGCTTTTGGTGGCGCGCCAGCACAGACCTCACCATTGAGTCAGTCGCACACAGTACGTACTCGATGAGGGTTGGCAGACAACTTGTAAGAACCACTGATCAACGGCAACGGAAGGGGGGAAACGACAAAATCTCAATCTACAAAATGTTTAAGGGCTAAAACACAAGGGCAAGCCAGGCGCCTGGTTTTTTTTTTTGTTAGATTTTATCAAGGCATCTACGATTGTGGTGGTTGCCCAGTGTCACGTTCACAGTAAACCGCTTCGCGTTGAAGATGAAGTTATGGAATTCTAGTACAATGTTCGGTTTAAGCTACAAGCAAGACAAAGGAAAGGTTTTGAACTGGTCTGTAGTCCCAACAAAGCAAAATTTCATAACCGCCTATTTGGGTATTCCAAAATAAACCACTGGACTCCTGTATCCGTAACGCCTTTGTTGACTCAAAATTTGGGGCCAACCGTGTCTTTAGCCTGGTGGGAGGCATGTTTTTTTTGGTGTTCTTTTTTTCATCTTTTCGGGGATGTGCAATGGTGTCTAGAATCGAGACATATTGGCTTCGGAGTAGTGGCTGCTTCTTCCTGTGTGCATAGGGTGCAGAGCCGTGTCGGGTCGTCTGAGACCGGGGATGATGGGGCTGGCTCTGTCATCCTGGTGAGCATCGCGCTCAACATCGTGGTTCATGTTGAATGGAGCGCTGATATTGGGTCGAGCAACGTTCTGGTTGCCTTCTTCCTTCTTCCAGAACATGGACATGAACTTGCTTCTGGTCTTCTCGTTTCTCACGGACCCGGCGGGCGAGCTTGGGTGAGAATGGTACTCGGGAAGCACTTCGCGCTGAGAGTTGGCGAGGGAGCCGTTAGCACGAATATCACGAGAGGTGATTCCCTGACTACCGTCACGCCAAAAGAGACCGCATACGATGTTCAAGACACCGAAAATGAGACTGAGAATGCCACCAGCCATGACAACGGCTGAGAAGCTGGAGTTCAGATTTCCCTCTTCATAGGCGGGCTGGTTGAGTGTACCCAGAATGTTGCAGCCGATGAGAATTATGGCACCGCCGAGCCAGCCGACGCCATGGGAATCAGAAAGAATTGGCCAGGTGTTGCGAAGATAGATTCTGATTCTCTCAACAAATGCAAGCTCCGAGATGATGAAAGCAATGCAGGCGAAGCTCGTGAAGACGAGAGAGAAGCATTCAAAGATGAAGTAAGAACGAGAAGTGTCGACTTTGATGATGAGGATCCAGCAGGCAGCGCCTGCAGTAACGAGAGTAATAATAGTGGCAGCTCGGAGGAGCTGGAGGATAATCATTCCAACTCCCATAAGAGAGGTGATGCTAAGGAGACCCATGATGGAAGGAAATAGCTCGTTTGAACAGAGACTGTTGTGCGAGTGGATGTTATTTTTGGACCTGCCAGAAAAGAACTTTTTTGTTTCCGTTGTAATGAAGAGTAATGACGATTGTTTGTCGACTGGTAAATGCGAGGAGCGAAAGCTTTATAGGGGACCGGCCCAGTTTAAGATGGAGAGAGAAAGGTGAAAAAGTAAAGTTTAAAGAAAGAGTTGCAAGGTATAAGGTAATAAAAGGGCAGCTGAAAAGTAAGTTCACTCAAGGTTCACAAAAGCATTGTACCCGCAAACAATAGCCGGTTGTTAGAAAGGAAAGTGAGTTGACACACACATACACACACACAATAGGCTCAGGAGGTGCTTGCTGGGTGGGCTGCTCGAGCTTTAATAGAGAACAACGTTCGCGTCACAGACTCACGGTTTGCCGCTCTGATAGAGAGACGGGACATGAGCAGCATGCAATCTGCACATAGAACACATTAACCAAGCGCAGGTCCCTGGTCGGCGTCACCAGGCGCGCTGAGGAGCTACACACTCGTGCCGACTCCTCCGATCAGGCACCTGGAGCCAATCATTCTAGCAACTTTGCTGATTTAACTGGGGTGCTTCCATGGCGATAGAGAGTACATGCAGAGTTGTAATAAGCAGGCCCCTTGTGGATGGGGATAGTTTCATGGTCTTGGGTTTTGGCCGGCGCTGGAAGCCCAAAAATAATCATCGGCATCCAAGGGGGGGTGTCTGGCGTCAACATCTGGCGTGGGACTGAGGAAAACCGGGTCCCTCATACCCAGGGTCACCAGTGGTCGTCAGTATCAGTGCAGTGAAGAGCAGTGGGCAACACAGCGCAATTCATGGGGAACGGATGCGTGCAACGAGCGCCAATGGCTTTGCGATGGTGTTTAGCTGCGCAAACAGGCCTGCTTGTGGAGGGTGAACGGACGCTTTTGGTGCGATTTCAGGCCGGGATTTGTCCTGAGATCGATTGGCTATCGACTCGCGCGGTTGTGTTTCAGAGGCGCGCCGACGGCCCCAGGCGGCCTAAACGATGCACCCGCCAGAAACAAACCACCTCCCCAAAAAGAAGTAATAACCCAACTTCTTATTATTAGTTGTTGAGTGCGCTGGTGCAGGGAGAAGAAGACGAAGAAGCGCCGGACTTAGACGCCTGTCCTACCTAAGAATAATTGAAACTAAAGCCCGTTGAACCATGCATCCATCCTTCGTCTTTCGGTACGGATTGAAGAAAGGCGCTTCTGCCCCTCTGCTAATTGGTTCTTTAAATAGCGGCCCCTGCAGCGAGCAGCGCTTCGCTCTACAGTCCCAAAAAGGCAATCTTGCTCAAATTCAACGCGAGGCATGTGGTTTTCATAACAAAAACTTGTCATAAACATACTGTTTAGGAAATCTTCTGTTTTATATTCCATTTGCACGTTGTTTTTTGTTTGTGCATCATTGGATTTCAACCTTTGGTGGTTGTTTCCTGGACTTTCATCTGATCTCATGATGCGCTGACTGTGACAGTCGTGCTCCACTATGTGATTGATTGTTGGTTTGGCTGCCGAATCACACAGATGACAACACCTGTGTTGGGCTCGTCGGCCTTGGCACTTCCCTGTTATCCGTGCCACCTGCAACATCTCCAAAAGCTTCATTTTTCAATCTTGTCGAGTTTTTGAGCCTCTCAAAAATGGTCACGATGTTCGCCAAAGCCACAGAAATGGCCCTCTTGAAAGGTCTATTTGGCGGAGCCTTCCGAGCAAGTGAGCATGAAACCTGTCCGTCGCTCCGATTGGCTCCTGCTGCCAAGCCTCGCCGCGAACTCAGCTCCCTTTCGACGACAATCTCGTAAGGGGACCAAATTTTGCTCCTGGATTGCTCCGACGGACCACATTCTCGACCTCAGCCAGCAAACCTAAACAGTAGTTGCGCAGCAGCTCCTCACGATGACTCGCGGTAACCAACGTGATCTGGCCCGAGCGAAAAATCAACAGAAAGAGGCTGCAAAGGTTAGACACAATGCCGACGCGGTTACGTTATGGAGTGCGCTCAGCTGACAATAATCATACTTGACGCGAAATAGAAATCCGGCACTAACTTGTCCGGAACCAAGCTCAAGGCCTCTCAAGAGGCCAACGCTGATCTAATGCGGAAGAAACAAGCCAAAGCCGATGAGCTGAAGCAGGCTAGTAAGTTTATCAAAGATTTTCGACTCGGATCACATCGAAAATAGCTATGAATATACTAATGGGCTCTGGTGCAGATGGAAACACCGATCCCCCAAAAATTAAAATTAAAATTGACAAGAAAGACAACGGTGACAAAAAGACGAAACCCGACCAAAAAAAGAAGAAGTAGTTGCCGATTGGCTTCAAGGATACTTAAGCCATGATAAAATGATACGCAAAAGATCGGACAAAACATTCCGGACGGTGAACATGTCGGAGTTTATTTATGGTACAGAATATATGACGTATTCACAGCACATCACCAGCAACTCTGAGCTGCGACAGCCTCCTGGAGCAGAGACTGGAACGCATTTAACAGCAATGGGGCTGCGGATTGCATCATCGTTTGGGGGCGCATTAGAAGCGGTTGGGTGTGTCAGGGCATATTAGGCATATTTTGAATACCTATCAACTCCTTAAGTATTTATAAAAAGAATTTAATACCACAAGTTTTTACGAGAATCTCTAGTTTTGGTAGTTTCTGTAAACCTTCAACTGTTTGTTCCATGGGCTACTCAAAAAATAGCTCTTGTATACTCATAATCAACATTATGAATTGTGGAACACCGTCATTGGGACAGCTAAATACAATTGGGCTTGCGGTTGTTTACCTAGGTACTTAGTATGCTCTATGGATGACAGAGAGTCAACAGTGGTAGATTAAGAGAGTGTCACTGTTTACGCGAACAGCATGTAATATCCTCTCTAATGGCTTTGAGATAAGTCGTTATGTCCGAAAATAATGATAGAATGACTGGGGATGGATAGCAACAATGTTAAAAAGGGCTGGGAATATTGGGCTTCGTGGATTGAGCGGGTGTGAACATTGACGACTCAATAGCCACCTCGATGCTTCAGGCTATTTCTAACAGTTTTGGGGCTCTACAGTATTATTATCTTCCTGCAACACAGAATTTTCCATTGTGGGAATTTTAGTAGAACTGTACAGTTTTTATTTTAGATAAAAGCATAATAATTATGAAACCCGACAGGTATCTAGGCATCCTGTTGGAATATAAAAAAAATCGAGCCTCAAACTAAAGTTACAGGGTAACCGAAAGATAACAGATCTCCTTCCTTGAACCACCAACATCAACGTGTATGGATTTTGTAAAAGATGCAGGGGAAGAGGCCAATTGAGCATTTGAAATTGATCTTTGTGGCAGTATAGCATCAGCTTACATAGATAGGACCGAACTTCTAACGCTGTCCGTAAATTCCCGGATACAGCACAGAACCTTCGCGTCATTGGACATCCAGCCTCGCTCACGCCACCTTTACCTTTTCCGAAACCACTGTCAGCCTTGTCCAACAATCAACACACCACAACGCTCCTTCGGCGAAGTTGAACTGGGACGAGGTGCATATTTTGCACCTTTTCAGATTGGCAGGCACAACTTCCACGATGGCGATTTCTTGGGATTCGTGAGGACACCCCATCACCCACCCGCCGGAATCGAAAATGTACACTGCTAACCACCGAGAATATCCCAACAGCATCCGCTCCCTCGTCCTCTTTTTTGGGCCTATCCTCCTTCCCAAGGCCATCTCCTATTACCGCAGCATCCAAGCCAACTCGCGCATCGCAAGCCTCCCCATCCAACCTGTCCCTACAACCGTGCGTATCGTCCTCGGACTACTTGGCTTCCTGTCGACGGCCCTGCTGCTAAAGACGCTGCCCATATTCGTTCCCGAAAATATATTTGCGAGTACACAGAGCCGCCTTCAGATACCTGTTGATGTCTTGTTCCATCGCGTTGCGGCACTGCGCCCCGGAAATGTGTTGACCACTTGGGATTTGGCCCTCAAAGGCAAATTTGTCAACCTTGAGAACCGCCTGTTGTACCTCCAGTTTGGACCAGAGGTGATGGCTGAGTGTCCATTCTGTAACGTAGACGAGCCTAGAAGCTTCTTCTACTATGCTCTCCCCGCGTTGCTGTGGCCCCACGTCGCTAACCTCATCGTCGTCGCTTTTGTCACGAGTTCGTCGTGGACCGGGAGGTATGGGTCTCAATGGCGCTTCATAGGAACAATCGCCTCTATCACCCTTGCTGCCCTGGATGTCTACCTTGTCAATTCATACAACTACCAAATCAACGCGCGGGCGCTGCGGCTCCCAGACATTGACCTGTTCTATTGGTCTATGCGTAATTATCGATTCATCTCCCTGGCTGCTCTCAACGCCTCGCTGGGTTTGGTTTTATACTTGTCCTCGACCAATCGCGCATTCGTGCAGTTGCCCTCTCCAGCTGAGCGTATTGAACTCGTCAACCGCGCGCTACACACTGTGAAGAGCAAGATCAATGCCCTAAGCATTATAAAAAACACTGCTTTGCGTGACGAGGACCTGCGGTCCCGTAGCGAGGCTTATTGGCAACGTGAAGTACGAATAATGGGCGAGATAATGGAGGAGAGAGATGTTATAGATGGTGTGAATGATGCGTTGAGCAGTAGGATTGACATACAGAGCATCTCTAAAGATGCGGAGACATATGCTGAGAATGTGCTTCGGCCGTTGCAACAGTCGATGGACGAATGAATCATAGTTTTGGGGCGTAAATATGGGTGTCATCGAATTTCAAACTTCTATTTCTACAGTTTAGAACGCGTTTGCTGAAGATGATATAAAAATTATCATCCTGTGGCACTTTGTTGCCCGTTCATGCGTTCCAATATCATAGCTTAAGGTGTTCCTAATGAACAAACATTTGCCAGACAACCCCAGCAGGGGATTTTACCAGCCGTTACATCGTCCACCACCTAGTCTGTCATTGTATTCTTGTCCTAGCATTATATTCTGTGGGCGGCCAGAGAGTTATCACCATCACGCCCGTGACTCCGGCCTAACTATTCCCGTCCCTGCACTACTGGTGCTGTCTTTTCTTGGAGCACCACCGCTGGCCCCTTCTTGCGCACTACGCTCTAGGAAATGGGCCCAAAGGTCTGATAAAGACTCTTTGTCTTTTGTCGAGGTGGGTTCAGAAAAGATTTCCGCATTGAGCGAGGGCGAGCTGGGTGTGCGATGGAAAGGTGATGCAGGCAGGCGAAGACTGCTACCCGAGGTGCCGGGCCGAGCAAGACCAGCTTGTTCACGCTGTTCGTCGGTCCAGTTGAGGTAGCCAGCCATAACTTGTAGGACTTGGAAGCGCTTGACATCGCCGCGGTCCAAGGTGAGGAAGTGAATGAGGTGGTTCGTGACGACTTGTCTGGAGCAGAGTCAGCAGTGATTTGTGGGAAAGGATTGCCAAAAAAATAGTGCATAAGTACCTGTCAACATTTTCTTCTGGCTTGGTCTTCTTCAGATATCGAAGAGCCTTTGTTAAGTGGTCATTGAGGACAATGGCCTCGTGTCGTAACTTGCCTATTAAGAGATTCTTTTCTTTGACTTCTTTCTCAAATGGTGCAGTCCGATCGAGTTCTTTGACGAGCTCATCCTTTGCCTCATCAGCTTCCCTAGCGCGTAATACGGCCTGTTGGGCAAGTTTCTTTTGTTCTTGAAGTTGTGCTTCTGTTGACTCAACCAACTCGCGCAGCTCTTTCTTCCTCGCCTCCTGAATCTCCCGCAGTGCGTTTTGTAAGTTGTCAATGAGTGTTGCTTGGCTATCACGATCCGCAGCAGTAGATTCGTAGTCGTGCCTCAAGCTGAATACCTGCTCTTCCAGCTCTGTCACCTTTTCTAGCAGACTCTCCTTGATGGAGCGCTCTTCCATAGCAATGACCTCCCACTCGCCCATGGCATTAGCTGTGGCCTCCATCTCTTCTTTCAGGTGTTGCGCTGTCCTAGCCATATCCTCTCTCTCCTTGCCCCAATTCTGAGCCGAGAGGTTATTGCGACTTCGAAGACTTGTCAACTCTCTTGTAGCATCTTGTAGCTCTTCTTTCAACTTCGCGACGTCCTCCCCTGATGAATTTGCGGAGCCTTGTAGCTCCTCATTTTGTGCCTCGAGCTCCTCTATTCGCTCCTTCGCTTCTTCGAGCTCGGCCTTGTCACGCCTCAACCTGTCGCTTAGGGTCTCCTTGATTTTCTCGACGCGTCCTAGTAAATTCTGGTACTGTTCCTCAGCGTGCTCTTTGGCCGCATTGCTATCTTCAAGGTCTGAGCTGAGCTGAGCCACCTCATTGTTGTGATTCTCTTGGAAGCTTTCCAGTTGTTTGCGGAGTTGTTCAACTTCGACGCGAAGTGCCTCTCGCTCCTGACCCATGGCCTCAAGCTTGGCCGATGTGTCCAAGTCCCCGAGCCCATCCCCATTATCTCGTTCTGCAGAAGATACTGTGTGTCCATTGCTCTTGTGGTTGGGTGGTTCTAATTCATTGGGCGTGTTCTGAAGTGGTCATGTCAGTTTCCGTCAACGTTGAGGCGCAAAATCGCATACAACCTACAGGCTGTGTTGGGGTTTCCGGCTCTTCTTCCTGATCGTCTCTGTCATGATGGGGATCGCCATTGCTGATCTGTGGTATCTCTTTATTTTTATTCGTGTTCTTCTTCTTTTTATTGTTTTTCTTCTTCGGCCCTGCTCCCATTAGCATCAATCCGTCCATGGGACACCTCTCATCAAGACGTCGCGGGGCAGTGCTAACCTGGGTTTGACGCCTGCGTCGGATCTGTTGCTGATGCTGAAGACATAATGGGTGATCGCATCAATCCAAGCAAATTGCGTCTAGATTGTTGCGATGCCCGTGTGTTGTATCCAAGTTTGTCTTCGTGGTTCTGGACTCGAACAAGCCTATCTAAGTCAACACGTCAGCCTGTATTACAATGGACAGCTGGATTCGGCGAAGAACCACCCTAACGGCGTCGGCGCCGATTCGCCCGGGTACCTTGACAGCAGTAGTCTAGTCTGTGGAAATTCCCAGTGCACAACACCCAACATGTACTCGTTGATCTCGCAGATGAGCCAAATCTCTGGATAAAAAAATTCAAGGAAAAATCGAGAATACCGACCAAAGGCTTTCAGAGGTACAGTTGTTTTGCTCTAGCATGGAGCTATCTATTACACTTGTAATGGGATGCGAAACGTCTCTACTGATAAGGTTGCTGGAATACGAATAGTGTGGAGGGATTCGAATTACCAGAGGTACTTGAGTCTTGGTGCTGTGCCAAACCTTAGTGCTTGTGTCAGCTTAGTCATCCATCTGAGCAAGTGCATTTAATTTCTTAAAACGGTGGCGCCGTGTCGAGCCTTTTCTCTTTTCTCTTCATCTTACAATACCCTTCGCTATCACACTAATGAACGAGATCATGTTTTCCATGGCTCTTTCACAATCTCACGCGAAGTAGATCAGTTTAGCCTTTCATAATCCCGCAGCTTGCTCTTTTCATCATGAGTGCTTTGGGTTCGCTTATGTGCGCACATGTCTCTTTCTTCGTGTACCAATTTCTTTCTGCCCATCAGGAGTCCACAAATACCATCAAGTTTGGTCACAATTGCTAGGTGAAAAACATGTCTATTTACAAAAGTGAACATAATGTATACAAATATGGAGCACTACGCCTTCGCTTTCTTGCCCTTGGTCGACCTTGTTGCCTTGGGCTTGGTCGCCTTTTTGGGTTCTGTAACAACCTCGGCTTCCACAACAGGTTCTGTTACAGGAATTTCCGCATCCTTTGCTTCCTCAGCAGCCTGTTCGTCTTCTGCAGCTTTAGGTGCAGCCTCAATCCCCATCGCTTCCTTCTCCTCAATCTCAATCGCAGGTGGTTCAGGGACATCCTTCAGCTCTAAAGCCGCAAACTCGTATCCAATGGCCTTGAGTTTAGCGGCCTTCTTGGCGCGGTTGTTCCGTTCCCTCACAAGCTTGGCCTCCCAAGCCGACTCCGTCAGAGGTTTTTCTAGTTTCTTCCCAGCCATGGCATTCCAAGGTATAGCCTTGAATCTCTTATTGGCGCCCTTGAATAAGTCATCATGAACTTGTTCCTTGGGGATTGGCTTGCACTTGAGAATGTGACCAAAGAGCAGGTAGTTGTCCATGGTTTTTGAGACAATCTCCGCTGTGCTTGCCTCCGCAAATTCCACAAAGGCAAAATGCTTGCTTGCTCCAGTCTTCTTGTTCCGCGACAGGCGCAATCTTAAGATGGGACCAAACTGGCTCAAATATTGTCTCATCTCGTGCTCGTAGAAACCGTGGGGGATACGTCCGATGTAAATGACTCCGGGCTCGCCATTGGGTGCCTGCGTAGCTTCCTGAACTTCTTTCGAGACCTCGGGGACCTTGCCAACATCCTGGCCGGGGTTGAAAGTGGATTCGCCGGTGGCGCCGTCTTCGTCCTCGGGATCAATCTCAGTAGCCAAAAACTGGAGATCATCGTTTTCTTGTTCCTCGGACTCAGAAGCGTCATCCTCTACAGGGGCAGCCTTTTTTGTCTGCTTCTTGGGCTTGATTGCCTTCTCAATTTTGGTTGTCTTTTTCTCAATCGCAATCTTCTGGGTAGCCTTCTGTTTCTTCAGAGACACGGGGGATGTTTCTTCCACAGCTGCATGATTGATGAAAAATCAGTATGGAATAATAATAAAAAAACCCCCCCAAAAAATCTCGACAAAGTTGATCTTACCCTTTCGCTTTCCTTTGGGAGAAGCCTTACTAGTAGGTGTGGATGCGTTCCCATTGCTCTTCACTGCCTCCGCCGGCGCTTTGAAAAGTTAGCAAGAAAGACGAAAAAGTGCTGTCAAAATGTTATACCTTTTCTTTTCCTCAGTTCTGGAGCCATCTTGCTATAATGATGCCGTATCTAGATGACTGAAATTTCTCGGGGACCCCAGCTTGTCAACTTGCATACCGAAGGAAAAATTTACGATTCTGCCGTACACTCAGAGCGGTGAGGATCTGGGAAAATGGCGGGATGTTGTGGGGTGCTATGAGCGCTACGAACCGCTGTCTACAGCACTTAACAGGTGACGCCGCCTGGTCAGTAATTTATTGGATCAGCAAGTCGGGAGGTTCCTTACCGACCAACTGTTCAGGCACCTCATCCATTCGTGAATTTCAACATTGCCTCAACGTCGCGATTCCTCTGATCTTGAATCTTGAGCGAAGAAGTGTGCACTCGCTATTGCTTGTATGCAGATTCTTAAACACCATCTCTTGAATATTTCCCAACCTCCGCCAGTGATTGGATTCCTTTTTAAGAAACCACCTCCCCTTTGCTCAGAGCTTGGGTTCTTCTTTCCCACAACGACCTTTGTTTTGTGTTGCAGGCTCCTTACCTGTTATCCAGTAATCGCCATTCAGACAACTACATTATGGACGACGGCCAAAAGGATCTCAGTCATGAGGAGGTCTGGGACGATTCTGCTCTGATTGATTCATGGAATCAAGCATTGGACGAATACAAGGTAGAGGATACTTTTAGAACAATGGCACATCTGGAACGGGCACTAAGCGACTCTAGAAATACCACAGCGTTTATGCAAAAGGCGGTAGCATCAGAGATCTTGACATCGAAAGCCTTGGGCCATCCATGTTTGTTAAAGCCCCGCAACGGTGTTACAAATGAACTACTCACCATAGACATAGGAATGAGGCGCCAGACCAACGTAACGGTGGAATCCAGAACTCTGGCAACCTTAAGGAAACAAAAAGTTTGGGGGAGTCCAATTCTATCACAGATGTCAACTTAAACGAACAGGTATGACAGACCTTATTCTCCCAACGACCAATGATGCATTGCCAAAAGGGAAATGTTTCAATAATGAGGCGAGGAAGATCTCTAATGCACCACAGGTTTCGTCTTGCCACAAAGACGGGCCGCAGCCGAATCACGGGTCAAGGACCACTCCAAGCCCATTTCCAGCACAGGCTCTTCTCGGGACAGGTCAGTACTACCTACTTAATCCAACAGGAAATTTGCATGAAAGGAGTATTGTTACTGAAAAGTCTTTCTGTTGCAATAGTTCGTGATGAAAATCTGAAGAAATTACTCATGTCTTGGTATTATGCGGGATATTACACAGGATTGTACGAAGGACAGCAGAAAACTCAATAACCACAAAAGGCCATCCCTGGAATTTGACAATGGTGGTTCGGATGAAAAGGATAAACAGCCTCCTGTTACAGAATGCATGCGGCACGGCGTTGTGGCCCTGTGATGGCGCGATCCTGCGACACCAAATGTTCCAGCCCCAAAGTTGGTGGGGCTCCTACGTTTATTATACTCCAGTGCCGCACGTCTCAGAAACATGCCAACCGAGGCGCTATTGTTCAGTGCACACTTAACGGCCAACCTCGTATTTTATCTTTAAGATTGACCAAGCAAGGCTGATCGGCTCACAGCTCTGAGTGGGCGAGTGTTTCGTGTGGTTTGGAGGCTGCACGTTTCTCATCATGCAGCATCAAAAAAAAAGATCCGATGGCCGAGAGAGGCCATCATGGCATCATCCACCGAACTTCGTTGACTGTCATGACTGAAGCAATACGGAATTATAAATGCTGCGATATGCCATTGCTAGGCCTTTTGGGCGAGCTGCGATTGCGCCTTTCTTCTGGGTTGACTTTGGAGAGACATACGCTATGAATTAACCTACGGCTTAAAAAAAGTCACTGCACAAGAATTAAATGTGACTTGAGGTCTCAGCTCACTATAGGTGCTGGCTTGCGATATGGTGCATTCTTGGGATAGCGGTGCGGATGTAGCAGTGCAGATCCTAACCTTGCAGCTATATGTTACTACAAGTCGCTTTGACAGCTCACCCTTACAATAGCCAGGCATGCAGTGAAGGGAGTGAGCGGCGATCGCCAGCGTCGAGCTGAGATTCTCTGAGGCATTTGCTTTGCTGCCGAGAGCAGCCAAGCAAAGCCAAGTCTAGCCAAGCCAAAGCAGGGGATGTCTTGGGGTTTTAAATATTGCCCTAAAGGAGGTGGCAGTTCAGAGTCGCTGTAGGGAGGAGCTGGCGAGAAGATGAAGAGCCAGTCTGTTTCATCGCCGCTTTGGCGGTTTGACAGTCTGTGTTGGGGTGCTCGAAATTTCCGACTTAGCGCCATATGTGTTGCAGCGAACATTGTTCATATCTCCCTACGACGTAGTAGGGATCCAATCACCAAATTGGAGGCTGAGGAAGAAAGAGGGTAGCAACCAATACTGCGAACCGAGTTTCACGAACCCGATTTGTTTAGACGGAATCCGAATTCAGGTGGCTACGACGTGCACGCTGCCCTGGTTTGTTTGCAAAGCCCGCTATTTCTTGCATGTCAAACTTATTAATTACGGTCGCAACTGAATGCGGAAGGACAGCACCAGAGCCAGTGCCAGAACAATACCCAATTGACTGGACATGTAGAATGACGATGGACCAAACGGCATGGCATCGCTGCATTATGGTACTCAACCTCCAGTGCGTTGCAGATCATTCACAATGATGTTTGCATACCTGGATTTTGAGCTTAACACTGTACAGTATTACACTTTCGGCCACGGTTCTTGTTTCTGACTTTATTTACCCCCCCTACAATTTTCCGCAATACCAACACGTTCAGTTTAGTCAGTTTTCTCTTTCGATATGACCATTGATTTCGGGGCAGGTGGATACTTCATTTCCAACATTTAATATGAAGTACAGCCTATTGACAGAACAATACAGCATTTGCGCCGCCGAGTTGCAAGCCACGCGAGCCGAGGCCGTCCTGGTACTCTCCCACCGTCCGCAGCAGGAGCGTACCTGGCATAATGGAAGGCTGGAAAGGTACGCTCGGATCTCCGCCGGCCCGTGCAGTCGGCCAGGGTCCAGGACGGAATTTCGACGCCAAAACAACCCCAAACACCACCCGAGACACCCCTGTTACAGAAACAACCCCTCCATGTTAGTTTGCACTGCAGCGCTCGCTGCTTGGGGGTTTGGATTTTCGCATGGGCTCCAGATGACACGCTTGTAAACGGGCGAGAAGCGCTTGGAGCACCATTTCCACTATGGAGTCCTTTGATCCGGCCAGGAGGCGCATGGGCAAGACACAAGCAAAACATGGGATGGCAGGGATCTGACCATGTGTCTTCATGCTCGATATAACTTGTGGCCTCGCCCAGGCTCAAGTAGTTGTTTTCCTCTTCATCTCACATCTCCATTTCTCAGTTGTTTGTGATATCGCACTCTTTTCTCTCTTTCTTCCTTTATTCCAACTTCAATTCTTTACGGGCAGGCCCAGCTTCCCAAGTCTTTCACTTGGTTTTGTTCCTTCAGCAATCCCCTCAAACTTTCAAGAAACGCCAGCTCTTTAATTCCGATCCGGTTTACCGCAATTCAAAAACCGTCAACATGAAGTGGTCAACATCCGTTGCTTTGGCCCTGGCGCCCCTCGCTCTGGCCCGCAAGGTTCAGAACACTTATGGCCGCCGAGGCATGCAATCCGAGTTGGATGGTCGAAGCCTCGCCCTTATGAATGGCATGGAGGGCCGCGGCATCACCGCCAATTCCCGTACCGAGGTCATCATCATTTGGATCAACCCAGGAAGCGGATCACCAACCACGAAGATCAACGACAAGGTCACCATCACCAAGACTGTGACGGCCGGTGGCGAGGGGGCAGCTGCCACTCCTGCCACCCACACTGTCAAGGTTGGTGGACCTGGCGGCCTCACCTTCCAGCCCGATCAGTTGAACAATGTCCCCGTTGGCGATACCGTTGTTTTTGAGTTCCTTTCTCAAAATCACACTGTTAGCCAGTCTCCATTCGACACTCCCTGCAAGAAGCTTGAAGGCGGTATGGACTCTGGCTTCCAGGCCAACCCCAACAACACTATCACCCCACCTCCCCAGGTTGCTATGCAAGTCATGAGCGAGAAGCCCCTCTGTAAGTCAAGACACTTTGAATGTGATTGAAGCAAATTCTAATAGATATCTCAGGGTTCTATTGCAGACAGAAGGGTCACTGTGGCAAGGGCATGGTCTTCTCCCTTAACCCTACCGCTGAGAAGACCCATGCCAAATTCCAGGCACTAGCTATTGAGCAAAGTGGCAATGGACAGTCTACTCCCATCACTGGTGGCGACAAGCCCGCCGACAAGCCTGCTGGTGAGACTCCTCCTGCTGAGGGCGCTCCTTCTGGTTCACCTTCTGCCGCTCCTCCTGCCGAGTCTTCTGCTCCCGCCCCCCCTGCTGGAGGTGATGGCGCTACTCCTGGCAAGGGAACAGTTGGTGCCGACGGAAGCTGCACATGCTTTGTTCAATGCGCTGCTGGTGGCTTCCCCGCTGTGAATGCTCAGGGCGTTGGATCCTATGGCGGCTTCGGTGGCGGTCTTCCTATGGCCGCTATGTAAGATTCCAGGGCGACCTGAAGTCACGATAGCGGGTTAAAATGCTTAATTGATACCTGGGGGAGTTTTTCGGGTGTCGGGATGTAACGGATCTTGTGTTTTTCTTTTCTTTTAGAGGCTGCCTAGAAGGCCTGGCTATTCTTCACGGGGATGAAGGCTTTTTTATATCATGATATGACTGGCTCGTATTAAATGCGACATAATTCTATTCCCTCAGAAAGTGTGCTCATAATTGGTGTTGAAAATGTAGTTTGAGTGATCTTGACTGGAATTTTCAACTCTGCCTGGATTAAGACCCTCCGACTTTTGTTCAAGCTGCCTGCTCAGTGGAATTTCGTAGATTTCTCCCCGCTGGCAAGATTTGCCCACAATTTTCTAACTGCGTGCGATTCCTGATTGATTCTCATCCTGCTTGGCGATCGGCGAATGACATCTGTGCTGTTGGTGTTGCAAATGCCGCTGATTTACCCCTCCATCTCAAAATAATTCTCGCGAGGCCAACTTTTCCTTATAATGGAGCCGGTTGGGCTTGCTGTAGGAGTTATCGGGCTTGCTGGCCTATTCAACACCTGCATAGATGCTGCTGCGAGGATTGATACATACAAAGAGTTCAAAAGCGAGTCACGTTCTCTCACTGCACAGTTCCAGGCATCTAAATTACGGTTTGAGCAGTGGGGTAAAGCAATCGGCTTCGGCACGAACCACCACCATGCAGCCCTCAATGATCCTCAAACGTTATCAGCTGTACAGGAGCTTCTAGAAATAATTCGAGAGATTTGTCGAGATGAGGGCAGTTCGCAGTTCTCGCATCCCTCTCATCTCCAGCAGCCTCCACAATCCACAAAACCGTTAACGAGACTTGGACCCTTGACTGGGTCCTTAACCCGAAGTCAAACATTGCCGGCCCGCAGTGGGCTGGTTGATTCGAAAAGGAATAAGCTGGTTTGGGCACTGAAAGGGAAAGTAAAACGAGCAGCCCAAGTAGAGCAGTTTGGAGTCCTTGTGCAACACCTCTATAACCTAGTTCCCCTGGATGTTGCTGTCAGCCTAGAGAACATATCGCAAAGAGGCCCTACCGGCGCTTCTCCTGGACTGCCGGAAACAAAGACATGGGCTTCTGATATCCAGAAAGTGCTTGCCGCAATAGAAGAAGAAATAGAAGGTGAGAAATTTCCTGCCTAGAGCTTTGGCATAATGGCGTTGACAAAGTATGAATCGGAAGCGGAAATTCGACGCGAAGTGCACGTTTGGCTGGGCGAGGGTTCTCCGAATGAGATCTATGAAGAATCTATACAGAAAAGGCTGGACGGTACTTGTGACTGGATTCTAAAGCAAACCGAATTCATAAACTGGCTCTCGCCCAGCTTCCCGTCCCAAGCTGCCAAACTACTCTGGATCAATGGCCCTGCAGGGTTTGGAAAGACGGTACTTTGCGCTAGAATAGCTAAATACGTCTCTTTATCGCTCAGAAACCCAGTGGCTCACTTCTTCTTCTCATCCGACTTTGAGAGTCGCGCTGATCCATTTGCGGCTCTTCGTTCATGGATATCACAAATTATATCTTGTAATCAGGATGCATTCGAGCTGGTCCGCAGCAAGCGCGAATCCAAATGGGAGAAAACTGCAACGAAGACAACAGTTCTGCAACTGTTGCAAGAAATAGTTCAGACGATACCAGGATGCACTTTTGTTCTTGACGGACTTGATGAATGCACGTCATTACGGGCGGCAGGCACCGACTCAATCACCGACTTTCTTGGGAAGTTGGGTCACGCTATTGCAAATACAACAACACGAATTCTCATCGTTAGCCGCTCTGAGCCAGAGATTCGTTATGGAATCGATGAAATCGAATGTGATTTCGTCGAGTATAGCATTGCTCCAGTCAATGTTGAAAGTGATGCGAAGCTGTACTCTAGGAGCATTGTTGAGAAAAAATTATCCAAGAAAAGTGAACTATTAAAGAACAGTATATCACAGAAGATGGCAGAGCGCTGTGGTGGTCAGTTTTTGTGGCTCAAAATGCAAGAAGACTCACTGCGCAGCTGGAAAAACCAGAAGCAACTCGAGGATACACTCGAAAAGGCGCCTGCCGGATTGGATCAGCTCTATCAGAAGAACTGGATAAAAATTTCTGAGCTTCCTGAAGATGAGAGAGTTCGCGCATTCTCCCTCTTGCGATGGGTGGCGTTTGCTGTGCGACCTTTGACCGTTTCCGAGGTTGCAGAAGCGGCGTTGATAGATTTTGACGCTGACGAGCTGCCAATGGACGAGCTACCTGACATGATAGATGATGATTACATCAATAGTGAGATATTAGGCCCTTGTGGGTCACTTTTGGAGATACGAAGAAATTCTTTGGACCCTCCTGGCCTACAGCTTGTGCGGTTGACTCATTTTTCTGTGAAACAGTATCTACTTGCTCATAGTCCGACTCTTGGTGGCCTGGGAGTTTATCGAGATCTGAGTCCGACGAGCGAAGCATTGGAAAATACTGTTCTCGCACAAGCGTGTCTCATATATCTCAACTATTCGCATGTTTGGCAAACTACTCAGGAAGGAGATGAAGGTCAGGTCGCAAAATCATTTCGGAACTATGCAGCCGGATCGTGGTACCGTCATGTTAAGCTGGGTGATATGAGCAACACGGATGTGGCTGAGCTCATGGATGCCTTTTTTGACACAACCAATGACAACTGGGAGCCATGGAGAAAGTGGTATGATAAGGACGCCATGCAAGGATCAGAGGAGGCGGAAACTATAAGTGAAGAAGAAATGTGGACCAAAGAACCTCTGTTTTATGCGTCTGAGCTGGACTTGACAAACAGTACTATTGCATTGGCAACAGAAAACGTCCACTCCATCAACATGAAGGGGCTTTTTGGTCAGACTGCGCTCTCTGCGGCTTGTGGCAATGGCAACGAGCTACTTGTTAAAGCTCTGCTTGAGTCTGGAGCCGATGGCAATATCACTAACTGGATTGACGATACACCACTGCACAAGGCGGCCATGAGGGGTAATCAAGAGATTGCTCTGATGCTACTCAGAAATGGAGTCAATCCCTCGGCCGTGGGTTACGAAGGATACTCACCCCTACTTCTTGGCTCGTGTTACGGTCATGTGAAAATTGTGAAGTTGCTCATTCAGTATGGAGCCGATCTTCTGCATCGAGACAATGACGGATGGTTGGCTATACATTGGGCAGCTAGAAACGGCCATGCAGAAATCATCAAAATGCTTCTCGCCGAAGGAGCTGACGTTGCTGTTAGAGATGATATTGAATGGACGCCTCTGATGCACGCCTCAGCTTATGGTCATGTGGAAGCTGCCAAGTTGCTCATCCGCCATGGAGCTGACATTCTGCATCGAGAAACTGAAGGATGGTTGGCTATACATTGGGCAGCTAGAAACGGTCATGCAGAAATCATCGAACTACTGCTCGCTGAAGGAGCTGATATTAGTGCTAGAGATGGCAACGAACGTACGCCTCTGCTACAAGCATCTGCTCATGGTCATGTGGAAGCTGCCAAATTGCTCATCCGTCATGGAGCTGACATTCTGCATCGAGAAACTGACGGATGGTTGGCCATACATTGTGCAGCTAGAGGCGGCCATGTAGAAATCATCGAACTACTGCTCGCTGAAGGGGCCGATATTAGTGCTAGGGATGGCGACGAAAGTACGCCTCTGCTACACGCATCTGCTAGTGGTAAACTTGAGACTGTGCAGATGCTTCTCAAGATGGGAGCTGATATATCGGAGAGTGATAAAAAGGGTTCCATGCCACTCAATTGGGCGGCAACTAAGGGACACCTTTCCATTGCCAAGCTTCTAATCAGCCAGGGTGCTGATATTGATGCCAAGGACAAGTATGGCTGGACGGCTCTCTCCTGGGCGGCTGGCTCAGGCCACCTTGAGATAGTTCAGTTATTACTTTCAAGCGGGAATAAGGAGGCTATAAAGAATTCCCAAGGACAAGCTCTAGTCTTGGCAATTTCCAATAGGCATGTTGATATTGCTAAGTTGCTTGTCGAGGAAGGGGCTGATGTGTCTTTACCAGCCCCAAATGGGCTTTCACCAGTAGATGCGGCAGCCTGTAATGGTGACTACAACATGATCTCCTATCTTATGCAACATGGAGCTGATGTAATGACATCTGACAACTCCAAATCAAACCCCCTGTGGCCTCCCACGTATGGCGGTTATCTACAAGCGGTTAATCTGCTTCTCGAAGCAGGATATGATCCCAATCCCAGGGGTCTCAATGGAAACACCCCTTTAATGGTTACGGCCATTTATGGACATACAGAAGTGGCTCGGGTACTCTTAAAATACGGAGCAGATATCTCAAGTGCAAATATTGAAGACATGACAGCGTTGTGTTTAGCTGTGGTAAATAACCATGGGGATATTGCTGAACTTCTTTTGGATGGGGGGGCAGACATCTCGATAAATGCCGCAGAAGACATGTCACCATTAAATTTGGCATGTCAGTATGGTCAGACTCGGTTGGCGAAACTGCTATTGGATAGAGGTGCGGATATTGCCACGAGAAACAATGAAGGATGGACGCCGCTGCATTATGCGGCGCGGTTGGAACAATCTGATATGGCCGAACTACTTCTTGATCGAGGGGCCGATCTTGCAACCACCAACGATGGTGGAGCAATCCCGTTGGAGGTTTCAATGGTAAATGGGAATCTCGAAACGGCTAAAGTCTTGATGGATAGAGCCAAGACTGACACCACCCAAGGAGACGACATTAAGGGGCTCTTACTCGGCTGGGCTACTAGCAGTGGGAACATAGAACTTATTAGGCATCTCCTCGAACGGGGATCTGATATCTTAGAAGTAGGGGCAGACGGATCGACTGCTCTTCACCATGCAGCCTACTTTGGGCGTGTGGAGGCGGCCCGTCTACTGCTTGAAAGAGGAGCCAATTGCACGGCCACTGACGCGTACGGGATGACGCCTCTTCATGCCGCAGCTAGAGATGGAGAGCTTGAGTTTGTTGAACAATTATTCGAGATTTCAGACCCTGGCCTAGATTTACAGGACTCAATTGGGCGTACGGCGCTTCATTTGGCCTCGATGCGTGGACACCATGACGTTGTGCAGCTGCTTCTCACGAAGAACGCACAAGTGGACATTGAAGACTGTTATAACTCTACAGCTCTTTTCTTGGCGGTAAGAAATGGGTATGATGGTGTCGTTGAGCGGCTTCTTGCTGTTGGGAATATTGCTCTTGATGCTCTAGACGCGTTTGGAAGAACTCTTTTCTGGTGGGCTCAACGGAGTAGGAGCGCCCGGGTTGTAGAGCTTCTCACCAACCTTGCGAATGAGATGAAGATGCCATTGCCTGAGGAAAGCTTACCAGAACATGATGGTATACTAGAAGATGAAGGTGTGTCTGGAGAGGACGGCGATGATTCAGAGTGGCAAACTTGGTGGTGCGATATTTGCACTCGGAGCATCAGTGGGAGTAAGTTGTATGAGTGCAGCAAGTGCAATGGGGGAGACTTTATCGTTTGCCTTGAGTGTTTTGCTGCTGGTTTAAAATGTGGAGAGAGCTCACATGAGTGGCGGCTGATTGAGAGAGAGGAAGAGACGGAAGAAGGAGATTAGGTTGATAAACATGGATCCAAGACACAGAGAAGACGGTGAGATCTGGGACTTGAAAATGGCATATCAACAATATTATTGTTTAAATTAAGTGGCTCGTTGTATACAGAGACAAAGTAAGGAGTGATGCGGTGGAGGTATACTGCCCGCGATCCGCAGCTCAAAATTGCTAAAATCTTGGCTCAGTTTTATTATCATGAGTTGTTTACAAACTCCATGCAACTGCAGCTGGCTAGAACGAAGAGAGAAAAAGAGCAACTAAGCTGTCTTTGCTAGAGACCATCCCCCGCCGTAGAAATGCCATCTTCCTCATCCACGCAAACGTCAGCTTATTATCGTCAATCCACCTGCTTGGGTTTATTTGACAGCTTTTGTGACCCAAGTCCAATTTCTGTTTCCGTCATCTTTCGCACTGCCTCATCGATTTCTGTGTGGACTGATCCATAAGGATTCTCACGAATCTCAACCAGTCGGCGTTTCCACCAACCCCAGCGCTCCAAGTTAAACCCCCCGGATCCAGGAAACAAGGGGCCTGTCCCGTACGGGTCGCCCTGGTTCTCTTTTGGGGTCTCTGTGTGGATGCTGAGAAGAGAATCTTCCAAGATTCGGGAACTGCTGCGTATTATCCATTCGCAGACGACGCGGACTCGAGCGTCGAAAAGGGCTGGGGGGATAGATTCGTCATCTTCAAATCCAGCTTGTAATGACATTTGCCATATGAATTTAGGTTTTCATATTTTTCGGTTAGTGGGTACCAAAGTCTTATCTTTCAGCCATGAGCAATACCGTGTATTGGCCGCTTCGACGACGAGGATATGTCTTCTGGGATATTGAAAGGGTGCTTGACCCAGAGGTTGATGTCAAATTGCGCAATGCTAAGGACTACGATCCGGCTGTGACTGGTGAAGAATTCACACTACCCCTGAGTAGAAGTGCAGAATCGCGTTTAAAAGGAATAGCACTACCCAAAACATTGATGAGAGATATTGAAAACAACTATCAATACGAGTTTGATCTGGATAGTTACGAATTTACGGATTCTGAGGAGGAAGATGACGAGACGAATCAGTAACACAGTAGTTGTGATCAGAGTGAGGGTAAAATTTGGTGTGGAATTTCCACGGTGGATGGGTGGCGCATGAGGGCACTATAAGATTCGGCAGGCCGATCTTGAAATGGCATGGACATTCTGCAGGTTGGTGATGTGTGGTGCAAAAGATGAATCCACCTTGTGTAGACACAAGCATATACTGCTATATGTTCAACATGATGATAATGCTAGATGATGTTGGTTGGGTTCACCTCTCCTACCCTGTGGTTGAAATTGCGTTTCAGAGGAGAAATAGACTGTAGTAAACATGAGATTTTGCAGGACCCGAGTTTTTCCCCATGGTCTTGAATGAAGCTGGATTTGACTTAAACTGATCGCGTTACAATGGTCAAGGAGCAGTATGAATATCTTTGCAATTTAACACTCATCATTGTCCGTACTCACTCTTAATTATTGAATGGTATAATGAATTCCTCTGCCAGGTGAGCGAAAGTTATTGATGAAGGGTCTTGCTAATGGTAACTACATGCCTTTGCTATTAATACTGACCGTCCAAATCCATCCCCTTGCAAAGTGGCAATGAGGTTGTGGAGCCAGCGCAGGGATCTAGGATGTTGCACAGACCATTGGCGACTTGAATGAATGGCAATGACTCGTTGCTGAGATCCTGGGGTTGCTACACAGCTTGTTTCCTGATCCGCCATTCTGGTTCACTTTGTCGTTCAGCACACTCACTTTCTGCAGCTATCGTCTTTCACTATATTCTTCTCACATACACACCTTCGAAACAACATCCTCAATGTGGCAACTTGATCGGGAGAAAACAATTTATACGACTTATACCTATGGCACATCTTGAAGAGCTCCCTTCGGAGCTCTTGGGCCATATCTTTGTCTTATTGGACTCTCTTCAGGATCTGCATGCAATAATCAAGGCATCCCCGAAATGTTTTCGTGTTTACAAAACCTCTCCTGGCATTTTCTTAACGGCAGTGCTCACCAATGCCATACACCCGGACACGTTGTACGATGCCTTAGCAGTGACATACATGAGGGGACAGCCCTTTAAATATCTCCATCAGAAGCAAGAAATCGTGGATTTTCTTGACGGATACTTTCGGCATGATACCACGAAGATTCATTTTCCTCGAGATGTACCGAGCATTATCATACTGGCGAAACTCTATGCGCAAGTTTGCCGCCTTGCAGACCATTATTGTCGCCACGCCTTGCATGCGCTCTACTCAAGCGAAGTACGCCTCCGCAGCATAATTCGACATAATATCGACCTGCTAGAGGGAATCCAAGCGAGCGAGCAAAAGCCAAGCTCTATTTACGTCAATGGTCACTCCGAGGTATCTGCCACAGAGAGAGCAAGAGTACATCGGGCATTTTACCGGTACGAACTGTACACGCTCTGTTTTCCTGTCAATCGAGAGACTTGCGAATCGCTCCTTTCTTCGTCGACACAGTATCACCATTTCATCCGAAAGATGGGACCGTGGGAAGTAGAGGAGCTGAGCTGTCTTGGGCAGCATCTCCAGCTGCAAGTCGCTACCTGTCAAGTTCGGGTTGAGAACGAACTTGTAGATAGAGTTCTTCTTGCCGCGAGTGAAAGAGATGAAAATTCCCGAGCTGTTAGAGATCCTCCGTTTCTTTTCGGCCAGCGGTATTATGGGACTTATATGTTCGATGATGATGGCCAGGATGGCATGTGGTCGGCTTTCGAATACATGGCCTCGCTTGGTCTGACGTTTCTGGAGTCTCTGATTTTCGGCAACAGTCAGACCATAACGCAAATTATACGAAGGCATTGTTATTTAGAAGCACGCGAATTTATACAACACGCAATCGAAGAAACGTATGGGACCGATTTAGAGCCAGTTAGCTTGGACAAGCCGACGGACAACCACATCTCCCACGCGAATCTGGGCTATTACCTCACTCAGTCCGATGAAAACCTCCAAAGAGCTAGAAGCGATTCAGCACAAAGACCGCGCCGACTTAGGGGATTTGTGTTTTGGGATATCGAGCGGGTGAGCGACCCCGAGGTGAAAGCAAGAATAGTCGAAGCCAACGACGCCGGTTGGCCATCCAGCGACTATGTCGGTGTACAGGAGCGTTTGCGAGGAGTTCCAATCCCAAATACGTTGGCAGAACAACTTCTTGCCGATTACGAAATCGATACGTTGGATTCACCCGTCGATTCTGATTGGGAGAAATACTGATTCGGGAGGGAGACAGCCATCCTGGAGAAAGGATAATGTATGCGGAATGATGGGTGAACTTGGGTTTATGGGAACCAAATAATATTTAATGATAGCTTTGCTTGGGTTGGAAAGAGGGAATGATGCTAGGAGTTTAAATGAATAGATGATGAATGCGCGTGCAATAACATTGTGTACATCGAAATGGTAGATGAATGGGTGGATGTGTCAGTCAGCCTTTGCCAGGTGTCAGGGTCGGGGTTAGGGTTGAAAGGACCAAAAGCGATCGATTGTCTTTACTGAAGACCCCCTGAACTTTCAAACTCCAAACAAGGCTTGAACATGTCCTTTACGGACGTGTTTACACAGAGTAGCGGCCGGATATGCTCAAAGCCACTGTTTACTGTTGCATCGTCCGTTTTGTGAGTCAAATGGTTCCACTGTCTTTCCCCAATAGTATGGCGCTGAGAATGCGATGATGGGGACATCTGGAACACATCCAATGAGGCACAATCGAGATCAGGCTGTGCCTTATTTCCATGCCAAAAACCGGCGGGCGCAGCAAAACCATCCACAAGTTGGTCTATTGCAACTACATCCTGTCTTTTGCGTAGCCATTCGGACATCTTCCGCCATGAGTCACCGTTGTCAAGTTTATAGCATCTCCGATTAGAGCGCGGGCTAATGCAACAACAGATGTTTGGCTGTTCATCGAAGGGATTCAAGTCTATATAAAAGCCCTGTTTAGTCAAAGATATAACCTATTCGATACGTGACAGCATCCTCAGCTAGAGCACCAGATTTGGTCAGACTCATCAACCCTCAGTAAACAAAATGGCTGATAAGAGTGGAACCGAGACTTCAAACTTCGACAAAGTCCTGGCAGAATCGCTATGCAATCTCGAAACACCACAAAAGATTAGATTCTCACCCAATGGTGAAAGAGTGCTCTACTCAACCACCCTCTGTGGAAGCCAGCGGAAAGGCAAGGCCTCCATCTCGACATTATGGCTCGCGTCAACCGACACCGCAGGCTCTTCGCGCCAGCTCACATCAGGTCTGTACGAGGATCGTGACCCAGAATGGCACCCCAACGGCAAACAGATATCCTTTCTGTCCGACCGTGCCAAGCCCGATGAGAGTTCGGCATTGTGGCTTTTAAGTTTGGAGGGCGGCGACCCGTGTCCCATCACGCCGGTTGAGAATACACAGAGCATTGATGAGTACGCTTTCTCACCAGATGGCAAAGTCATTGCTTTTATCTCTGCCGATGAGAAATCCGAGGAACTCAAGCAGAAGGAGGAAGATGACGAGACTGATCCAATGGTCTGGGGCGAGGATTGGGAATATGCTCGCCTGAGACTGGTCGATGTTGCATCCAAAAAGATTAGAACACTAGTCAGCGGAGAGAGACATATTACAAGTGTTTCTTGGAGCCCTGATGGGAAGAATATTCTGTTTGACAGCGGCGAAAACCCAGACATAGAAGAGAACATGTTGACTGGCACGACAATATCCACGGTCAACGTTGAGAGCGGGGAGGTCAGAGACCTTTGCAAGCTGACGAATGAACCTTGGGATCTTACTTGGGCGCCAGATGGAAAGATTTACCTCATTACCGGTACACCGATAGACAAGGAATCTGGTGGATCCGCTTTATATGTCATTGACCCCACGGCTGCTTCACCATCACCTGTCAAGATCGCGTATGGTGTTGAGGATGACGCTGAAAGGCTGGTGCTGGTAGGGGACAGGCTCATTGTCAGTCGACAGAAACGCTTTCAAACTGTTTTTGACGAATTTGGAAAAGATACATTATTCACTAAAGACACAAACGTCGATGTTTGGGATATTTTCTTTGGTGAAAATGGAGATAGCCCCATTCTAGCGGGCAGGCTATCTGATGTCAACACGCCGAATGAAGTATACGTGACCAAGGGAGATACAGTGACCCGGTTATCCGACCATGGCAGGGACTTTAGAGATACAAAATTTGGTTCATTTACAGTGCTAACCTGCAAATCTTCCGATGGAGAAGTTGAACTTGATGGCGTCTACCTGGCTCCCACTTCAAGCATCGGACCAGACGGCGTGCCCAAAGTCCCGCTGCCAACCTTTGTCATGATTCACGGGGGACCGTTGGACAGGACCTGCAACGCTTTCAACGCCTGCGATTTCATGTGGACGCCGTACGTTCTATCCAAGGGCTATGGGATTCTGCTGCCCCAGTATCGGGGTGGAAGTGGCAGGGGTGAGAAGTTTGCCATGTACAGTATTGGTGGCCAGGGAGTCTACGACTATGCCGACGTGATTACCATCACAGACAACGCTATTTCACGTGGCTTTGCAGACGGTTCCAAGCTGCTCGTTGGCGGGTACAGCCAAGGTGGTTTCCTAAGTTACCTCTGCAGCGTGCGAAACGGCCTTCATGGCCACGGATGGCGCTTCAACGCAGCCATTGCCGGTGCTGGCGTCTGCGACAACGATAGTCTTCCTCTCACAGCCGACCTTGGCTCAACGTTTGAATCCGAGATGAACAACGGCAATGTTCCCTGGACCATGGACCCCCACGATACTTCAAACCGCAAGGCCAGTGCTATTTGGGAGGTCGCTGGCGCCGTTCGCGAGGCTCGTCGGCTCGGCCAATTTGTTATACCACCGATGTTGATCTTACACGGGGAGAACGACAAGCGCTGCCCGTTCTCTCAAGCTGAAGGGTTTCGTCGTGCGCTGCGTGCGTATAATCTGCCGTGCGAGTTTGTGCGATATCCGCGTCAACGGCATTCTGTGGAAGAGCAGAAATTTTACTTGGATATGATGGAGAGGATTGGTAGGTGGTGTGATACGTACATTGGGCCGTCGCCGAGTACGAAGGGGGAAATAACATTGACGATTAACTGATGATAATGGGTGTAAGTGTCCAATATTCTGGGGCGCCTTTTTGTGCATAAATTTAGCGGAAGCTATAATGAGTTGAATTTGAAGCGTCTCAAGTTAAGGGTAATAAAGGTGTTTAAAAATTCGAGTTTGCGCCGTCAATTGCTCAACCTGAGCAAATGTCAGTTACCAGGTTTAGCACTTGTTTTTCCTGTTAACCATGTTTTCAGTCCTACCAATGGTTTCAACAGCACATGAGTATCTAAATAAGAAGGACTAGATGCTACGTGTTTGGCAATTTGCCTTCCCTGCCCTGGAATTTCAGATTCATAGTTGATGAAGTTGGTGGAAGAAGAAGGGGATATAGACCATTTTTCCACCAACTCTTTTATATATGATTATAGGTAGCGGAGAATTCGGGATCCTGTTAAGTTCTTTACTTGAGCGTAATAACATTTATTTATGGTATTCCAGATCTCTATTTCTGGAGTCTGAGGATTCTATACTATGATACTAATATGCCTCCAGATCTTATTATAAAGTTATATAGTAATACTCTATTTATTTCCATCCTATTATACTTAATTATATCTAATACTATTAAATTAAGCAGTATAACCAGATATATCCTAGGTAGAAAGTATAAGTATTAAGAAGAAGATACCTAGCTAAGATAAAATTTATTATATAAATCTTTTAGTAAAAGGTAAATACTGCTAGAGAAGCTATATATAATTCTAGCTAATAAAATTAAGAAATCTTAAGAAATAGGCTATTTTAATACAGCCTAGAAAAGTTATACTTATTAGATAGTGTTAAAATAAATGGGTTTTATATAACAGCCTAACCTATTATAAGACTAATAGCTAGACCTACTACAGCTTAGCAGCTAAACCTGCTATAGCCCTAGCAGCCAGACCTGCTATAAAACCTAAAAAAGGCCTATACAGCCTGACCTGCTATATTAAGCTAGACTAGTGAAATAAGGGCTTACCCCTTATCCCCTCCTTTTCTTATTATTTAAAAATACTTAGAAATCCAAAGAAATATTATTTAGAATTCTTAAATAATTCCAAATAATCCTAGTATTATTTAGATATATAAGTATCATAACCCAACAGCTAAGGTCATATAATAGGCCTCGGTTATATAACTATATAATATCACTAGGTATATACCGGAGGTCTGAATCTATATAGAATAGGATCACGATTCTAAAGGTAATCCTAGGCTTAGGATCACTCTTAAAAATATAATCCAATAGATAGGCTTATAATTCTAAATATAATCCAGTAATAGGGATTATAGCTTAAATCATAATCTATAATATATATATATACCCTTAATTTTCACTCTCTTAATCTAGTCTTAGCTAATTATTAATAATATTATTATATTAACTATAACTATTTACTATACTAATACTAGATTATAATCCCTTAATCTATTATCTATATAATCGATATATTACTTAAAATACCCTAACTTATCTATTAATATAAACCCCTTTTATTAGGTTTATCCCTTAAGAATTTATTAAATATTATATATTAATAACTCTTATTTAGTAGGTTATTATATAATTTTAAGTAATATTATAAACTGCTTTAATTATTATAGGTATTACTTAACCAACCCTTATCTTATTTATTATTAAGCTTCAGGCTTTATATAAAAAGAATATAGAACTTAAAGCTAAATTATAAGCTAAATAAAAAGATCTTAATAAAATTATTAAACCTTATAAACTAGGACCTTTTACTAGATATTCTGGATTACTTTAAATATTCCTAATATAACTTAAAGCTTACTATTAATTCTACTCTTACCAGTTATAGAAGGAATCTATAAAAATCCTATACACTATAGGATATATAAAGAGGGCTGCCCTTAAATAGTTTAAACCTATTATAAAAGACTATATAAATAAGGAGGAAAAAGACTAAAATAATAAAACCAAAAAGATCTTTTAAAAATATAATAACTTTAAAAATATAATTAAAGAAATCTTTAAATAAATAGATAAGAAGAGAGCTATAATTAAAAAACTTAAATTACTATATTAATATAGATTAACTTTAAACTATACCTTAGAATTTAAATAGATTACCTTATAAATTACCTAAAAAGATAATATATTAATAAAATACTTCTATAATAAATTTAAAAAAGAAATCAAGAATAAACTCTTTAAAAAGAATAAACCTAAAAATTTAATTAAATATATTAGAATAGCTATTAAGATTAATAATAGATAGTTTATATAATATAAATAAAGGAAAACTAAAGGATTAGGATAAAATAATTTTAAATAAAAACTATAATACTAATCTAATTAAAGCAGATATAAAGAAGAACCTATTACCTATAAACATACCCTAAACCCTAAAAAAATAAAACTTAATATAATATAAAAATATAATATATTTAAAATCAAATATTATAATTATAATAAGATAAGATATATTATAAAAGACTATTAATAATTAAAATAAGAATAAAACTAAAAACTAATCCTAGAAATATAATAAAATATATATATTATAATAATAAATAAATAAACCTTAACTATAATAGGATAAAGAGGATAGGGAAAAGGATAACCTAGAAACTATAAATACCCTATACCTTAATAATCACTAATATTATAAACCATACTAACCTAATCCAATACTATATAATAGGATTAATAACTAGATATAAATATAAATAAGGAAGAGTATTTTAAGGAGATTCTAAATCAATAAATAATCCCTATTATAAATAATAAAAATACCCTAATTAAAGATAAAATAATAAATAATAGCTTAGACTTTAGCTCTTTAGAATCTAAGAATAATAAACCTCTTAGAATAATATAATACTATATTATACTATATCCACTATTTAAGAGCATTACCTATAAACACCTTAAGGAAATAATAACCAAACTTATATAGATACTAAGCTATATAAATAGAATTAATCTTTAATTTATAATTATAAAATATATTTATAAATAGATATTAAAAGAAGGCTTAAGTATTCCTATTTTAGGAGATTATTTTAAAAGAGCCTTTATATTAAAAATTAATTATAGTAAATATAAAAATAATTATATACTTCTAGAACCTAATTATATTTTCTATAGTAAAATTAACTAGATATTATATATTAATTTCTCTTATTTTTAATATTAGAAAATAAAAATCCAGAATAAATTCTTTTTATATTATATAGGAGTATAAGGAATTAAGAATATCCTTATAAAAGATTAATTTATTGATTAATATAAGGCTAAGTACTTTATACCTTTTAGAATTAGTATATTTAAATCACACCCTAAAACCCTAAAAGAATATAAATAAGGAGCTGAAAATAAGGACTATAAGTCTATCTATTATAAGATCTATAAATAGGAAAAACTTAAGTTAGATTATAATAAACTATAACTTATTAATTATAGAAAAAAGGATTTATATAATTATACTAATCTCTAGTATAATATATACTTATAATAAAAGCTAATATAATAATATAAAAGATAACTACTAGAAAATAATATTTTAGAAAGAATCTAATATAAAGTAATAATAATAATTAACTATAATAAACCTTAATATAGATAATATATAAAAGAAAATAAATATATATATAGGGAAATAAAGAACCTTTATAAATAAGAATTTAACTTTTAAATCTATAAAGAAAGTTAAGCTAATTAAACTCTATACTATAAAATTACCTAAGGCTTAAATAGAATAAAATATAATAAACTATATAAAGAATATAACCCTAAAAACTTAAAAAATAAATAAAATCACTTATAAAAGGGTTATAATATAATCCCTTATAAAAGACCCTTTATATAATAAGCATTAATAGGCTTAAACTAATAACAGAAATATAAATTATAGGATATTATTTTTATACTTTAATAAATAATAAAGTAATAGGTAATTATATATTATTAAAAGCTATAAATTATATATAATTATTATAATATAATAAAGAAAAACTATACCCCTTATATAACCTTAAAGGGAATACCTTTACCTATAATAAAGAATAGATTAATAAAGAGACTAATTATCTTAAACTTAAAGTCTAAGGATATTAAGATAGTATTATATTTAATATAATAAACACTAGAGAATATAAACTTATATTAGGCTATTCCTAATTATTTAATAATAACCTATAAATCGATTAGAAGATAAACCAGATATAATAGAGTAATATTATATTATCCTTAAAAGATTATAAAGATCTAATAATAATAGATAAAGTAAAGAAAATATATTTTATAGCTATTAAGAAGGGTCTTTTATTAGGAAATTATATTAAAAAATAATATAATAATTAATAATAATAAATTTAATAGGTTATTATCACTTTTAGGATAATAATAAAATAACTATAAGAACACTCTAAAAATAAATCACTCTTAGATATAGAAAAACGATTTATACTTTAATAATAGGTTTGATTATACCCTCTTACTAGTTGACTAAGCTATAGCTATATAGGTTATACTTAGGAGGATTAGACTATATAAATAGATAGGCTATACCTAGATTATTTAATTAGGCAGATATTATTAAATTCAGAGCTTTCTCCCTATTTTTCTTAAAAATCCTAGGTAATTCCTAGTAATTAATTAGAAATTTTCTAATTACTTTCTAGGTTAAGAATAGGATAATTAATTAATCCCTTAAATCTATTCTTATTTATTATAGCTTTATAGCTTTTCTTAATTATCTTAAAGTCTTATATTTATACTTAATTATATATAGCTATCCTATATTATCTAATTAGCCCTGGGTATAGTATATTATTATATATATTGTTTTTCCCCTATTAAAATTAATAATTAAGATAAGGGGAATTCTTATCTATTTTATAGTTGAAAGGATTAATTAATACCAGATCGATATTTATAATATAGCTAAGGGCACTTTTAAGCTATTATAAGAACCAGTCTAAGAAGAATTATTATAGATACCCTTATAAGATCTCCTAATATATATAAATAGGAGATACCCTTAAGGTTAATAACCTAGAACCCTATAAAAGGCTAGTTAAAGCTAAGCTATTAGGAAACCTAAAGCCTATTCTATAAAGATAGTATATATTATCTTTACTAAATAATAAGGTATTATTAATCTCTCTAAATCTATTTATTAATTTATAAGAATATAAAGATAATCTAGAGAAATCTATAGGATTATTTAATCCTAAAATAAATAATAAAATAAATACTATATAGCTTAGAGTCTACCTATAGAATATTAGAATTAAAAGATAAGATGCTTTGAATATATCTAATTTATTTAAATAAAGTACTAGTAAATATAAATAAAACCGCTTTAAATATTAGATTTAGCTTAAGGTAGATATTAATTATTATAATAATAAGGGATATCCTTTATATACTGATCTAGTGATTTGCTTTTTTATAGTATAAGTAAGTATTTTTATAAGTTATTTTATTTTAGAGAATGGTTTATAATCTATTCTCTTTCTATATACTGCTCTTTTAATAGCTAAATAATTATTATTAGATAGACTATTCTAATATTTTAAAGATAAGGTATTACTTAATTATAATAATAAAGGAAATATTAAAACTAATATAAGTATAACTATATTCCCTTACTTTAATAATATAGTTATATTATTTTAGGATTATAAATATAAATATTTATAAAACGCTTAAATTAACTCTTAATCTATTTAGATATTTAAGCTTAATTATAAAAGGAGTTAATTAAGATTATTTAATAATCTTATTATTCTTATAAATATAAGCTTTAATCACTATATTTAAGCCTATAAAGAAAGGTTATTAAATATCTTAGAATTGCTTATTAGCTTAATTTCAGATACTCTTATACTAGAAATCCTTATACTAATAATACTAGCTTTTATTAATATAGCTATTTAATCTATCTTAGAAGAACTAGCTCCTAGAATACTATTAATTAATTAGATTAATAATATTATTAAAGAAGAATTAAAAGTATCTTTAAAAGGGTTTAATAAAGCACTCTTAAATAGTTTTAAAATACTTATAAAAGTAAATAAACCTAAGAGGTATATATTTAATCTAAAGCTTAGAAAACTCTTTAATAATATTAATATTATAAAGTACCTTTTAAGCTATAAACTTAAGATATAAAATAATAATATTAAGAATAATAATAAGAAAGTATATTTTATATATTATATAATTAATATTTATAAAGATATTATTAGAGGGCTTCTTAGTAGTCTTATTTAGGATAAAGTAAAAGATATATTAAGGAATTAATTCTTTAAAAAAGATTTATAATAATTAAGATCTTATAAAGATTATCTAGAAGTATTAGAATAATAATATCTATAATTAATAAAAGAGATACTTAATTAATTTAATAGATATAAATTCTATATATCTAAGTATAATAAAGATTAATAGTTATTAAAGTTATTATTAAGAGTGCTTTATAAGATTATACCCTTAAACCTTTTTATAAAGATTATTAAGAAATACTTAATCTTAGATTCCTATATCTTAAAGGATTTGCCTTATATAATACTCTAAAGCCACTTTTATAATTAGGTAGCTATTAAACTTATAATTAAATAAAGAGAGATATCAGATAGCTTTAGGAATTATATAAATATTATTATAGCTAAGGCAATACTTAATCAACTTATTAATACCACTCTCTTAGCTTCTATTAAATAGTATATTAATTAAAAGAAGGCTTTTCTACCTATACCTAAGGTAGCCCCCCTTTCTAAAGAGAAGATAATAGATATTAATAATCTAATAAAATTAATTAATAACCTTAAGATTAATATAGCTATTAAAAAGGATATAGCCTAAATAATTACTAGACTTTAAGCTAGTATTAATATAAGAGTTATTAATAAATCCTATTCTTAAGGATCTATAACTTTTTTATCTAGCTAGATATTATTTAATTAAGATAATAATAATAATATCTCTATATTAATAATCTATTTATAAAATAAGAATGCTTATTAATATTATAATTTATTTATATATTTTCCTTTATATTATAATAAACTAGTATATAATATTAAGCTTGGATTCTATATATATAACTCTTATATAGGTATATTAAATTTAGGGTATATAATAGGATAGAGTATAATCCCTTTAATTATAATAGCTTAATTCCTAAAAATAAAAAGGTACTATTAGAAATTAATAATAGCTTAGGCCTTATATTTCCCTAATTATATAGTTATACCTTTAATTCCCTTTATTAAAAAGAAGGCTTTTTAATACTTTAATTAAGAGTTAATTAAATATAAGAGTATAGTTATAAAGAGGAATACTATCTACCTTAAACCTAAATAATATCTAATAAAGTTATAATAATCTAATATAATTCCTAATAAAGATATATTAAAAATATTTTATATCTTTTTATCTTATTATAAGGATAGCTATAATTAAATAGTATTTATTTATTCTATTGATATTAATATAAATAAAAAGAAATATTAGAGAGAAGAGAATAAGGACCTAACTAAAATACTTATAATGATTTATTAGGAGAGTATTAAGAAATTAATACTCACCCCTAAAAAAACAGTAGCTTCTTAGTCTACTATCTTATTAGAAAATATAATATAATTAATAGATTAGGATACTAGACTTCTTTATTATAGGATAAAGTTAAAAGAGATATTATTAATTAAGATTATTAGGGTACCTTTTTATATACTGATTAACCTGGATCTAGACTTAAGTATTATAATTAAATAAGACTTAATAAATTAAGTAGATAATATAATTAAAGTTCTCTATATCCCTAAGAATAGATTAAATAATTCTAGCTTTATTAAGAATTTATAAGGATTTATAGAAATAGTAACTCTTTACCCTTATTAAATTGGTTTAACTTATAATAATACCTTCTTTAATAATCTTATAAAATAAATCTTTACTAATACTATTAATTTTAAAGAGAATATATCTAAATTACCCTTAGATTATAGAGAATATTAAAAGGTATTAATTAATTATATTAATAGCTTTAATATTTTATAAAAGTTAATATATTATTATAATCCAGAATCGATTAATAATAACCTAGAATTACCTATACTTTTATTTTCTATTAATAATATATCTTATAGTATAATCCTAATCTATTTAGATAATTAATAGCTATTAAATATATAATAAACCCTAAAGATCTAGGTTAGAATTAAGTTAATAAAGAGAAAAATAATAAATATATTAATTAACTTAAGGTTTAAAGGAAATATTATTTTAAAAACCTTAGCTAAGAAATATAAGATTAAGTATAAACCTATTAAGGTTAAAATTATATCCTTTTTAAGATAGATTATATAAATAATAAAGAAAATAGAAGTTTAGCTTTATATAGGCTTAGTATAGATCTTAATATATCTATATATTACCCTAGATAAAGTTATTATCCCTTTTATTCTTAGAATATCTTTTATTAGGATTATTAAACTATTATTTAATTATTCCTAAAAGGGAGGAGATCTATATATATACTATTAAATAGATTAAGTTTAAGTTATTACTTCTACTACTAATACTATTTATTAGGAATAGGATAAGCCTAAATTATTAAAAAACTAATTATTAATTATATTATTAAAGGTATAATTAATATTAAGGAATCATTTAATCTAGAATAACTAATTAATAATAATAAAAAGATCCTAATATAACTAGATAAAGAAGAAGGGGAAGTATTTATAAAATATATCCTATTAAAGGCTATAAATTAATATATTAAAGCCTTAATAATAATAAAAGCAGAGTTAGACTTCTTAAAAAAAAGGAAAAAGTCAGAGAGATATAGATTATATAGATTATATAATCTTATAAAGGTATAAGTCTATATCTTATATAAAAAGAAAGCTAATAAGGTTAATCCAGTTAATAATATTCCTTTAAATAGATTTATCTTTAATAGGAACCCTTTTTAAAAGAATAAGAAATAGGATAAGGTTAAGGATAGAATTAATCCTAAAGTACCTTTTATATAAATCATTATATTAAAATTCTCTAATATATTAAGAGGGTCCTAGTTATATAGGGAGTGATTTAATTAAATCTTAAAATAAATAAAGGATACCCTTACTCCTTAGGAAACTAAAATATTTCTAGAAATTCTTTATAATAAAAAGTAAGCTTTATCTTAGTATTTTAATAAAAGTGGAATACTTAATCTATTAATAATGCCTCCTTAAATAATTAAAGTTATTCCTTACTTAGCTTAATAGGTATAATCTATCCTAATATTAAAAGGGCTTAAAGCTAAAGCAATTAAACTTTTAAAAGTATATCTTAAGAATTATATCTTAAAAGAGTTATATATATCCTATAGAAACCAATACTTCTTTATTAAAAAAAAGGATAATAGGCTTTATTTAATCAACACTATAATAAGATATAATATTATTATATTAAGGGATGCCTTTATTCCTTTAAGTGCAGGTGCCTTTTATATTTGATTCCTAGAAGTAAGCTTTAAGAGGTCTACTCTTTATTAAACTCTTAAGAATATTAAGAATATCCTTTAAGAATTTAATAGCAAAGCTTACTTTATAATAAATTAAATAATTTATTTAATCTATATTTACCTCTCCTAGAATCTATACTTTAAAAATAGATCAGATCTAATATATTAGAAATATAAGCTTAAAATAATTAAATAGTTTTAAATTAAGATAAACCCTATTACCTACTGCTATCTTTATAAATAAAGATAGTTTAATAGTATTAAAGAATTCTATATAGCTATTCTAGGCTAAAGCCACTTTATATATTATAGTACTATAAGGGATAATTATATTTATAAAGAAAGAAATATTTAAAAGCTATAAATAACTATTATTATACCTAATATCTATAATTAAATAATACCTTTATTAGTAATAAGAGAAAAGCTATTAAGGATCTTATTTAAAGGAAAAAAAGAACTCTAAAGAAGTAAAAAGGAAAAAAAAAAAATATAGAATTAAAAGGTAATTATACTAAATAAGGTATAAATAGAAAATATATATTACTCACTAGCTATAAATCACTATTAATATAATAAAAAGCTATATTTAAAGAATAGCTATCTTTAATAAAAGGTATCTTTAATTAAATGATTATATATACCTATAAAGAGAAGCTTAAAATAAACTCTTATACTTCTATTAAAATCCCCTCTCTTATATTATATATACCTCTACCCTCTTCTTTATTTACTACTCCCTAGTATAAGCACTCTTATATATTATCTTCCCTAATCTTTATTATTATTTAATTATATCCTTTTCTACCTATTATATAAGAAAAGAAAAAGATATTAAAATAGTAAGAAAACTTAAAGGCTATAATACTTTTCCTTTAAATAGATAGTAAATCCTTATATCTCCCTATTATTTCTAATTATATATAACTTAAAGGAAGAAATAGATTATTCTATAATTATAATACTAAAGATAATAAGCTTATTTAAAATATAGGATTCTAAGTATAACCTAGCTTTATAATCTTTTAAAAGGATTAGCTAAACCTACTACTATCTCTCCCCTAAAACTTAAATGATAAAATAATAATAATAAAGATAGTTATATTTATATTTATAGTTTATTCCTTTTTAGATAGATTATAAGGGTAAGCCTAAAATAATTATTTAATTAAGCTTTATTGATTATTATATATATTAAAAATAAAAGATTAAGCTATTAACTTTATATTTATCCCTTTACTTTAAATTATATTAAAAGGTATTATTAATA
>JAZDSH010000026.1:0-37228 GCA_036873115.1 Pseudodiploospora longispora
AATTTAATATATATATATATATATATATAATATTATATATTAAAAGACTTTTCTTAAAATAATATAATAGTTGATATATATATTATTATTATAATTTAAAATTTATATCTTTTTTTATTATAATTAATTTAATAATAAAGGATTCTAGATTTTTTATTTCTTTAAATTATTAATAAAAGCTAATACTTACTCTAAGTTAGCTTTGTTTAGCTGTATATAATAGTTATAAACCTTATATAAGTTATTAAGATAGATGTTTATAAGACCAATACTGAAGAAATCAAGATTCATAAAGAATAACTACGGATATTAGTAAGTAAACTATAGTTGAAGTTATAGACAGACTAGGCCTGTCAATCTTCTAGGGATAACAATATCAGCAATTATTAGAGATTGCTATTATTTAGTACCGTGTTCATAAATATTTCTGCAGACATGAAGAACGAGAGAACAGAGAGTGGTTCAACATCAGCTTAGGAGACAAATTTTTCTTCTTTGCGAAGCTTAATAGAGCGCAATTCTCTCAAAGAGAGCTCGCGGTTCACCTATAGCTATGCTAGATTCCGTCTTCCAGCAGAACTATACGAGCCTGCCTGAAAAAAGCTGCATGAACTTTGTGTACGTATGATCAAGAGCTACGGCCAAGGAGCAAAACAAGAACAGAAAACATAAATTCATTAAAACATCTTGCAGATTTCATATATACACCATATTTTAATCACCCATCAAACCTGCGGAGCCTTCTTCCAGACTTCCACTTCTCCACCACCGCGAAGAATAGCATAACGCATGGTAGACAGCATGTTCCTCGCTGCATTAGAATGGTCGTAAACACCACCATTAAACATGGCTGTGGCGTCCTTGCCAATAGCCATTGAAACAAGAGCCTTACCGCCAGGGTGATCGTTGACAAAGTCCAGTACGTTATATATGACACCAGAGATGGCCACGAGCGCCTTGCCGTTATTTGCTTCTGTTCTAAATTCGTTCCAGCTCATAATGGGAAGTTTTGAGAGAGGCATGCCCCAATCAAGAGCAGACTCCTTCTGCTTAAGCTTCTTCTTCATTTGCTGGACATGTCCCTTTTGAATCTCATTAGTAGAAAAGCGTTTTAGATCTGAAGCAAGGCCCAGGCGATTCCAGATATAAATTGCCCATTTTGTTGGATCATATTGATACCACTTGATGGCATTCCGGTAATCTGAAGGAAACTCATGGTGGAAGTTGTGGTACCCTTCGCCGAGTGTTATGAGAGCTACAATAGCATTATCGCGAGGAGAGTGGCGGTCAGCAAATGGCTGCTCACCCATCCAATGGGCCAGAGAGTTGACACAGAAAGTGGCCTGCTGGCCGATTGCGCCACGAAGTATACCAGCATAAAGAAGACCACCCTTCCAGTCGTTCCAGAGAAGACTGCAAAGAATGGTCGGCAAGATGAGTGACATGAACAAGGCACATTTGGGATAATGCTTATGTTGCCAAACAACAACTGGATCAGCATTGATGTCCGACATGTCAGAGCGGCCAATTTGCTTAGGGTTTCGCTTGAAAAGCAACCATCCGAGGTGGGCGTAAAAAAGACCTTTGTGAATACAGTAGGGGTCTTTCTTAGTATCAGTATACCTTCCCTCTAGTTAGTACGAGATTCGCTTCATAAAGTCTTGTCTTCTTTTCATACCGGTGATGAGCTCTATGCTTCATGACCCACCAGCCAATAGAGCCTTGTAAACTAGCGGCACCCATAGCAGCAAGGTAGATTTTCAGAGGCATGGTAGCTCTATAGGATGTATGAGACCAAAGACGGTGGTATCCTGACGATGGAACCCTAGAGTAAGCCACTTGTCTAGATTACTAAAGGATCGTGAGCACTTACCAGCTGTAATTCCCAGCAGAGTTTGAAAGCAATATGCTATCGAGAACAGAGCAGTACCCCGTTGCAGTGGGACCCAGTAAGTCATGACCGTTCCCACCAGAGGGAGAACTAGGATGATGATGGAAATGGGCCAATTGATGTGGTTATGCCAGTTGGACCATGTCATTGGCATGTCAGAAATATGGACAGATTTTCGGTCATATTTGGAGACAGAGTTCCCAAACGACTCATAGTCAGTAACATGGTGAAAAGACGAAACGGCAGGGACATGTGGCAGCAGCTTGATCTCATCGGTGTGTTGATACTCCAAGGTAGTCACGGTGGTCGACATCTTGACTTATCTGTTTTAGGAGTGTGATTTTGCCAACCCAGAAGACCAGGGGAGGATGTAGTATAAGGGGAAAAGGGGGAGATAAGTCAGGGATATATAGGTAAGTATGGGTTATTCAGAGGATCAAGATGTATTCCATCCAGTAAATCTGGTAGAATAGTAGAATATATGGGTTCAGTAAAGTGAATCTATAATATGGGGGTGCCGTTGATATAGCTGGTCCATAGGCGTCCGTCTATAGGACATGGCAATGAGGGCCCGAAGCAGTTGAATGCAAAAATTCCCCTCCAAAAGTTGAGCATTCGCCAAACAGCAACGTTGAAATGCTACACAATTCCATCCGCATTGAAGGCTTATGTCCGGCTGTTAATTCGGCAGTGCTACATCCCTGCATGTATTACAAAGGGAAACTTCCTAACGGAGAAATACGTTGAGTCGAGCTACCCAACAGCCATTAGTATTGGTCTCCTCGAAGTTGTAGGATCTTTCATGCAGGCTAAGCGCGATGAGTTGTTTAAACTAAAATAGCTTGAAACTACTCGTACAAACCATTACGCGCCAAAACAATTCTCTTGTACCTGCTTATCAGGGAAGGCAGCAACCATACTGTGCTTCAGATACAAAGCTCTTATTATATGTAACATAAGTCTTCTGCGTACCCTTTGTGTGTGGCAACTACAACTCCTAGGAACGATGATAGTGTAATTAAGCACACAGTCAAATGCAATACCAGGTGGGCCTGCTGTATGGAAGTTTAGGTATGTTTCTGTTTGAATCGAAGAGACCAGTCCCTATCCGTTCTTGTTGGGGTCTAGATTTTACATCTAAAGAGTCAAAGTCAACTAAGACAATCGGCGTTTATGGTTGCTCAACATCTTGATATCGCCGACAACGGTTTCCAGAACCATGTTTGCAAGCCAAGTGGTCGGAGCATGACAAATTATACTGCCACACCAAGCGAGAGGTTGCCATGTATCCTTTATGCATGCCTGATGACAGATTGAACAATATGCTGTGTCTTGGTTTACTTAAGCGCACCAACTTTTCCCATTGTCATTGGCTCCATAGGAAACACAACGGGGATGCGCTAACCCTGATGACCCCTAGTTCACCCAAGATATATGCACGACCGCTGACAGATTGAGATTCCGGACCATTATTCAGCCTCATCGTACCGGACATTTCCCCCGCGCTTCAAGATCCTGAGAGAAAACTAGATAATACTTGATCGCCATAGTTTGCAGGTTGCGTGTTAGGCGAGCGCGCGATGTGACCAGCCGAAAAAAGCACGGAGTGCAGGTTCGCCCCCTCAGCCAACCTAAAGAGCAAGACCAAGAGAATAGTTCTTCTCGTGTTGGTTGCCGCTTGATGCATGGACAAAAGACTGAAACATATCTCATAAATGCCCTTTTAAAAAAAAATATGGTTTACCATAAGGGGTAAGTGCTAAAATGCAGATATTATACACATCAGACACGCAAGAAGCTGCCTTTGGGAAAATGACTATGCTTTCCAATTCTGACACTCAGTCAAGCAAAGAAATCCGTGACATACAAGAGATGTCCTGCGACGGTTTTAAGACCGAGCTTACCTATAACCATAGAAGCAACTTGTCGAAATGAAAACAAAATGATAGGACAATAGCAATCTCTACCGTAATCCGTCCAAACTAGCTTGAGATTAACGCGCTGTTCTCTCTTCTCACTGCACCAATATGTAACTTCTTCGTGGCAAATATGCAACTCCAGAGATACCCTAAACTGCGGTTTTAGTCTAGAATGGACAGCCAAGTCATGCAGACCCTGAATCCTTCGACTAAAGGTAGCGCATTGCAACCACACATATAAAAAGTAGTCTTTTTGATCTTGGATAGTTTCATCGGTTCGGGATTTATGCATTGTAACGTCGGTTATTAAAGGGAAAGACATGACATGACTCGGGTGCCAGATGTTTATCTCAACTGTGTTAGTTCATTTGACTGGCTGTTTTACCCAGGAAGCTCCCCCTTGGCAACTCACTGATTATAGTTACATCGTCTTATCAAACCTGAATGAAATACTTTCTTCCAGACCAGAACTGTGGAGTAATAACGGGAAAAGTCCATGGGGGAAAATTGTCTGGAGGAAAGGTGTTAGTTGACTCACCGATTGAGATTTTTGTTTTCTTTATTGGAGGTCAAAGGTTCGTTGTTTCTAGTATATAGAGAAAAGTATTTAAAGTGCTGTGGTAACTCTTTCTTAATTTGGGTTCACTCAACCACTTCAGTTTCCTCAAATCTCCCCATCAACTTTTCCACAACACAAGCCTCGTGTTCTTGCAGATTGTTTTATGTAATAGCCTCTCTATTTCCAAGCATGATTTTGTTCAGGAGCCCGCTCATACTAATTGCCAAGACAATTGTATGTGCAATTTTGGCAAAGTACAAACATGGCCAGTTGAGAATCACCTACAGCGAAAAGGGTTCAATCAATGGCGCCGATTCCAAAAATCTTGTTTTTGGTTCAGGACTGCCATGTACTGAAGTGTTTGTCGTTGATGAATGGTTCTGGGTCCGAATCCTGCTGTCTGGAAGCAAGGTAAAGTTCCCCCCACCTTGGATGTCTTTGGCAATCTGTGACACGGCTAACTTTGTTTAACTGTAGGGATTTAGTGAGGCATATATGCTAGGGGAGATTGACTGTGATGATCTTTTTAAGATATTTACCGTACGTACGCAATGCCTCCCTTCTTGTTCCATAGTATCTCGAAGCTAATTACAACTGCCTTGACTGATATAGATCTGTCTGGCCAACCGGGGCGAGTCTAACAGATTAGACAAAGGCATTTCAACTATATCAGCTTTGATTTCCTACATCGAACCAACAAACACAATTGATCGGTCCAGGTTGAATGTTGCCAGACACTACGATCTTTCAAATGATATTTTCAAGGCCTTTCTCAGCCCAGATATGACATATTCTTGTGGCCTTTGGCTTTCCAAAAGTCATCCAGACTATATTCATGACACACTGGAAAAGTCCCAGAAGCGCAAGTATCAGTATCATATCAGCGCAGCCAGAATCCAATCATCGGATCATATCCTTGAGATTGGTACTGGATGGGGCAGCTTTGCTATCCAAGCTGTGCAGGAAACTGGCTGCAGAGTAACCACGGTTACACTTTCTGAGGAACAGAAGCAATTGGCGGAAGAACGAATCAGAATTGCTGGCCTAGAAGATAAAATCACAATTCTTCTGATCGACTACAGAGAGATTCCACGACTAGGAAAGAAGTTCGACAAGGTAATTTCGATTGAAATGCTTGAGCATGTTGGATTGGAATATCTACATGAATATTTCGCCACAATCAGTGAACTATTGACGGAGAATGGAATTGCTACATTCCAAGCCTCAATAGTAAAAGAAGCAGTAAGCATCAACTCTAGAGGGCACATATACTTACAGCAACTGACTTTTCCAATAATAGTACCAAGCGCAAGGAAATCTCAAGAACTCGTAAGTGTCCATCAGAACATGGACCCTTTTTTTGATGCTGCTAACAAAAACGACTTATTTGTGAGCAGTTTCATTCGCACTTATGTAAGTAATCACCCCAGAAATCTCTGAATATCTATAATTGACCTCATTCTCCTAGATATTTCCGGGCGGTGTGCTTCCCAGCTTGACACAGATCATTCAGGCTGTCCACAAAGGAACGCGCGGCTCCCTGGCCGTTGACCGGGTTGAGAGCTTTGCTGGCTACGGAAGAGTACTGCAAGAGTGGAGCGATAACTTTGACAAGAACTTTACAGCCTTTATAGAGCCGGAAATTGTGAAAGCAAACCCGTATATTGACGAAATAGAGATTGAAGCATTCAGAAGGAAGTGGATGGTAAGTGGAAACCCCACAATAGGTGCAATGGTACGTCGATATTAACCCACAGACAGTTTTATTTCGCTTATTGTCGCGCTGGATTTGACTCCCAAGTGCTCACCTGCGGAACAATTCGATTACGGCGAAATGGGATGGCTGAGCTTGGCCCAGACGCTTGAATGTACATGTTCCACCTCAATGTATATAGTGGTGACGGCGGCGGCAGTGATAGTGGTAGCTTGAAAGTTATCATATCGTCTTACGCGTACTTCATTCTATAGTTTCGAGTATACCATCCAGCGATTTCTCAGTTAGACTGACTTCAAACTGTATACGTATGAGTAGCGTTCATGCTCTTCATCTTTCATTCTCATTCTCATATCCTAGACCTTCTTCATTTTTGACGTAACCGGAGAGGTATAGTAATCCTCTCAATCATCCAGTTCACCCAATCCATTTATATCCTCTTTTCCCACATGTATTCGTAATCCACCATTGCCTCCTCAACCTTGGCAAGAAGCACATTTGCCACGTCGACCCCAAACTTATCCTTCCACTCGGCATGTTTCGCCGCAATATCCAGACCGCGCGAACTTTTGGACTTGTCAATAGACGTCGACTGCCAAAACCCATTCATAAAACTCAAATGCCGAGCACTGAGCGCCTGAGTGCCGGCTGGTTCCTTGGCCTCCCACTCGCGGCATATCGACTGCGGGTCCATGTTGCACATTTCACAAAGCTTCGACATTGCCGATTCCCCATCGATGATGTCGTCGGCGTCAATAACGACTATGGGCGTGCGCGACGTTGGGGCCTCCAAGCCTTTCTTTGTGCCATTTGACGCGTACCAGTCGTAGAGTTGGCGGTGGTGTCGAAAGGTCATGAAACAACTCCAGACCGAGTCACGGATTTCTATCGGTGCAACCTGAGACTCGGCCCTGTACCACGACTCGAAAACAAGAGCTGGATGGCGTATGAGGAACACAGGCTGCCAAGAGGCCAGAAAATCATCCTCTAAAAGGGTCGGATTGGTGGTGGTGCCTGTTGAAGCATGGGAGGACTGACTTCTTAAATCTGCGCCAGGACCATCGCCTCCGATGGACTCTTGGCGGAGTTTTGAGGGTTCCCACAGATGGCATGTATGCGTCTTGATCATCAAACCCTTGTTCTGTTCAAACTGTTAATATGTGTGTGCCCCATACCAAGTTCAACCCCCAAATTGAAACCCCTAAAATCCATAGAAAACGCATTGTGCAGCATACCTCGGCTCTGGCAGCATCTCTATCTGTACAAAGCTTTGCAAGACCTTTCTGGAACAAGCTCTCGAATTGCTGTCGGTCTTCGTCACAAGAGATATTGAGTAGAGATTCATCCCATGTGCACGATTCGCGGCTGAATTTAAAAGCACCACGGAAGTGATACTCCTTCTGAATCCATCCTGCCTGTGTTGAAAGGAGGCGGGTGAGAAGATTAGACGCAGTCCTAGGGTGTGTGAGGAGGAGAATATCATGTTTGCGTAGCTGTCGGTTTGTAGGCGGCCGCCCTTGTTCAATTCCTCCCGTCGTTGTTAATGCACCCATATTTTAAATATCTCAGGTGCCACATCATTGGGAGCTACCAAAAGCAACAGTTCAGCGTATTGTAGGAGAAGCGAGGAGTGGGTTACCTCAGTGTGTGACATTTGAATCAGTGATTTGTCAAGAAAAACTGTACCATGCCGAAAAGGAACGGGGAAAAAAGAGAGAAAAGAAAAAGCAAAGACAAGACAAAATAACACTTCACGGTATCCACGGGATGTTGAAACACCATGATGCAGAAAAGTACCTAGGCTCATATTGTGGCAAGCTGAACTCTGAGACAATGGGTACAAGGGTCAGCGTCTCTAGTGACAGATTGATGCAGGAGACGGTATCATTCTGGTTTACGAGTCTAGACAAGGTAGGTTGCATCGAGACCTATTAGCTCGCTCGAGGATCCTTCCGTCTTTGATCAAATCGACATCTCGCCCAATCAAGCCCCCCTCTTCTTCGTCTCTCAAGCGCGGAGACTCCAAAGCACTGCATATGCATGTACCCAGCCAGGCAACCAGGCCCATACATTTGTGTTGGGTATTTGCTGCGAGGGGAATTGGTTCCCATGTGCCACGGAATGTCGGTTGCGGAATGTCGGTGTGCTGGGCGGGGGATGGTTGAAGCTTCTTTGCGACTCCAGAAGCGAGCCGTCGTCATCGTCGACTGTTCATTGAGAAACATTGTACATTGTAGCAGGGAACGACAAGCTCTTAATTCATCCACTTTGAGCCATGCCACAGCCAATTGCGCAATGCCACAAGTTCAAACAATTGAGACGCCGGTTTGGCAGACGAGAAACCAGCCTCTGCGAAATTCCAATTTTCGACATCACCTGCATTAGCCTCAGCGATTCGCAGACCGTTCCGATGACGGTGCCGAATATAAACATGCTAATAGTCCATGCTTTGATGTTCATACAGCTAACACAGCCAATGCGCAAGAATTGCCTTTGTCATTAACTGCCATGGCTTCTGAAGAATTGAGAAAATTCCCCAACGACCCCGTCTTGGTGCGGTTGCTCGAGTCCGCCAAGACCATCACTGGTCAAATCATCCACGATGATTACGGGTTCGACAAAACGTACGCCGAGCTTCTGGCCGACATCATGCAGACGCGCGACGCTCTTCGGACGCAGCTTCCTCCATCGGTCCTGAACAAGCATGGTCTTTTGCACGAGGACCGTCCGTACATATGTGCTCTCACACGTGGAGGATACGAATTTATCGTCGCTTTCTTCGCAGTACGGGCAATTGGCGGTGCATGCATGCCGCTCGGTGAGCACCTGAAGAATCCTAGGACTCTGTAATACGCACTGGTTCATTGGCTGACTCTTGAGGGTTCAATTGTATAGCATCTGGGTCGCTCGTGGAAGAAGTAGAGTACTTCATGTCCATTACCAAAGCGGCCTGTTTACTTGTCAGCGCATCTCACCACGAGCAAGGAAACAAAGCTCGCGCTTTTACCATCCAGCAGGGAAACCCGGAATTTGTGGTCCTTCGCTCCTCCAGTGATGCAGCACCACTCAGCAGTGTCGACATTGGATTCAACAACTCACCAGAGCTGAGTCCCAGCGGCCCCGGCATGGTTCTTTTTACTTCAGGCACGACAGGAAAACCCAAAGCAGCAGTACTGCCAAGGTTGTGCCTGCTCACCAAACATGGCGTAATTCCAGGCGGCACGGTTCTCAACTATCGTCCACCTCATTGGCGAGGGGGGTTGGCCGCTTCCATCATGCCCCCCATGTCAGGAATGAAGCTCTATACGCTCAAACAGCAGCCCTCTGCGGACGAAGTTTGGGAGACGCTGAAGAACCACAAGATTACGAACCTCATCTTCAATCCCACTCTGCTTCGACGGATGATGGATACGTGGGAGAATAAGCTTGGCAAGCTTCCAATCGAGGAGAGGAACAAATACCTCAGCGGCTTTAAAAACATTGCCAAGATCAAGTGCAACGGTGCAACAATGGCACCAACAGTGCTGAAGTTTTGGACTGAGTTGACCGGGTTGCCGTTCCAGAACGGTTATGGTTCGACAGAGTGTGGTGGTGGGATAACAGAGACGATCCTTGAAGTGCCTATAAAACACAAGGTACGTCAACTATGGGTGATACAGAAGGTCGGTTGAATATGGCGCAACAGCTTACACCAACCACCATTCTGTAGCACGGAGTAGGACCCCTTGTCTCGGATCCGCCCGTAGACGTAAAGCTGTCGGAAGGAGATCACGGCGAGATCCTCTTGAAGAGTCCATGGATGCTTACAAAGTAAGTTTTCGAGGTTTCAGAGACGTCAACTGCTGCTGACATCTACGTTCGTTTTAGATATGTTGGAGACGAAACTGCCACCCGAAATGCCTTTACTGAAGACGGTTATTTGAAGACGGGAGATACAGGCCGGCTGATCGATGGCGAATACGTATTCGAAGGCCGTGTGAACACAGACTGTGAGTTTGCGTCTTGAAAAGGACAAAAACACAAGCTCTTATCCCGCATCAACGTGAAAATCTCTAACAAAGTGAGCGTCCTCCTAGTCATCAACCGTATCCCAAGGATCCCCGTCGAAGACGCCTTGACAAGCCTCCCCTACATCGGCGAAGCATACATCGTCGGCGTTCCAGGCCACGACATACGCGCATACTGCGGCGCTCTTCTCCGCGTCAAAAAGGGAACCATTCCCAGTGACGAGCTGACCCTCACTCGCCTTCATGCTGATCTCTCGGACACGCTGCCCGCCTTTATGAGGCCGTACCTGCTGAGGGTTTTGAAAGACGGCGAGGAGGTGCCGCATACGCAGTCTCAGAAGCCCATCTGGCGGGAGATTGTGAGCAAGTTCTTTGCGGCAGAAGGTCACTGGATTGTCGAGAATCCAACACCTGGGGTTGAAGTTTGGAGCGCGCCTCCTAGTACGATATACAAGGATTACCCGGGCACTGCGAACCTCAATGGAGCATCTAAGCCTTGGGATTGGGGAGGGTTGCAAATGTCTGGTTAGAATGGTCAGATGAATACCTACCTAGGTAGTACAAAGGTAAAAACAGGAAAAGAAGGTGACAAAGACCTTTCGTCGATACGTGCTCGTGGGGGTTCACGTGACTCCATCTGATCACTTCGTCGCTTTCCGCCTCTCTTGTCACCCTATCCACTCCAAAGCTTGGATCATTGTTATTGTTGTTGTCTTTAGTCTGATTAGCTATGGAGAGGAAAAGGGACTACTAGGTTATAACAAAAAGTCCAGTTGAGAATAGGTTACGGGTCGCTCACTGGCTTTGCTTAATGTAAAACATTTACAAACGACGAATGATTTAGGAAAAGGGGTTGGAGAGGTGGAAATCATCACAGAGCGGGATCATCATAGAGCTCATAGAGCTTTACACATCATCTCGAGACGATAGATCTAGTTCCAACAGTTTTTGTATTATTAGCGAGTCTTGTAATCTAGACACTGAGAACCTGTGTACACCAGCCAAACCATGTCTATGCACGGTTATCCCTTGTTTGCCTCTTGTTTATAAGAAAAGAAGAAGCCTCCGTTCTCAAAAGTCAATTGCAGGTCCAAACCCCAATTCCAATTCCAAAAGCTAGTCATCTCATTATCCCTAGTGAGCAGTATGTGCGCGAAGAACCTGTCCATTATGCGTGCTCACCCCTCATGATCGTATGCGTGCTTTATTAAAGGTCTCTTCTTGTCGCTTTTTTCGCTGAGGGATTGTATTGGTAGCAAATCTTGAAGTGTTCAGCATCGTTGGTGCACTCGTGCGCAGTATTGCCCCGGGCTGGGTGTGTGTATTGAAAGGCATCTGTGTACTAATGTTAGCTCTTCTTTCTTGCTTTGAGATTTAGCAGACAGGGTTGTGTCTCATAGGATTGATCTTACTCTTTGTTGGATTTTCTCACGAGCGGGTCTTTCCCTTTGACAGATTACTCCCTTTCTCCCAACTTGAAGCTGGGCGGTAGGTAGATGACGTGGTATCAAAAAGAGCACTTTAAACCCAAGCAGCGTGTCCGTGGTGTTGAAGTGTCGTCCCTCCCAACATGGGCGGATATCCAAAGACAGACATGTGGTGCAGAAACTGGGTCTGGGTGTATTTGATTCTGACTCCTGGGTTTCGAACGCACATTCTACAATATACACCCCAATCAACGGCGCCGCCAGGAAACTTGGTGTACAACCAAGGCACCGAGATAATCGCCATGAAACGGCGAGGCTCACCATTCATGCGGTCTCTCTTCTCCGCTGGGGGGTTGAGAACGGAAGATCTGGCAGGATCAATGTTATGGACCGACATGCGGTCATAGAGCGTCATGTCACGCTCATATTGACCAGTCTCGGAATAATTACCAGCAAGAGCCTTGATGCTGGTGGCATTCTTGATCTCTCGAGGTGGGAGAGTCGTGAGGCGACGAGCGACGGGCATCGAGAGAGGGAAAAACTTGATATCGCTGCTAAAGCAGTAATAGCACACACGAGTGCAGGTGAGCAGATAGATGAATCCTGCAAAGCGCTGTCGGCAGTGGGTACAATGCCAAGCTTCAAGAGTGTTGATAAGCGTGCGGAAGTCGAACGAGGTAGCCTTGACGGCCAAGATGCCTCGAACGACGCTCGAGCAGTGCCACATGAGCATGCGGTACTGGTGGTTCGAATCCACAACGGTTCTCGCACGGCGGTTGACGCGGCGGAACTCAATCAGCGTGGGGATATCCATGTTGAGCAGGATCTCGTCCATGAGTTCGTAGGGCAAGTTGTCGAGAGGGCCGAGGCTCGTGGTCTCTGGTCCTACAATAAGATGAGGGTTATGCAGGAGAAAGCGATTATGAAGATTGACATCATCGAGGGAGTTATCGCCAAGCCTAAACCGAGGGGCTGAGCAATACTGCAACACAGCTTGAATGGTGACGACGGGCTGCTGCCCCTGAGCAGGATGAGCCATCGTGAACACAAGTTACAAGGAGACCTTGACGTTGTGAAGAGGGTTTGTGTGAAAGCGAGTTCAATTATTGGAAGAGTGTTGATGTGTTGGGTTTGGATAGGTGGAAGGAAGGAAGGGAAAAGAGGATAAGAGAAAAGTGCAATGTTTCGAAAACTTGTCAAGTCTTGGGAAGTTTGTCTCGAGGGCCTCCTGAAGAAGGTCTTCCGAGGTGAAAAGTGAAGTGTGGGCGTTTGTAGCCAAAAGGTTTCGTAAGAAAGAAATGAGGGGAGGAGAGGGAAGAAGAGATGGCCCCACGTTCACTTTACAGAATACAATGGATGGGATGAATGGGATGGAGATGGATGGAAGCCCACGGTTCAATAGGCAAAGTGGATACAATCGAGGCGAAGCGGCATCATATTAAACTAAGGTAAACAAAAGATAAGACCATAGGTAAAAGGTAACATAAAAAGGGGAGGGGTATAAACTAGACAGCAAAATGCCTTTTCTGCCATGGCCGTTTGTCCAATCCATCAGCTCTCCTGAAATCCCGTTAAACCTGTCGCCAGCTGTCAACCCCCCTATTCGAGTCATCGTGGATGTGGATGCCGGCCGCTTGTTGCTGTCCCAACGCCTAAACGCGTGAAGAGCTCTCTCTAGTGGGGGGTATGACTTTCGGACTATTCGGAAACTCCGTCAAACAGAACTGAAGAGGCAACGCAATCGCTTGTTCTTTATAGGCCATGGGGAATTATATGGCCGAGGAGAATGAAGGCGCTTGTAGTTGCTTTGTAGGGATGAATGCATGGCTTTTATGGTATATATGTGGGAAAGGGGTCTCAGGGGCTGACTGGTAGCCCGGCAAGAAAAAAAAGAGCTTTGCAGAACAAAGACAAAAGTTGGAACAGATAGACTTCAGTCATATCGTACAGGTGCAGCCCATTAACCAGGGGTTGCAGTTCATATCTCCGTTTTTAGGGTTGTAGTGAAACAGGGGGGGGAAGGGAATTCGTCGTAAATAAGCGTAAGTAATCGTAAGGCTCCGTGGTATTTTGTGTGGGTTTGTAATTGCGAATGAGATGAAAGTACGCAATTGGCATACTCCCAAGCTCATCCAAGAATTAGTGTGCGAATTGAGGCTGGAAGTCGTAAAAGAATGAACATGATGTTTTCATCTTGTCCTTTCAGTCTCAGCTGCTTGAGCCACTCAGGCGCGCCACCCACATCTTGGCCTTTGCGCTCACAGAGCTAGCATTGCTCGCCACACTCGCAGCATCACTGCTAGCATCGCTCGTCTTGCGACGATACACGTTGCCGGCACCTCCGCGACCGCAGTAGCCCACCGAGGGGGGTTGGTCGCGGAGCAAGCCGCCGCTGGTGGTGGACCCGTCGTCGAGGGAGCGGAGGAGCTCTGGGCGGCGCTGCTTGTCGGCCTCGTGGACGTTGCCGGCGCCGCCAATGCCGCTGAAGAAGCGACGGGTAGCAGAGGAGGGAGAAGGCGGGCTGATGTTTTTGGTTTGGGCGGATGAGGAGGACGAGGAGGACGAGGCGCGGTATGTGTTGCCAGCGCCGCCGCGGCCGGAGCGCATGTAGGTGGTGGTGGAGGGAGCTGGCTCGGTGAAGATGTAGTTGCTGGACATGATTGCGGTGGTTGACTTGGGAGGTCGGGAGGGGATTTCGAGTCAAGGTTCCCGGATTTGGTGTAACAGCACAATTGGATCGTCGAGAGACAGTCGATGGAAATGGCAACTGGATTGTATTCTTGCAAAGACACTGGATGATGATGTTGGAGATGTTGGAGAGAAGGAGGGGAGGGGGGAGGAGGAGGAGGTGGATGGCCAAAAAGTCTTATACCACGACATGAGCTTGGCAAAGCTCCGTCCTCCGTCCTCCAGGCCCATGCTACAGCCTTTTTGCCCCTCCTGTCTGAGAGCTGGGCCCCCCTCCGTTGCCGAAACAAGCTTAATGAGAGACATGCAATAAAGAAAGCAAAATGGTCACCTGGGCCAGGAAAGTTCCATTACTACTGGAACTGGACCTAACTTGGCACATTGGTTTTGGTAGCAACGGGGGCTCTTGGCATTGCAACCAATTCGCTGCAGAGCCCCCCACTCCAAAATACCCCACCTCCTCATCGCCCATGGCCGAACTCCGACTGTGCTCCCATTAAAAAGGAGCTGCTGCTTGCTCATTGTTGCTTGTCTGGTGATGGATGAACACGCAAAGACGGATCCATGGGATGGCGCACATCACGCGGGGGGGGGAAGGGCCTGGTGGGGTTGCACCTTGGACCAGTCAACCGCTGTAAAGGCAGTTTGTTGTAGGTAATGGAAAAGCCGAGAATAGCCTAGACACGCAACGCTAAGAGCACTAGAGCCAGGAAGCTTGCACCCACTGTGGTAAGGCTGCTGGGGCTCTGCGTCAGCCTGGTAGCTACAGCGCTAGGAGCCGCTGGCCGTGTTCGCATTAGCGCCTGGGGAAAGAGTTTTTTTTTTTTTTTCATATGGATCCATGGATTGGGGAAAATTTCAGACTGTCAAATTGCCCCTCCTCTTAACGATGACGAATCACACATCGCGAAAGGGGAGAAAAAATTGCAATATGCCCTCGTGCGCAGCAGAAATCGTTTTTTTCTTGTCTATGCGTCTGAGCCACCGGCATTGGTGTTCCTTTTAGCGCAGATCCATTCCTTGCCATGGTTCCCTGCATTGTTCTCTGCATGGCTTTGTTGCTGGTCGATGGATGTGAGATCCCAATTGCTCTCATCTCTCGTACACCTAATGAGTGGGTTGGGTGACGTGATTCTGCGAGTCCCCTGATATAGAATGTCGCCTCAATGGCGAAATCAGACGACATGGACAACACCCCAGGATGAGATACTAATAAGAACCAAACACCACTCCTATGTTCGTCCACACCAACAAAACGGGTGTGGATGTACTCGGTTGCAAACTGAGTTAGCTGGCATCTGCGACGTTTCTCTTTTCTTCCCTGATGAGAATCCTACTAAAGGCTATTTCAATGAAAAGATACTCAATGCATAAGAGAAATAGTTTATCCTCTCAAAGAGCCAATTATTGAGCCAAGCTACAAAGCAGGGTTATAGACAATGGAACAGAAACCACACAAAGGATAGCATTAGCATCGTAAAGTGCAAGCCACTATGAATACTCACTAGCCACAGTGGCCACACCTCATAGCAGCCACCACAGCCACCCTCAAAGCAAGCCTCAAGTCGCTCGTAATAACTTCGCAACGACATTCACAAAAGCCCTTGCCAGATCTCTCACAAATCCATCACAAAAGTCATCACATCAGCCCTTACACCGGCTGTCGAAAAAGATTACGCACAATAGTCGAGCCGCAGGCGAGAACATCCCGCGGCAGGCGCCCCCAAAGTGACCAAAGAAGCTGAAAAAGAACAAACAGACAACTAATTCCACCAGCTTTGCTCATTATTATATCAGTTATTACTAGCATCTTGATTCAATTATCCAGGCATGTTTTACAGCTACACTCAATATGCCCTGACTGCTCATGGATCAGCCTTCAGCTCCTTCACACCAGGCTTCTTCACAAGCCCCTTGTTCCGATCAATGCCATTCTTGGCCTCCTTGTCCATCGCCCACTCACGCACCGCTTCCTCATCTCGACACTTATGCCACGTGCTTAAATCTGGATACGGGTTTGGATTCCCCTCGACCCCTGGAAGAACTCCTACGTTAGCTTTCTAGCTTTGGGTATAGGGCCGGAAGTTTTGGCTAAAAGCTTACAGTGAAATGCTATGAGGCCGGTGTCGCTGTTGCAAGCGACGATTTGACGTATTATCTCGATGCAGTGATCTGCATCTTGTGTTATCCGACTGGTCAAGCGACTCAAAGGAAGCTAGAATAGGGTCGTTCTTTTACTTACCTATATGGGTACGCCATACTTCATGGGTTTGGTTGCCGTAATGCCCTTTGTTTTTGTAGTAATCGTGATAGGTTGCCATTCGAACCATATTCTAGGTATTGATGATCTCAGCATGTGAAAACATCATCGAGGTTATGTCCTAGCTTACCACACAGTGAAGCTGATGGAACATTTCAATTGTCCCCAGATAGCCGCCGCCTTCGATGGCAATAGCCGTGTCGAGGTATCCCTCCTGGCCTCTCACGGCAGTTTCAATGTCCTTTGCAGAGACTCGAAGCATTGCTAAAAGCAAAACAGAGGTTCAGCCAGAGAAAACAGAAAGAAAGCTTGGGAGAGAAAAGAAAAGCGACGTGTGCTCACGATTAAAGTCATAGCGCGCCCATGCTTCGTCGATTTCGGGACTCGGAGGCCCCCGATATTTGCTGGTAAAGTTAAAGGCTCCTCTAAACTGAATGGGTTTTTTCGAGAGCGCATCTGTTAAATCCGAGGCTGCGGTGGTTTTGTTTCTTTGTAAGTCAATGTGGTCATTTTTTTTTTCAATCGCAACACTGGCGATTAAAGTGTGGCAGGTCTGTTTACTTACCCCATGGTATGTCGATTCCATCATGGCCAGCACGCCAAGGATGGAAAGCAGAACTGAGGGAACCCAAGCCAAATGACAGCATGAAACACATCCCCAGCGCTGAGTATTTGGCTAGAGTTGCCCATCTCGATGAGCGCCTTGCTGGTGGTAGGTGTGCTGTTTTCTCCCCGCACTGCCTGCAGTCGTCGTCGCCGCTCTCCACCTGGTTGAGCGGGTTGTATTGCATCTTTTTTTATTTATTTTTGGTCTTGAACCTGCTGCAGTAAATATAAAAGAATTAACGCCGATTACTGGTTGAGTTCTTGAATATCTGAACATCCATAAGCCAAGTTCTCTTTATAAGAATTGGTGTAGATAATGCCAAGGGGGGGGATTGATGTTGGGATCTCGGCATGCCCACATCCTAGTAGCAGTGCGATCAGCCGCACTGAGTATTTCTTTTTCATCCCAATTTGATCGGCAGTTCTTGGTAGGTTGTCTGAAAAAAGCAAATAATTGCCCAATGCGTATAGATCAGGGGTTCAGTTTGACAGACCGGTGGGCTTTCTTGTCGTCAAAAGAAGGGCGCATCTCGACGGCACCCACTTCTGTATAGACAGGCCCCAAAAGAAGCGTGTGCTTTGGTGGAAACCCCCCCACCTTTTAGATTAAACGGGTCTGCAATCTTGTCATTCGTGTAAACTACCATGTTATTCAAGCTCTTCCGAGTGGGAACTATATTTGACAGCAAAGAGTCGCTGTATATGCTTCTCTTGACGCCTTTTACTTCCCCCAATTAATTACCCATCCTCACAGTGCATTTCTCCGTCAAAACTTCATTACTTCTTCTTTGTTATGGAAAAATCAGAGGACCAGGTTGGCTTGTTGGAAGATGATGGGGCACATGCCTCCCCAATGCATCGGGTCTCCCGCAACTGCACCAGAATCAAGTGGCAAGTGGCGTATATAGCATTCTTGCATCTGGTAGTCCTTTTACTCTGCTTTACAAGTGTCTATCTGGGCTATCAAGTTCATGCTTCTCAAAGAAGTCACCCGATGCTATATTGTAAGTACCTACGTCCCTTGTGTCCTCCCCGTCCACCACAAAGACTTCTAACACAACAATAGCTCCAGCAAATGAGATTGTGGAATACGAAAATGTTTTGTTCTATGACAACATATTTCAAATCTCCCCTTTCCAAGGCGCAGCCAATGATGAGAAGGACCGCCTTTGGGAAGACCTCTACCACAGTATGGCGGATCCCAGGACCAATGGATGACGTCTGAGCTGACTTTGACGGCAGACACTCGCAACACCCTGATTACCGCGGAAGCGGCATCCAAGTTGCCGAATAAGACCGTCCTCCTAGCAGAAACAGGGGGCAAAAAGGCGGTGATCTCTCTTGAGGTATTCCACCAGTTGCATTGCCTGGTATAGTTATACTCTGAACCCAGCGGCCCCTGTGATATCCCACTAATCCATGCATGCAGGATGCACTTCGAAAGAGTCTCGACCCTCAACGCTTCCCACTCGATAGTGTTAATTATCCAAACGGAACCCGGAACCCGGAACGAACAAGACATCACGGTATGTATTTACACCTTAACCCACCGGCCCGGGCCCGGCCCTTCTTTTTTCTATGATTCATCCCTAGCTAATTTTAGACGGTATCAGAGCATTGTATTGATAGGATTAGGCAAGGACTCCAGTGTGCGAGTGATACAAGTACCATTTATTGGCAATGGAACCCAAAGTACAATGAGTGGCAACTCAGTATGAAGACGGCTCATACATGTCGAAACTTTGACAGAATTAGAAAATGGGCTGTGGAGAGGGAATTCTCCAACTGGAACACCACGGCTCCCCCCGTCTAAACCCCCCCCCCCCTCTCCTCTCAGTGGCAAAATGTTCACAGAGTATCTTGTATGCCTCTTATTACAACTGTTTCGAAAAATCATGTACAGCATACGAACATCAATATATTTCATAAAACAACATATCTAGTGATGTAATAAAGACCAACCCTAACAGGATTCAAGGTACCCCAAACTCTCACCTAATTCACTTAAGACACTTTAGTCTCAGTCCACTCTTTCCCATTATTCTAGCCATATGAAAAATTAGTTTGTATATCAGAACAACAGGCAAATAGCTTAAAAGATTCTGCACTCCACCTCCACACTAGAGATATGGAAGTTAAGACATCATGTCATGCCAAACCCTGTACAAATGAGATTGATTCGCTATGGCACATGCATATCGGTGGGATGCGCTAAAGTGTCTCAAGTGAGATAGCTGACAGTTTACGGTAGTGTGAGTGAAATCCCCAAATTACCTAGGTACTTTACATTTCGACGTGGACAGTGATGGACAAGGTGAGCATCGGCATGTCAGCCGCAGACACTAAAGTGGGGTGGGCCGCGATTACTATTTCGTTGGGCAGGCTATTTCCTGTTTCGAACAGAACAACTACCTTCAGCTATTCTCTAATTACCTAGGTAGTCAACGGGGTGAAAAGATTCACCGCCGCTTTCACACCCTCCCATACTGTAGGAGAGCTTGAACAGCTTGGTAATAATATAATTAAATAGTGAAATAATCTAGTAAAAGTTATTAAATGGTTGTCTTTACTGAAATGCTATTTAATAGTTATTTAATTATTACTTTCAAAGAATTTTACATCAAGTTTGTAGAAAATTATTCAGTGAAGAAGTTGTCCGTCTTATGACATGGTAGCGGCGGTGTTTTTTTTTCACCCCGTCGGTAGTTAACAATACGAAGTACCTATGTAAGTCTAGGTACTCTAAATTTTAACACCAATGAGCAACCGCCACAACTGAGATCATGCAGAGAGAATTTACAAGCCATGAAAATCCGGATGACTAACACCCGATCGTGAGCTACTATGGAACTCGGCGCAATTGTCGAGACCCTGCATTGGTGTGTCTCACCTTTAATAGGCTTCACTCACCGTGGCGGGCGTAGACAGATTAGTTTACAAAATAAATGTCCAACTTACTATAGGAGAAAGAGGGTTTGCTTTTTTGTTCAGCCGGAATAGGAATGATGCTCTTTATTCACCGTCGCATAGCTCTTCATACTTTGATGGAGCATGCTATGATGGAAGGAACAAACAAACAAGACACACACAAACATACACACCCACGGTATAAGCATACAAGAGAAAACGGGCAAGAAGGGCCATAAAGTGATGGTATACTAAAATGGACTTGAGAGATCAACTGATTATATCATAGTTGGTTAGAAAAAGAAGATAGTTTCCTACAGTTTCCTGGTAACTATTATAGGATATTTCAGTTAACTTGAGAAGAGGGAGGGGGGGGACCTGAATTCGTAGTAATGCATGGTCAATGATCAGGGCCTTTCCATAGTAACTATTTATCCATCATATCCACACAGACTGCATCGTCCTGGCTCTTAACCCTGGCACTAGGCAAGGGGGTATGTGTTCAACCCCGTCTCTAAAATACTTAGACAAGAGAAGAGAAGAAACTTATAAAGCGTGCTGTCTTGCTCTCATATCTCTCTTGTTTCACAACCACAAACCACAACACACCAACTCACTCACTCGATCCTGCATCCTCTTAGCAGCCCAAAACCTGCACCATGAAGACCAACTTTGCAATCCTTTTGCTTGTCGAAGCACTTGCACTTACCACGGCTGCTCCCACGGCAGACCTTAAAGTTGCAGTAAGCTTCTCATTCTGGCTTCTCTTTCTTGCCTTGCCTTGCCTTGCCTTCGTGTAATATGTACTAACTAGTATGAAAAGGATGTCAATGTGAATGCCGAGATCGATGGCGGCGAGGATTTGACCGCCCGTCAGCTTCCTCAGCCTTGGCGCGGTGTCAACTACTACCATAAGAAGAGCGAGGGCACTGATGCTGATGCTGATGCTGAAGATCTTGAGGCTCGCCAACTTCCTCAGCCCTGGCGTGGTGTCAACTACTACCATAAGAAGAGCGAGGATGCCGATGCTGATGCTGAAGAGTTGGAAGCTCGCCAACTCCCTCAACCTTGGCGCGGTGTTAACTACTATCACAAGAAGAGCGAGGGCACTGATGCTGATACTGATGCTGAAGATCTTGAGGCTCGCCAACTTCCTCATCCTTGGCGTGGTGTCAACTATTATCACAAGAAGAGCGAGGGCACTGATGCTGATGCTGATGCTGAAGATCTTGAGGCTCGCCAACTTCCTCAGCCTTGGCGTGGTGTCAACTACTATCACAAGAAGAGCGAAGGTGCCAATGATGATGCCGAAGAGCTGGAATCCCGCCAGCTTCCTCAGCCTTGGCGCGGCGTCAATTATTATCACAAGAAGAGCGAGGGCGCCAATGCTAATGTAGCCGAGGAGTGAGAAGATTCGGTTTTTGGGGAACAAGTTGACCAACTTGTGTTATCATGTATTTGCAACCTACCTCAACATAGAAAGCAGATAGAAAATTGATGGTCTTGGAGGTCTTTAGCACAGTACTCGTATTCTTCTCTACACATAACTTCTCATGAAAGTGTCTCGTTCTTGGACTCTAATTCTTGGACTCTAATTCTTGCTGTGAGTATGATATGGACATGATGTAGACGGATATTCAGCACCACAAGCTTGTTGGCATTGCATTGCATGCCTACCTAGTGATTTCTACGTCTGAAACCATCTTCATTGTGCCATGTAAATGAACCTGACCGACCAAATTGACAATGCTTACAGCACCACCCCAGAAAGTTAAGAGAAATATGGTCTACGTGATATTTGCAATATGCTATTTAGCTATTTAATAATATACTAGCAATATCCTATCTAGCTATTAAATAATATACTTACTTAATGGGATCATGTATATTTGTGTAACTCCAGTCCCGTGCAATCCTGGCACACCCCAGCATCTCCAGGGTAGGCCCAGAGAAAACAAACCATGTTAAAGTACTACCCAAACTGGCAATCTTGCCAAGTCCAAGCACCCACAACTTCAGATCCGATCGAGATAGCACACCTCAATCCACAATACTAAAAAGGGAAATGAAAAAACCCACGGCAACGAAATTGCTACCTCATTCAGACCCCTGTATTTTTAACATTCGTATAACAGGGGAAAAAGAAAATCCAAAAAGTTTGGTTCCGCCCGGGCTCGAACCGGGGACCTTCTCGGTGTGAGCGAGATGCCATAAACCAACTAGACTACGAAACCATTTGATGGGTTTGTGACAGCATGAGGTTCATTACCTGTCGAGGGAGCAAACAAAACACAGCTGTGCGCACACCAATGGATTTCCATCATGTTCACCTCTACTACCAATGTCTAGCCATTTCTAGCAACATTTAGAAATTTCTATAAATTCTAATTAAGCAGATTATTTAGACCGTCTTACAACGTTTAGAGCTATTGCATCATCCCCTTTTCTCACCATACGCCCGTCTACTCTATGTCGCCGTAATTGATCAGCCATAAACAAACCGCTTCCTGATGTTCATCATAGAGTGGGGTGAACTGCGAGATCCGCAATCAACAGCAACAATCACAGTATCTTTGTACGCAAATCCTCTCTCCTCTCTACACTTCATACCAACAACACATAAGGGTATCATTTGGTTTTCTCTATCTATCAGATAAAGCCCTACACTCCCACGCTCCAGCAATATTATGCCCCTCTCTCTAGCTTGCTTCCATGGCATATGACTTCGTTCCTCGTCGTAACCAAACCGTTCATAAATACAGCTACACTACTTCAGCCGGGTGGCTCCACCTCGGATGGTTTTCTAACTCATTCGACGCCAAACACATGTTGGCGGCGTACGCATCTTAACAGCCGCCGCCCTCATAAGTATATTTGAATCGTTTCTCTGACTGACCAGCAATGAAACAAACGCTAAGAGGGAAAGCTGTTTCTCACGGTAAAGCCAGCGCGACGATTTCTTCTGGGTCGCGCTTCAAGTGAATTTGGTGTGGATGATGTCTGGATTCTCATGCCAATCGTCAATGCTCACCAGCATCTGACATACGTGTTAGCACCGCTCGTGATATTATACAGGGCCTAGGAAACTCACCTTGCGGAATGTACTCAGTCCTGCCAAAATACTGCCTCCAATCCAGGTTGAGTATTTACGCTCAGGGGGCGCAAAGATCTTAATCCGCATATCTTTGACAGCCAACTTCTGCAGCTCGGTTAGGAGCCGGTCGCCGAATCCTTTCGTAAGCGTGCTTCCTCCTGAGAGGACAATGTTGCTGTAGAGAGATTTGCGCAAATCAAGATCAGTACGATTGATTGCGTCGACGACAATTTGGTGAACACCGGGATATTCCTGGCCGATAATTTCAGGATCGAAAAGAATCTCCGGCGCTCTGAATCGCTCAGCACCAATCTGTTTTAACCCAAGTCAGCGCTACCCCACTAGTATTCATATGTGATCAAGCTGCCATACCTTCAATTTATGACCGTCTGGTAGGACGTATTCGGCGAATTTGCTCTCGCTCGGCTTAACACCGATCCAATCCCTCTCCTCTTTCTTCGGGTCGTGTGCGACATAGGTCACACTTTCCTTTATCAGGCGCACAACCTCCTTCTCAGCGCTTGTATGGAAAATGTAACCGCTTTTTCGTAGCAACATCTGCAAATACTCCGTTACATCTCGACCTGCCACATCGATTCGCTGTATGCTGTTGGGCATGGCAAACCCTTCGTAGACCGGCACCGCATGTGAGACGCCATCACCCGAGTCGAGGACGATGCCTGTTGTCCGACCGCTGGCATAAAGCGAAAGAACGGCCTGGATTGATGTATGTAGCGCTGGTACATTGAAGGTTTCAAAGAGGATCTGTGCGGCCGCATCTCGATTGCTCCGGGGGTTCAGCGGTGGCTCTGTTAACAAAACAGGATGCTGCAGGGAGGCTGTTAACGCTGTTCAACGGCTCTTGTTCTTATTCAGTTGTCCGCCACGAACCTCTTCACTTAGTGTCTTGAGTCCTTCACCGTAGACATACTCCCAGATCCTCTCCATATCATCCCAGTCGGTCACGATACCATGCTCTAACGGATAGTTGATTTTTAGGAGACCTCGAAGTTCCGTCGCGGCTTTCTGACCTATAAAGACATCGCCTTCTAGGGCACCGGCCAGAACTCGTAGATGCTTCGGTCGACCAACCCATGACGGGAAGAAGCATTTGGGAAGATCGTCTCCAGCGAATCCAGCGCGGATTGTCCCTGACCCGTTGTCTAGGACAATTGGTGCATTGTGTAGTACTTCGGCCATACTTGCGTATCGTGGTGGGGAAAAAGGGTGTTGCTAGTTGCTGGTTGCCCCCCTTTCTCTAACCCCGACCAGCTGTGTTGATGCTCCTCACCGTCGCCCAAACAAACAGTACCTGAATAGCTGCCCAGCTTCCCTAGCTCCCCAACATCGACCAGTGGGGTGCAGACCCGAATTGTTGTTATTGCAGCAGCGTTCCAGAGCTCACAGAATCAGCCGTCGATCGTCCCGGCTATGCAATATCGTCGTCGTCAATTGATGTCTCTCAGTTGATTTAGTTGGTTTGGGCGGCATCAGGGGAGCTCCATTAAAGCCACGGCGCGCGTTTGGCCCCGACTGTTCAGCCTCCGTCAGGGGAGGTGTGGCAGCCACATCACGTGAGTAGCGCCTTTCGGGGTCAATGCAATGCCGCCTGAGGCAGTACTGCACTTAAAGTGCTTCGCGTTTCTGCGCGTCTCCCTCCCTCGTTGAACGCGTCCATGCCAGACAACCAGTTGCTGGTCCATCTCCCAACCCTGCAAAAGTCCAGATAGCTCCAATCAACCACTCCACGCAACATCCCATTTTGCTTCAGTCGACCAATCTCATCTACCATCGCCACTTTTCACCCGCCGCACGACTGATATCGCCTGTACTCGCACCAAACCTTTTTGTATGCGTGACCGATCAACAAACCGCCGATATGGTCAAGGCCAGTGTTCCAGCAGCACCACCACCAACAGGTCCTGGCATCTACAGTGCCACATATAGTGGAGTAAGAAACACCTGTCTCGTCTGGTCATGATTGCAGACTTCAATGGCTTGGGGCCTACAGTGGTGGAGGGCGGAGGCAGAGATACACGTTGCGTTATGGAACCGATTCTGCTTGTCACGAAGTCGCTAGCATCGCATGATTGCCCCTGACCAATCTGCTTGTCTTGCCTACCCTCTGGAAAAAGTCTTCGAAATTTCATTTTGCTAACAGCCTGGCGTGCTAGATACCTGTATATGAATTCCAATTCGGCGCCGATTTTAAAGAACATGTTATGCGAAGGAGGCATGACGACTGGATCAATGCAACCCACATTTTAAAAGCTGCCGGCTTCGACAAGCCCGCACGAACTAGGATTCTTGAGCGAGATGTTCAAAAGGATGTCCATGAGAAAATTCAGGGAGGCTACGGCAAATATCAAGGTCCGCTAAGGCTAATTCATGGCCAGCGACAAAATGCTAACGAAACTAGGAACATGGATTCCCCTAGAAGGTGGAGAGTCACTCGCACAACGCCATAGCGTCTATGAAAGGATACGGCCGATTTTTGAATTCATGCCCGGCGATGAGAGCCCCCCTCCCGCCCCGCGACATGTCACCAAACCCAAGGGACCCAAACCTCGTCCCCCTTTACCTAAATGGAACTCTGGTATGTCTTGACCTTTTACGTTGACTCTTGTGTGCTCTTGGCTCACATAAAATAGCTACCATACCTGTTGTTGAGGAGCTGGAGAAACCAGACAGCGTGATGGCGGAAGACGATACGCCAGACAATCTCACAGTGGCTTCAGCATCTTACATGGCCGAGGATGATCGCTTCGACATGGCTCACATGACAAATGCGCAGAGGAAGCGGAAACGTGAGGAGCAGATGCAGGATCTGACGGAGCAACAACATGCTCTCTATGGCGACGAACTGTTGGACTATTTTCTTCTCTCTAGAAACGAGCAGCCTGCTGTCAAGCCGGATCCGCCGCCAAACTTCCAACCTAATTGGCTAATCGATGCCGAAAATCACACTGCCCTGCATTGGGCCTCTGCAATGGGTGATGTAGATGTCATTAAGCAACTCAAACGGTTCAACGCAAACATTACCGTGAAGAACATTCGGGGCGAAACCCCATTCATGAGATCAGTAAACTTCACAAACTGCTACGAGAAGCAGTCCTTCCCAGCCGTTCTGAAGGAGATGTTTGAGACGGTGGACGCTCGGGACAATCAAGGGTGTACCGTAATTCACCATGCCGCCATTATGAAAAACGGCCGTGTCTACAGCCCTTCCTGCTCACGGTACTACCTTGACAATATCCTCAACAAACTGCAGGAGGCGTTGGACCCTGGTGCTTTCCAGCTGCTTCTCGACGTGCAGGACAACGAGGGAAACACAGCGCTGCATCTCGCAGCACACCGCAACGCTAGGAAATGCATCCGCGCGCTGCTGGGCCGCAATGCATCGACGGATCTTGCAAACAATGAAGGAGTTCGGGCAGAGGATCTGATTATGGAACTCAACGCTACGAAAAAGGACCGTGGGCCACAGCGGTCATCCTCGCCGTTTGCCCCTGAATCGCAGAGACATGCAACCTTCCGCGACGCCTTCTCGGACAAGGTATCGCGGAAGACCCCCTCCGCTTTCCAGTCGGCAGCTGCCAACACGGTGCAGTCCCGCATTTCGCCCCTTATTATGGAGAAGTTCCAGGATCTTGCCAAGAGCTACGACGAGGAGTGGCAAGAAAAGGACGTGGCCGAAGTCGAGGCCCGGCGGATCCTGACCAACACGCAGGCTGAGCTCAACGTGGCGCGCCAGCAGATCGCCGAGCTCGAAGCACAGATGGAGCCCGACGACGTGGCCGCCAAAATCTCAAACGAGGCCAACCTAGCCAAACATCAGGTGCTATCTCTCATCACACACCAGAACCGGCTGCACATCCACCAGGCCGTCGACGGCGAGATGGCCAGGGTCAACGGTGACGCCGCTCAGGATGACACCTACGATGAGAGACTCAATCTCTCCCGCCAGCTTACCGGCTTGTTAGCCGAGCAGCGCCATGCAGAAGCAGAGTACGTTGACGCCCTTAGCATGGTCGGCGTCGGGGATAAGATTGAAAAATACAGGAAACTGCTCAAGAGATGTCTGGACCCTAAGGACGGCGAAAGTCTGGATATGAATCTCGATAGTCTCATCGACATGATGGAAGAGGAAAGGGACGTGCACGACATGGACGGATCTACGGGGCCTGAATCCATGGACTTTGCCGTCACGTTATAAGATTTCATGACAAAGATGTTCACAGGAGGGTATGGTAGTTTAAAGGCGTCGAATCTCTTTTTACTTTTTTGTGTCAAGTCTCATGCCGTTTATATGTTTCTTTGATATCCTGGGCGGAGAACATTCTTCTTGGCATTCTTTCCAGTCGTTCCGTTTTTGTTTTGGGAAATAATAGGGGCAGCGTTACACACAGCGGAAAACGTGTTTCTCCTTTTATTTTCTTTCCAGTGACTTGCGAACATTACATAGGGATGGGTTTGAATTCAGTTAAACACAAATGATCATGCGCAAAGGTGCCTGGGATCGCGGGCTTCTCTCTGATGGGGCTTTTATCTTTCAATACACTTTCTTTCATGAGATTCTGCTATGGTGTGTCCATCTTTTGAACCAGGCGATCGTTCATTCTCGCCCAGTCAAAGTTCACTCCAGCCGGATTGGCGGGAAAATTAATTGGTTGACAAGCCGCCCCCGCCACAGCCAAAATGCTCGTACTTGGGATACCGCAGTTCTTGTGATACACTCTATGCAATGTTACCCAGCGGCTATTGCCAGACTAGTGAAGCCAGCTCACGACAAAAACCCTCAACCTGAAATGCCTCGACGGGCGGTCATACGAAAGGCTCTGGCGTGGGGCGCAATAAAACGTTGTTTTGTAGAGTATGTGGAGAATGAGTGTGTGCAGCAATATGACGATTCAAGCAATGATCGGAGGATATTGAAGCTAACAGTTTGCCTGGAACACTTAACAAGAAGGCGATGAGGATATCAGCACCCCTAACAAAAAACACACATGGAGGAGTGCGGCTAGCTGGTAACTGGGTGGAAGAAAATGTATAGCGGGGACCACCTCGAGACATTTCATAGAGACATCTCTTGAAATCTCCAGCTAAATAGTCTAGATATCTCAGTCAAATATACCATTTAAACTCTCTCCATATAAAAGAGGGTGTCACATCGGCGGTGTTTTCCCACCTTGTTGGTTGGTTCTGGGGCTCGTAGTGGGGGGAGGGTTGCAACCAACACCCGGCACGGATTCGAAGCGATTTGACAACTCTTTTGAGCCAGGTGCTTGTAGGCTCGCATGGCTTCGGCGTCAGGTGAGTCGCTGACTCAGGCTGGCGTCACAAGAGTGTTGTTGGTCCTGAACTTCGCAGCTATGGTCAAGTACGCAACGCCCCTGGACACAGCTTATACACAGTAAAAAAATTCCGCGAGCTTCTTAAAATCACCGAGGGCTCATGTTTTAGAAGTAGTAATTCCCCGGATAGTGTAGCTGTGGTAGTAATAACAAGGTAACCAACCATTACGAAGGCAGGCAGCCCCGCTACGCCATCACATCGTTGGTAAAGCTGAAAGACTGCGGTTGACTAGTCAGTTTGCGAGATGGTTAGCTAGGCGGCGGATACATAGATTCATCCTGCATGAGCCGGGTTACCGAAAACAGCACCGGTGCTGAGATGTGAACAGATGGCTTATCGGAAAGCATCATTATTCATGCAATGGTTGGGGCCGCTGATCTGGTGGCTGTGGCTCAAGACAGCACTTGCTTGGCAGTCCAACTGACATGGGAGAAGCCTTTTCCCCATGGTATCATTTGAATAGGTAGATTATGGGTAGAAGTAGTATTTGCTCCAAAGCACGATGACATGGCCACTTCATTCACCGCTTTCCTAGAGCTCCTAAATGGAGATGAAGTATTAGACTAGAAGTGAATAACCAATAATTGGGCATCTCGCTCCCTGTAATACCGCAGGAGTTGAGACTTGTGACGTAAGTTCAATAATCATTGGCGTTGGTTCAACTAGATGGCAAGATTTGTAGGATGCCCAGGCAGCCACAGACCGTCGTCAACCCATGGACGACAGCGGCTTGCCCATGTTACTTACCAAGAGTAGTAAGATGGTCCAAGATGTGTAAGCACGGTGTGTCAAAATATTCAAGCGTTGGGCGGCAACAAGTTAGAGGGAGGGTCGGGGTCAAGTGAAAGAGGCTGCTTCAGTCTCTATTGCCAGGACAGAGAACATTAGCGTGCAGAGGGCGCCTGACATTTTTGCCAATCGTATCGCGCCAGTGGTCTCGGTCCTTGTCATGGCTTGAACTAAGGCTGGCCTACTCGTAAAGTAGAAAATAATGGCGCAGATCCTAGGCTTCTTCACTCGTACAGGGAAAGATCTCGAGATACTAGCTTGCTAACCAATTGACGGGGGTGGTGGTGCAGTCAGATTCGTAAGGCTGAGTGAGAGCAGCACCCCTCAGGGAAGCTGTCAAAATTGAACCTAGCTGAAGCTAACTTGTCTGATTATAGGCTTGGGCCGAGGAATTAGATACCCCATGAGTGACAACATGTCGGATGAAAACTACTCTGCACCAGGCATAACTGAAAAACAAAACCACGACCCGTATTATTTGAGTATGGATCCGGCTTTCAGACTCAACAGCCCCTGTGGCATCAGCTCGTCAAGAGTCGCTCGTCATTCGTTGAAGCACTGGTTGGGAAGCGACGACAGTGTGCTATGCGCTATTTTGTTCGTGGTGGTTATGCGCACCATTGATGTACACGTAGTGATTTGGAAGACTTTCTGGTGCGTGAAGCCAGGGGTCTTGACAGTAGTGAGCTGAAATGACGGAGCCCGCCGCTGTCTTCGCGACCAAACTCTCAAACAGGGTGCAAATATCTGTTGCAACATTGAATGCATAGCGGATCTGCGGGGAGCAGACCGTCTTGGTTCCTCCAATTAAGAACGGGCGCTGGCCATTAAGTGCAACAACAACAGCTGAGGTTTGAGGGGTAACTATTTCGTTCTTGAGGGGCGATCGTCACGCATCCTTGGCGATGCAAAGACGGCAAACGAGAGAGTCAAAATTGAACCGATTGCAATGCATAAAGAGTGTGGCAAACCGCTCCCGCAATGATTAATAGCCCATCCCTTGTCGCAGTACAGCATCCCAATGGCGACGCATGGTGTCACTAGCGGTCTTCCGAGAGCGCGTTGGCTGCTGAGTCCGAGTGGTGGCTCTCCATCTCCAGACAAGCCGTGCCAGGTATCAATATCTGTAAAGGACAGCCGCCGAACGGTGGGGGTAAACAGAAGGCCCATGAAGGCCCGACGTTCTAGAAACATGGCTAGATCAGCTGGGCAGGGTCAGCATATTGTTGTCAGACCAGCACGGCCCCCTTGAAACCCCTCTGGCGTGATTCGCTACCGTGTTGCCGGATGATCTCGATGCCGCGTGTAAACCTTCTGAGTGCGCTCTTCTGTGTCGCATCATACCAAAAACTCTCTCAGCATGCTTCATCTGTGCCATGGATATGCAGGCCGAACAGTTCGCATAGATAATATTGGATACTGACTGGCCTCTGCTCCGGTGTTTCCCACCTTCCTTTTCGCGAAGCACTGTTCATTGTACATAGCCTCATGGGGTTGAATGCAGGAAGGAGTAAACTGTGACAGAAGGTGTTTTGCCATTGGAAGAACCGCAAGCCGATGCTTTTCGGGCGGCAGAGAATCAAATTGTTTGCATGTTTGATGTTCAAGTTGGGTTGCTATACAGGAAGGTCCGCAGTGCAGGGCTGGCAACCTCTGGCAGCAAGGAAGGTAGGGGAGAATGCTGTCCCGTGATTAGTCTCGTGAGTGCCTTTGATATCTCAGGCATGGAGGGCCAAGTCAAGGTGTAGGTAGATTGATGCCACACCACCACTGAAGCTGTTGACGGAGTGGGTGACAGCGCAATATGCACCCAGCAGTAGCTTCAGCTGCCTCTGTCTGGACAGCATAAATGTACCTACAGTACAATGTATGGCCCCCTTGTCCAGCGCCCTCGGCGCCACCCACATCTACCGGCGTTCCACTGCTTGAGAAGATGTTAGCACAGTAAAGTAAAAGAAGATTACATGAAAAATAAAACATACGTAATTGCTCTGCTGCACATCATATTGCTGTTTGTCGGCCCCTAGCAGGGAGAGAGAGCACAGCAATAACAAAGCCACAAGTCCTACCATCATTCGGCCTGTCGCCGGAAAGCTAAAGCTCCGTCGATATACGTTTCCATGTCCAGGCCGCCGGCTCAGCTGAAAGTGCCCCAACTACAGAGCACTAACGCCCACTAAAATCCCTAACCAACGGCATCCCAACCAGCAAACAAAAAGCGGATTCACTTACTCACACTGTCCTCGAGTCAGAACTTGTGGTGGGATACGCCACGCAGTTCCAAGAACCAGGGCCGTAGGGATGCATCCCGTATTACTCGGTGGTCTGCAGCGCTGCTGTGGAGTCTACGTTTTCGAAAGTTTTATCATGACTATGAAATCGCTATTACTTGTATTGCATGTCTGTCCAGATAGATGATGGTGGTTGAGACTTATTAAGAGAGACGGATAGACGACTTACAACGTCTGGGCACGGAGTAATAATACAGTGTGAATCTTCTAAATGTGAGACCTGCCTGCCTGCACCTGCACCTGCCTGCACTTCGAGCCCCTTCGAGCCCCACCTCCCACTTTCCGTCTTCGCCTCTCTCTCACAACATTTTCCCTACACACCACTTTTGCCTCACTGTTGGCCCCTTCGGCAGCGCCACTGTGCCAGGGCCACTCGTTCTCGACATGGACGGAAAACGACCGGCGCCAGTTCCCGGCTTTGTCTTTTTTTTTTCCTTTTATCTCGGGATGTAGGTCCCATCCTTAACCCTATCCTCCAAGCCGAAAGCGCAGAGATGCCCCTCCCCTCCGTATCTACGATGCTCACACCACCAATGATAGTGTAGGTTCAAAGCACCGTGTTTCTTCTTGTCCTGGTCGATCGCCTACAACTACTTCGTATTCTACCAGGCTGCTTGACCGAACCAATCAATAGGGCATAAAAAGACGTGTCATTGGGCGTCTCATGGAACAAGCTCGCGACGTGGGATGCAATCATGGCGCCTCCGTAAGGCTCACCTCAGCTGAATCCTCGCTGCCATGTCCCACCGATTGCGGGAAGACGAGTCGCCATGCGCCGAATCTCGCTAAGCCCGGGGACTCGCCATATGGCCCTGAAACATCCAGCAGAAATAAAGGCACAAGCATGTCGAGGCGCACAGGAACTGTGCCAAGAACAGCAACCAAGTAGCGGCAAAGTAGGTGTACATGCCAATATGGCAATATCCACCCATCCACGCCTTGCCCAAGGGGTTTGCGCCAGCACCGCGCTGTACCGGCACAGTCCCGATGACTCCCGAGCCAGGGAGGCGGCTCAACCAGCGTGCCATGGCTGCTGAAAACAGGGATGCTTTCTGATCCATCCCAGCCCGAGACAAGAGGCACAGGGCCCTTTCTGCTGGGCCGGGTCTGCGCTCTGCGCTCTGCACGCATAGCGCCGAGCTCTAACAGCTAAATCTGGCGCCGCCGATGCTAGCACCTAGGAACCATCCAGTGATCATTCGCTGTCTGAAGCATTCAGCACTCCACTTAGTGTCTGTCCATGGGCATTTATCGCGATGCCTGCTGGTACAACAGCGATACTGGCGCTGCAGGACACCGCAACGCGCATACATCACCCGTTCCTTTGCAGATGAGAGATGGGGATTCATCTCACTGCGACCTACCTTGCATGCAATGCCATGCGAGGCGGATCACAATTCGCTGACTGCAGAGCATGCATTGGGCATTTGTCCCCACCCCCGGCTCTGGTGTCTATATGCTTGTTTGCGTTCTGTATCTCTATGCCTGCTTTCGTACCCAGTATTCTACACCTCCCAAGGCGTTGGACGTCTGAAAACTTTGGGACACAGACCCCCCATGGTTTGACGAGCTTTGGCCTGACAGCTTGCACGACTATAGCTGAGCAAATGCGCTTGTGTCTAGCCTGGTTCCATTCCCAGGCTCTCTGCGCTTCCCAAGCGGGATCTAGTGTCTGAATGTCGCTAATGATTCCGACGCTTTCGCTATGAACATCTGCAAAGCCACACACCCTGTGTCATTGACTTATATAAGGATCATGCCCCAACACTCTTTCTGCCATTGACCCATCTGTCACGTTTATGTCGTATTTCCTAATCTGGTTACGAGAACCCATTAAGAAGATAGGATCGAATTCCTTTCCGCCCCATTTCATGCGACTTGACGCGCCAATTGAAGCTGCACCTGAACGTGCTCTCGGCATTATCCCAAAGTGATTACAATCACCGCTTTATACGAATCTAGGAATCACCTAAATCACATCATTCCTAGTCGTCTTCAGCTCTCAAAAAGAATTTCTGTCGTCTCATACAGTCACTTTGCCACGAAAGCTCAGACGTCATTGGTGCCTTTGTTGGAACCGGGAGGCCATCGACGATTTCTTTGCAGCCACGATTTCGGCGTATTACCCAACTAGTTGTCAGCCTGGGCTTGCTCACTTCAATTCGGTCCCGAACTCTCTCTCTCTACTAAGCTGCTGTAGGGCAGACCGCAAACCCGTCTGACGGCGGAGGTAGTCCGACTTGGCGGGGACACCCCTGGCTTACGGCGCCAGGCCGAATTTCCATAAGCAGACACAATCAATCATGCCAGCCACCCATCGAGAAAGATTAGCCGCTGGCGACTACTTGAGAGCCCAACCGCCCTCCTGGGCGACTCTTCAATCTGGGCTGGCCATTTTCGCCCTCTTCGTCATTGTACGCTACTGTGTGCGTTGTGCCTACTCATGGCTGCGATCAGCTGATCAGCTTAATTCCAACCTCGTCCCTCCCAACTCCTTTGATCAACACTACCAACCCTCTGCCCGGTCAATAGACGAGAAGCCTCGTCTCCTTGAACAGTTGAACGATCAGCATTCTTCTTCTGGGAAAGACTTGCCACGACGGACAATCGCGCATTGGGGAGCTGGCAGTGACTCTCTGCCCGTACATTTCCTCTCCAGGCTACCACCTGCGCCACCCTTTACTCCGCCTGAGCTGAGCAGCTCTGTGTTTACCTTGGACGAGCGACCATACGACCCGGACAGCTTCATTCACCAACCAAACCCAGACTACATGTCGTCGACATCTACGTCGGCGTTTCAGGCCGACAATGACGAGTCGTCATCCATCCCCAGGCGGCGCTCCTACACAAAAACAATCCCCGTCGGCGTCCCCGTCCCGCGCTCTGGCCAACCATCTGAGGCTGAGTCCACAGACTTTGCCTTCCTATCTAACCCCTATCCTCAGACAAGCCAACGGTTGCCCCTAGCACCGCCTGTTGGACAAGGATCCGACGACGACGCCAAGGCACCGCGAAACGTCAACGTCCAGGGCGAAATCATTTCTGCGCTGGACCGCGACGGGGCAGGCTGGACCAGACACACACGCGTCTATGGTGGCGGAGCTTGCCTAGCGTGCGCCGCGGCTGGTGGCGGTCATGGAGGAGGATTCTACGGAGCTACAGTGACGCCTGAGGAAATGCGATGAAGGATGAATCAAAATGATTACAAATACCCGCCCCAAAAACGGACTTGTCTTCGTGACCTTGGTTGTCAAAGGGGGTTCGCGATTTGCAAGGCAGCATGAAATATGAGGCCATGTGAAAACTCACCCAGAAGGGCTTGCATGGCATTCTCACCATGGGAAAGCGTATCATTTAAACGGCGCCGATTTTGCTTTTTTTTAACCTTGATTCCACGTTCATAACTGGGCGGTATGTCCACACGCTCTCCTTCTTGTTCGCTGGCTTCATCTTTTCATATACATTTTTCCGCTGGTTTTCTTACGTTTATATGTCTACTTTTTGCCCACCAGTCTCTGTGCTCCTTTCGTGTCACTGTATTACTCTTATGAGTCAAAATTACTGGATACTTGTGTTCTTTTAGGATCAAACAAAAAAGGTTACCAAGGCTTTATTCTTGTGCAGTCTTGCGGAGTTAAAAAAAAGGTTTAATACTTTCACTTCTCTTGACATTCAACCTTTTTTTTCTTCCGCACAATGACCTTTGCCTTGGAGTGTGTACATAGCGTTATCAGATCGTTTCTATATTCTTTCTATTTCTTTCCAGCCTTTCTCGTTTTACCCCTTCTCCCGCTCCCCCCTTTTCTATAGAGTAGCACACGGAACAGATTACATTACGATGGTACGACAGAAGATTTACGTCTCGGACGGTTTAGACATTTTGACAACCTGAGCTTGAATTTATCATTAAGCATATACTGGTCCTCTCTCTCATCTCTTAACGTGTACCTTGGACCTTGGTGTCCGTGTTACAGACACACAAATATGCCGAGTGTTCCACACGCCTCCCTCAATCACTAACCATGCCAAGTTTTCGGCCGAACGGACGCATTTGGCGATAAAGCCGTGTGACTTTCGTGTTATTCGGCTGCATTTGCATAGATATGCATGTCGACATCAAAGGATCAAGGTTGCCCATAATACATGAGTAAATCTGCATTCAAACGGAGCAGGGAATCGCTCCCTTCTCCATCTCCGAGTTATCCGGATATCCTCCCCCCACGGAATCTGGTGCTTACATTTTACGCCCTTCTCTTGATCAGCGATCTAAAGTTATTCATTATTCTCACCCCCCCCCCCCTTCTTTCCTTTCTTCCATTTTCTACTCTTTCCCCACAAACGTGGTGGCCCGTCGACAAGCAAAAGTGGGTGGTGTCATTGATCACAAAAGACATGGCATGGGTTGTGTTTCACTGTAAGGATAGAATGTCTTACAGCCCTTTTGCGGAGCAAGCGGGAGTTGGAATAATACACGCAGCTTATATTGCACTCTGTCATGCGTGCTCCACGCATGGACCTGCAGATGTCATCTTGATGACACTCCTTTTTGTTCTACCAACGTCATGTAAGTCTGTCTGTGTAAGCATGCGCGAGTGAGTGAGGGTGTGTTTTGCCTTGACTCACTTTGTAGGTTCTGTATGTCCAACACATGATGCAGCGAGTCAATCTATGATGACCCCCAGGATGTCGATCTGGGTGGAACACTTCGTCTCGTCAGACGGGACATTCGGCATTGACACACGGCCGGTCCCCATTATCCCTTGGCTGACGAAATAAGGCTGAGGGAAAGCGGACAAAAAAGCAATATTGCACAAAGACCCCTGTCAACGGAATCGGACTCCGGGGATTCCCATTTTCACCAAGCAAGAAAGATCCCGTAAAACATCATGCAGCAGATGCAACACACCTTGCCTTGATCTGTAATACATAATTCGGTACAAGCAGCTCCAAAGAGCGCCGACGACACAACATCACTCAGCTTGCGGCAACTCCGGCCACTGCCAGGTCGAGGAATATAACCAACATTACATGATAGGTAGATGCGAATCACAATTGATGCAAGTAACGGCTTTTTTAAAGTTCTGACGTGAGATTGCATACAGCGTCCACCTCGAACAGCTTTCTTCTTCTTCTTTCTTTCTTTCAGAGAAGGGGGGGGATCCTGCCGTCAGCCTTGTGAAATGGTGTCACCTGCGCGCGTTCAGGTTGCAAGGGTGCCTGGAAACATGACATATCTGTGCATAATCGATTAGGTGGAGAGTGAGTTAAACTTATGTAGATATTGTTGTTTATTTCTTGTCCATTAGAAGAGAAAGAATGTTTTTGAGTCAAGGGCAAAATGTTTGGCGGGCGACGGGGAACAATTTAGGAATCTCGATTGAGGTAAATGGGAACTGATCATACAAAGCAGGTGCTGTAAACTAATGGAAAACACGGCATACTTGTGGATAATTGTCTGGCTGGTTGTGATATTTTAGACAGGCTGAGAAAGGGAAATGGCTAAAGGAAGCAGCGCTTCGCTTATACGAGAAAGTGACCGAGGGGGCGATACCGGAGAGACCATCAGACCAGACGTTGGGGGAGAGTTTAAGAAAATGAGGCTTAGTCGTAATCTCACGAGGTCAAACGACATTCAACTACCTTGACAGAAGCGGTCAAGTATGCATTTCATACACATCAAGGTTACCATCAAGCAAAAAAAAAAAAAAAAAAAAAAAAAAA